>JAUMHL010000027.1:8343537-8354581 GCA_032362345.1 Sandelia bainsii | reverse complement strand
GTTAACTGTGTCTTTAGTCCACTGTATGAAATAAAAGGAGCGATTTCCGTCTGGTTCAGTCCAGTTCAGAAACACAGGCATATTATATGTGTCTGAGTGACACTGAGATTCTGATGTGAATTTCAATCGGTCCACTGTACTTTATAGAAAGAACTGTTTCTCACTGGTTCAGTCCAGTTCAGAAACACAGAGGATGTTGTGACTTTGGTTACAATGAAATTTCTCACTGATTCAGTGGAGGAAATACACAGGATGATGAATAAATTGGGGTACAGAACTAGGACTTTTGTTTCACAAATGAACTCTCTTTTCATCCTCTTAGTCCTATTCAACAGCGGCACTGCTTTTGAGGCCTAGACCAGCATTCTTTAAAACTGTCTCACTCTAATGTGAGGATCAAATCCCTGAGATACCTGAATTTTGCCTTTACCTAAAAAATATTTGTTAATGTAATTCCACAAGCTGAAAGACTTACTTGTTGTGAACTGTTGTGTGCAGTTTGAACAGTTATTGTAGATTTGATAGACAGCTCCAGGAGTCAGACCAGTTATTGATCCATTTATGGAGGTAATATTCCCAATGTACAAGATGCAGTTTGTTGTTGTTGGTACCAGCATCACTGTTGCGTCTGTTGTTGCTGCTGTTGTTAATGTTAATGTTTGATTGTTGTCACATTGAGCTAAGAAAAATGCAGAGAAAAAGAATAATCAGTTATCAACAAATATCTCATTAAAACTTTATTTTAAACACATTTCTTTAAATATAAGGAGACATAAATAGTACTTACAAACATTTTGTAATTGTGAGTCCTGTGGAGGACAGAGAAAAGCAAAGTAAATCATTTTGCACCAGTAGAGGTCAGCATTGAGTTTTGAACAGTTCTAATGTATCTAAAACTCTGTTGAAGTCAAGTCTGTTGAATTTATCAATTAAACTGAACTACGTGTAATGTTTCTTTAGTGTATAAACATGAGTCTTTAGTCCTCACAGTGAAACATGAATCAAATAAGTTATTTCTGATTCTTATTCATGACATTTTTTATTTTATCATATATGAAAATTTTATGAGACAGTACAACCATGTAATCTGATTTTCACGAGCCCAACGTGTCCATATAGATCCAATAAATTTATCCTATTTTATTTTTATGTTCTTCTTTGTTATTGTATGAACTGTATTGTGTTTTCAGTAAATTTTGTTTCATATATAGTTTCATATATTTCATACTTACTATTCTTCACTTTCACACTGGCCAAATGTTTACTAATTTAAATCAAAATGTTTAGTATTATTAATGAACTTAATAATAGTTATTAATTGCCATCAGGTTTCTAAAACCCCAAAATCCATGTAATTCATGTATCTACTGTACTCTGCATAGAAGAAAGAAAATTCAGCTGCTTCAATGATGCAAACAAACACATGAAAGCTGAGTATTATAGGATAAAAGCCTATTGTAACTGATGAAAAGATCATGTTTGTGTACCAGTTGCAAACAAGGATGTAGACCCTGGTTTTGCCAGGTTATCGCTAATCATTGTGTGGCCTCAGGTAATGTTAAATGTGCAAAACTGTGTTTGGGAATATTGTTCTCCTTCCTTATGGGTTTACATCTGAATATCTTCTCTCTTAAACTCCAAAAATACTACAAAAACACTTATCACAGTTAATAATCTATCATAATTGTGCATGTGGGTATATATCCTCATTTCCACACACAAGTGAAACTCTGTGTTTCTGCTGTGGTTTTCCTGTATATTCTGCTCCCATATTACTTATTAGCCACAATTTAAACAGCCCTGAGTCACTCAATGACATGTTGCATTTCAGTCTGGTTACCACATTGCTAAACATTAAACACATCATCACTGCTCAAACCTGCATTATTCCCCCAACCCCCCAACCCTGAAAGAAAAAGTCAATTTTGCACTAAATGTTGCCCCCTCATCCACCCGTTCCTGGAGACCGGTGTCCTTTACATAACTTTTCCTTTTGTGCACACATACGTGACCCTGCCCTTCCTTCTAACCCCCTGAAGATCTGTTCAATGTTCTGAAATACAAAGGCGAAATAGTGGTGCACAAGGGGTTCGAGGGTTCGCTGGTGGGTGAGGATCTGGTGAAAGGTGCTTACATAGTGTATGAGAAGATCAACACAGTACAACATAATACATATGTCTATGAAGAGACACCCAAAAGTGACCAGCCATTTGAATAAAATCTGAATATGTGTGTTTCACATTTTGGATTTTTCCATGTCTTCCCGAAACCTCAAACATTAACCAACCAACCAACCATTACATGGGATTTTCAGGTAGGATAAAACATCCAAATGGTTTAACAGGAGGAACAGGCTGTATGAGGAAGTGTCTATATGCGTGACAGTACTTCTTTAATACTTCTGCTGTTTGCGTGTGGTGTGAACAGCTGAACTTCATCCTAGCATGTCAGACAAGGTGTTAATGGGTTTTCGAATTCTCAGTGTTAATTTATTTCTTTTGTATTGTTTTTGCATTAATTGCTCACATGTACAACATAGACAAACAAAATGTGATTAAGCCAGTAAGTAACAAATAATTATAGTCTTTCATGTCTTTAGTGAACACACCCAAGAACCATTGAGAGTACTGGTGGAAAAAAACCTGGATTTAATAACTTGTTTAATCTCCTTTGGCAACACTAACCTCAAACAAGCACTTATTCAGCTACTTCAAGGAGCTGCAGACAAGATCTGCACAACGTTCAGGAGGAACAGCATCTCTTTTGGGTTAGTCTGGCAAAGATGGATTTTTAGTTTGAAGTAATTTTTTAGTTGGTTTACTTCAATGTTTAGGATACCATGATAAATATCTCCAATTTGGCTTCATGGATTGGACTCCAGGTCTGCTAACCCCTGATTCCATTTCGCTTTTGTTGGTGTCACTAACCAAGGCGTTCATACTTTTTCAGCCTACACGGTGAATGTTTGAATAATGCATTCAATATAGATATAAAGATTTGTGTTTGTCTATTATTATGACTTACTATAGATAAAGATTTGGCCATATTATAAGATTAATGTATATATACAATGGTGCTTCAACATTTATGAAAACTAAATATGATTTTCATGGAAGTCCAGCAGCTAGATAAAGGGAACCCAATTAAACAAACAAGACCAAAACACTACACTTATTTCATGTTCTTCATTTGAAGGGGAAATTACAGTAGAATCAGGTGTTTCAATTAATGATATGACAACCGGAAGTCCTATTTTATTTGATGTGCATGGCAGAATTAGAGGAGGAAACCACTAATCTCCAAAAAGAACAATGCTGCCCATCATTTGGCTCAAGGCCATGAGGATAACCCAGAAGGATACGGGAGGAATGTTCTGTGGACAGATAAGACCAAAGTAGAACCTTGTGGTTTGAATAAAAAACATTATGTTTGGTGACGACCAAACCACTGCATTCAGGCATGAGAGCCTTATCCCATTTGTGAAACATGGTGGTGGCAGTATCATGATTTGGGCCTACTTTGCTGCCTCTGGACCAGGACAGTTTGCCATTTATGGAGCTATGTATTCTGATCTGTACAAATTTATTCTAAAATGTGAAGGTGTTCATCTGTGAACTGAAACTCAAGTGGATCATGCAGCAAGACAACAACCCTAAACACACAAACCAACCAAATAATGATTGAAACAGAAGACATTTAGTGTTTTGAAATGGTAGGGTCAAAGTTAACTCATCCTTTATGCTACAGAAATGTTGTGAAGAACCTGATACAGGCAGATCATGTAAGGAGAAATGGATCAAAAACTCTATAAGCTGTTGTGTATGTGTACGTTTTTGTGAAATTTGTTTAATTAATTCCCGTTTTTATCTAGTTTGAGTGAGAGTGAGAGCCTGCTCATGTTTTAGAGCATATTTATGCAGGAATAGAGAAATGTTCACAAAGCACCAACATAAAGGCAGTTCCATTTTCCTTGCCATTGTATACAATGAGTTAGTGGTTAGTCAGTGGTTCACAAACTCAATAAAACACATGTAAAATTTCCCAGTGTCTCATACATAATGAATTAAACTGCTTCAAGCACAACAAAAACTAATAATGGTCAAATACCAGTATTATATGTGAAAGCTACATCTTCAAACTATGACCATCTCATATTTTCATACAAATACTGGACCACTGAGGATGTGACTTATCTGAGCAATGACTCTCGAATGTTTGTGTTCTCTTGGCCCTCTACCTAAGAATCACTCATTTTCTCCTGACTAAATAAACAAAAACAACTCAAGCCATTATGTCTTGGCGGTGACTCAAGTGTGCAGAAATAACCCAAGCTCAAAGTCCCATTTGGGAAATACTGACCCCAGAATACTGAAGATCAAAAAATAGAGGTTATTTTTCTTATGTATCCTCTGCTCCACCCATCAGCACATATTCCCACCGGGTCCTCAGTTCTAATCTTATGATTCTTATTCTTTTTTCTTTCTACTGTATATGTTAGATATATGTTGCGTTTGTGTACATTTGTGAAGAGTAGGAGCTTATTAATCTTCTGAAACCACAGAATCAAAAGAAGAAAGATTATTTTGCTCGTTACACACATCTCAAAGTCTGAAGATATACAGTTCTTAAAGGCTCTCTTGAGCCACGTTGTATTGACTTACACTTGAGGAGCAATATTTAACATTCACTGTGAAACATAGTTGGCTGAGACAAATGACCCTTTTGCCCCGTGTCCTCTATCTGTGCCCCTTGACTGGGCTTGTCTGCAGGAGGAGGAGGAGGAAATGGCTGTACTGACCACTATATAAACATTACATCAACCCTAAAGGCAGCCTGTCTGCCACTCTCTGACTCCTTCTGCCTTTGCTGCTCACCTCCTGATAACGCCCCAGTTCCTTCCTCCATAAGAACACATACCCAAAAACAATCAAAAAATCACCTTAATAGAAGTTTGCTCAGAGATCAGCCAATTTCTCCTCATAGCTTATAATAATCTGAAAACGTAGAACAAAGGCATAAGGGGAAAAAGCACAATACTTAATTTCTCCTCCTTAAATTACGCAAAGCTGCATACCATTGAAGGCCTGCTGATGCCCTTGTTGACTTGCTGAGTGGAGAAACTAGATTCCTCTACAGCTGTAAATTCTGCTAAATCATGTTATCTGTGTGTGTGTGTGTGTGCGTGTGTGTGTATTGATGCAACACAAAACCCACAAGGTTCATAAGGGAAAAATGGAAAAAATGCATAATGTTGTTGACAGTAGTTTCCTTTTTGTATTGATTTTTCCATCTTCTGTTTGAGCTTTATTCCAACTAGTAAGTGCCAGCTTTACTTGCAAATGTCAGTGAGCTATGAGATATAAGTGTAGATTAGTGATACTGATATTTGACAAACTTGGATCCTCTAACTGAGTGTTTTGTGGGTAAATCATGTGCATGAGGTATAACATCCATCCATCATTCTGACAGATGTCCTCAAAAAGAATCGCGGGAGTAGTGGGACCTATTGCAGCTGTCATTGGGGCGAGAGGCAGGGTACACCCTGGACAGGTCATCAGTCTATCACAGGGCTGACATATAGAGACAAACAACCACCCGCACTTACATTTACACCTATGGGCAATTTAGAGTCACCAATCAACCTAACATGCACATCTTTGGATGGTGGGAGGAAGACAGAGTACCCAGCGAGAACCTATACAGACACAGGGAGAGCATACAAACTCCACACAGAAAAGCACCGAGCCAACTCGTGGATTCGAACCCGGATCCTTCTTGCTATGAGGTGATAGTGCCGACCGCTACACCACCGGGCCACACAGAGGTACTACAAACTTAATAAAATGTTAAAGCATCAAAATTGATGGTTCTGTGACAGGAGAAATTATAACATGAGATTAGTTAAATATCTGTGAATATTCTCAATCATCCAGGTCATGTTCATCTCAACTGGTGTTCAGTGGCAACTAGACTGTCTTTAAGTTTAAGTTGCCACTGAACAGCATTTTTTTGTGTGATAAACTAAGGCTCACAAACAGCAGACAATAATTAGCTGGTGTCATAGAGACTATATAACAATATATACAGTCAAGCTGGAGCCTGCAGATTTATTGTTTACAGTATATGTTTTCTAGTTCTTACAAATTTACATATGTCTTTCCCATATATTACATATTTCTATAGCATAATAATTTAGACTCTAATGAATTGGCAGCTTGTTCTGTATTTAAAGTCCATTGCCTCAGTAGTTTCTCATGAGCGACCTACTCACTGTTTCTGTTTTGACACTACTTCCTGGCACTTCCTGAGCATCACCCAAAAACCCCTGATAACAGTTAAGTGTTATATTGCAGTTCATTCCTCCAGCTCATATAAAGGAAGACAAGAGCCACACGACATTGGCTAACAAAGTAACCCTAAAGCATTGCCATTTCCAAAACAATCTGTACCACATGTGATTTTCTCACACCAGTCCACCAGTGTTCGTTTTCTATTTTAACACGTTTTCATAACTTAGACATAAAACACTTATATGCTTGAATCGGGTGAATCAGGCTTAAGTGGCATGCTTGTAGAGGTATTTTATTAGTGTCATTTCAATTCTGAGTCATCTACAGTATTTCCTTTAAAATACAGGTGTGTTCTGCTTTTTGATATGAACTGCCAGTAGTGAATAAATAAATAAACAACAATTTACTGTAAGTTTGTACGAAAACAAAACAACTAGGTAGAGACTTTTAAAATTCTTCTTTCATTTGTTCCTGTAATTGTGTATTATACGATGCTGTATTTGTTACAGTATAGTATTTGAGGATGACATCATTTCTATGAGAGACAATACTCCCACAATACTCCACAAGAAAATTCAATAATGAGTGTCCTTTGTGGAATACTATGGGAACATGAATCATAAAACTACTGTGTGCTGAAAGCCATGTCTAAAAATATCTACTGCCTTCAAAAAACTCCTGACGCATGACGGCTTTAGCTATAAATGTGTTTGTCTCCAGTATCAGCCTCCCACACCATAGTCCTGTTGCTGCTATCACAGGCCACATCAGAGGCTATGGAAATGAGTGACGTAGTATTTACTGTGCCCAGAACTGTGCACCGTGCTGAGCTGCTGGCAGCAGATATTTATCTGAGTACAATGCACTTGCCAGCAGAGCTTCCTCCTAATGTTGTTGGCCATGCAACAGGAGGAAGATGTGCATTAATTTATACATACCCACACCCACAGGTTCTGGACACAGAGGGCCTTCACACTGATCACAGAGGTGTGATCAGTGTGATGTTTGAGCGTGGGGTGTGATATGTGCTTTTCTGCAAGAAAGGCAGAGCAGAGAAAATGTACTGTAGGTTTTGAATTATTAGTGACTGGCTTCTTTATTTAAGAATGTAATTACTGGCTATACATTACCAAATAAATTGTAAACCGTATGCACTTTCTCTTGATTATAAATCTACATTCTGAAGAACAATCTATACTGGGCTACACTCCTGTTGCATGTGACCAGCAGGGAGTTGAACTTCAAATGTTTAGGCTTTTTAACAATCTCTAAAATGTGACTGTCTCCCACATTAAATAATTCATTTTTGTTATTATGCAAATTACTATCAACAACTAAGGTAATGCAACACCTTCATCATTAGTAATTTTGTGATTTACAAAAAATAAGTGCCACTTTCGGCACTGAACAAATAAGAATACTTATTAGTGCAGTTATAAACTTTACCTACTTTGGTCTATAATAAAATGTGTTGTGTTGTAAAATGTGCTGGTAGTTGAAAATAGTAGTATAACAGAGTGGTTATGCTGATATTGATTATGAGGACTTTCTGATGGTCCTATGTGAACAGTTAGGGGACAATCCTTAATCTTGATGGGAACATGAATGTCTGGATCCAATTACATTGCAATCGATCTAATAGTTTTAAAAAAAATATTCCCTAAAAATAAAAATAAAAACAAATCTTGTAGCACAAAAAGTAAAGTCAGAAGATTAAAAAATTAATAGCATATGTCTTCTAGGGATCTAATTGACTAATAAAAGTTGCATGCTGAATAAATCTGGTCATTAAAGGGTTTTAAAACTAGGTATGTCAGCACCTGGCTGTTATTGGTACTGAGCAGCAACCACATCAAACTGCCACACACCTCCTATATTATATTATATTATGTTGATTTGTATCAATGGCAATAAAATAACCTGCTTAAAGCAATTGCATTCAGTCTGGAAGGACCGTATGACTGAGTAATAAAAAAAGAGCGACAAATAATACAATTTCATCCCCTCTAAAGCCTTGTTTGGCCATAACTCGCTCAGTGGCCGCTGATAAAGTGATAACTCAAGTTGACAATAAGGCCTTTGAGACTGAAAGAGGAGCCTGTGTCACATTTACATGAACTGGGGAACTGTGACTCTTTGTAATTCATCTTGTATATGCTGAGCTTCCAGCAGTAGCACTGGTCAAACTGGATGTTAATTTGAAACGGGGATGTCTTGACACAGTTGAAGGGGGTTGAGAGTGGGTGTAATGTTCTACAAAGGATGTCTTGATTTGTGACTTCTGCACTTTCTACCAAAAATGGCAGGCAAGACACAAGAAAGCTTATACTTTCTCATTTGGATACAGTGAGAAGATACATTTTGCAAAGTGAAACGCACATCAGACGTCATCAAGTCATCGCATGTCATCCACATTTTGTAGTAGCGCAAGCAACAAGAACTGCAGCTAGTCAGTAGGAGCTTTTTCATCACACAGAGTCCAGACAGGCCAGTTCTTTCAAGTGTTACAAAACATCACATTTCCTTGTTCCAAGATGTTTCCCACTGATAGCCAGTTCACCATCACAAATTACTTTATATTTTAAACAAGTAAGGAGTCCAAAGAGACAGACAGAAACAGATGCAACAGAAAGGAACAGAGAAAGTACGGTAAACATGGAAAGTGCTGTACTTCTCCTAGGTCATTAATTGGTGAGTCTAAAAGGTGTGACTTTGAATTTTTTCTAGACTGCGTCAAACAAATCACATCTTATTTTTTTAGGTCCATTTTTAAATCCACTGCAAACTGATTTGCAATGTTCCCAACTACTGAATGGATGAATTATTTCAATAACAACTCATTTAGAAGCGCTGTGTACAGACTGGTTTAGACTGAGAAAGTACAGAATCATTAAAGGACTCAGAACTGAAAATTAATAATGATAAATAAAGGTTTTATTGTACCGGTTCTGTTTGATTTCATGCTATATAAAAATGTAATAAGAAACACTTATATTTCAAACTTTAATCATCATCCATCATCTTCATGACTTATCCTGTTAAGGCTCACAGGATTCCCAACAAATTAATTGAACCGGTCGATCAGTTAAATAAAGTATAAATATAATAGTTACCTGAATATATGAAAGTGTTCATCTTAAAAAAACTGTCTGTAGATTTTAGAAAAGAGAGGAGAAGAAGCTACATTAAAAAAAACAGATAACAAAAACAATTTCACAGATAATTTTCTGTGTATTATTATACTATTACTAGATACAGCAAATATGGAGTAATAGTAGTTAGGGGTTGTCAGGGGTCAGGAGTTAACCAGCATAACATGAAAGACTCACTATTGTTTAAAAGTTTGGGGTCACTAGGAATTGCAATTGTTTTTAAAAAGAAAAGTTGACTTCTAACATCAAATTGAGCAGAAATACATTGTAGCCAATATTAAAAACAGCAGCGTTTTTTTTAATGGAATATCTGAAGTACATAGGCGTACAGAACAAATATAAGCGAACATTAGTAATGTTAAAACGGCATGTCATGTTTTAAGTTTATCGATTTAAAAGGCTCATTAACCCTTCTTCAGTTATGTTATCACAGAAAAGAAATTTTAAGTGACTCCACACTAAAGGTAATGTGTTTTGATCCTTAGAAAGACTTTGACACCTAGTAAACTAAAATCAGACATGGAAAGCAGGTTAACTGTACTTTATCCTGCTACTGTTCAGTCAGTTTGTCATAGTAATAGTACATGTATGAAATATGTCAGTATGGAAAAAATAATAATTTCAGGGAAGCATAGCATTTCCTCTTTCTCTGCTTTAACTTCTATTGTGCTTTCATGCTGCGTTCAGGTCACTGTGGCAGAAGGGGGAAGGATGGGAATAACAACTATAGCAACAACTCAGAGTGATTCACACAGTAGTCCAAGATGTCTTTTAAATATATTAATTAATATTAACAGTTATAAAACTGATTTTATCATTTTATCTTGAACTGCAGCTGATAGTGATTTTGTAGACTCTTTTATGTTGACACTTTTACAATTCTTTCTGCCCCTTGGGAAATATTGTAGCGGTCAGAAATGCCTGAGATCTCTGACTTGAAATTAGAAGTGGGAGGATGACGTTAATAGTTTTTCCTGCTCGGCTGCTTATAGTAATGGTTTATACAACATGATGGGAATGCAGCAAGTATTTTTTATTAATTTGACTGTGAGAAACTAAACTGAAAATCTGGTGAATCCTGTAGACTACTAACCTAAATGCAAACACTGTTGTTAAAACCAGGGATACCCCCAAATTGCTCTGTATCTCAGACACAGTACATATGTATAATTGACAACAAACACATAACCTGCGAGAGGACAAAAGATAAGACAACTACAGAAAAGCTGCATGCAAAGAGCAGAAAAGTTAACAAAAAGGAGGAAGAACTTTAACTTTGTGTGTTGCTGTGTTGCTGTGTATGTCTGTGCATTATCAGCAAGAGCCTACCTCAGTTCTTCTCAATACTTCAACCATGTCATAATAAATTGTTTCAAATGTGTGTAACAAGCAGAGTTTCCTCATTTAAAATGTGTTCTTCCTGTTTTAGCCTGACAAAAAATGTATCTGTGGTAAATAATTCTTTGACACAAGAACTGTGTCTGCAATTTGACCTAGACTTACACCACCAGTCAAAAGTTTGGATACACGTAGAAATGACCATGTTTGTGAAAGAAAAGCAGATTTCATAACATCAAATTGATCAGAATGAATGTGTAGACA
>JAUMHL010000027.1:8332450-8343437 GCA_032362345.1 Sandelia bainsii | reverse complement strand
ATGTTTGCTAATGCAAATTTATTAATTTAAAAGGATAACTGATCATTAGAAAACCATGTGCAATGATGGTAATACAACTGAAGACATGTATCTTTTCATGAAAAACATGGTAATTCCTCTGTGTGTCTAAACTTTTGACTGGTAGTGTACATATAATTTCCTGTAGAGTTGATTTCAAGTGCCTGATGTCGTCAAATGTATGATTTCATCAAAAGATTCCTGACTGTCAAGTCTCTTAATGTTTTATTATTAATTATCAATCAAAAGTAAAACAACACTGTTCTTTTTCTTGCCTTAACAAATTTCATGAAAAAATGTATCTGATCTACTGGATATCATGAGTCTTCATGAGTGTGTGAACCTGTTCTTCTTTTTGCAGTACTAAACCAACTGTGATACATTTGCATGTGTGGTTTGCGCTCAACATTGTGCACCCTTCAAAGAAGATGACTAAATTAACGCATCATTGAACCTTTACTTCCCCTAAGCACAGTTTTTCCATGCGCAGAATATCTGAGTGTTTCACCGTAACACAAGTAATGACTGCATTTATTAAGTAATAAGACAAATAATCTTGTCCAATATCTTTATACTGGCTTTATCTGAACCTTTCCCTTTCAAGGTTAAGTGTTAACTTCAACAAAGTTCAAGTTTAATAAATTAAAACTGTTTCAAATCTTTAAAGGGAATTATATTCTGTATGTGTATTTTGTAGTTTCATTTTATGTATGAAAGAGTTAACCAGTGCAGTGTCATATTTGTTTAATTTAAAAACACATTAGTTTATGTGCAGTGTAAGGCTATTCAAACAAGAAAACTGTGCTAAAAACTGCAGGAATAGATGTACGTGACAACTTCACTTTCTGATCACAGCTCAACCCCAAATTTGCTGCACCCTACAGTGGCAGACAGGAAGTGAAATATTATTGGTGCTTAATTTGAATGCAGGGAAGAACTGAGACTTATATTTTATGTAACTGGGAGTTGTATCATTTTTTATTATGATCAAAACACAATTGGTGACTGCATAGGTGTATGTGCCAAGTTAGAAGATGCAAATGTATATTTGGATATCCCATCCATCATAAATGATCAAGCTGCTTTGCACGTTGTGAATATATTAACACATTATCCTACTGAAGTACATTATCTGTAGATCCTCTTACGTAAATCAGAAAATATGTTATTTATCAGCACCTTCCTCCTAAAACTGTACGTGTTTTCGCATCTGGTGACTATGGTTAATAACCATAATAACAACAACAGAGACATCAGATGCAAAAACACACTGGTTATATTCTGGTAAATATATGGCAAATATCACCATTGTCCTTAAAGGAAATGGTAAAAGAACCACTGGCAAATAGGGACTTAGGTGCCAAAGTTACACATTTTATATAAAGTGTACTGACACTTCTGCCGGCTTTGCTTTACAGAGAGGACTAGGTCGACTGCATTTGTCCAGAAAATTAAACTGTAAAACTGTTTTTTACATGGTGCTCCATATTTTACTTTTCTTTAGATATTAAAGAATCTGTATCAGAATCTGTATTACCAGGCTAGAAAACAAAGCATTTGCATAAGAAACATCTCTTATTATTAGAAATAACTTATATTTTAAGTCAAGAACAGGGCCTCAGTTTGGCCTCAGTTAGTTATTATATAAGCTTTACTAGATATTTTACTCTGGAAACTGGAAACTGACCTGTGCCACCCAAGTATCTGATTACAGTGTGTACCTATATTATTAAAAAGTAATAATGTCCTGAAAATGTCAGTGCATTAATATTTCCAAAAATAAGTCATTAACCATAAGAACAAATACATTCTCTTCGTGTCTTTCAACAAAAAGCCCACCATTGTTGATTCTCTTCAGCTGCAAGTCAGCGTATTAATTACTTGCTGACATGAATCTGAATCCAATTACAACTCTCAAAGGACCATTATTCATCTTCAAGTCAAGTCACATGTGCTATCTCCCATCAAACTTTCTTTGTTGACACCACAATGAAATTTGTCATTGTTGAGATGTTTTCCATAACGTTGTCTTATAATTGTCACTGTAATGCATCACATCCAGACAACACAGAAGTGAATTATCTAAGAGCATGCCAGCTACCTGCACAACAGGTGCAGCCACGCTATTAAAAAATGACCTTCACCGTCCAAACAAAGCACTCTGTTGTCGTTTCCCATTAAAAAAAAGGAGCCAGTTTAATTCTGTGAAAGATGCAGAAGAATGAGAGCTTTCATACCTTGAAGAGAGCACTGAAGACCAGAAGACTCCACAGAGAAACACTGAAGCCCAGCAGTGGCTTCATGATGCCGAAAGCTCAGGGAAAATATTCAAGTGTGTTTTCTACCTGTTGAGTGCCTTCATGTCCATACTTTGGTGTAGTTTAAAAAGACAAACTCTTGGCTGTATCTCTCACTCGGAACGTGCTGCGACACAATGTCCCTACAACAAGACAAGTAAAAGTGAAAAGGGCAAATATCTTTCCTCTTTAAACGGGGAGGAGCAGACAGCGGAGGTCGGAGCGAGTCACTGGGGGAAGTTCAGTGAAATCTGCCACTCCTCTCATCATCACTTCGGATTAAAGCTGTGTTAGAGCTCCAACGCCACCGATACAGACTAATCTACGAGGAGGGGGCTTCCCGGTCGTGCACAAATGAAAACGGGTCATCCCACATTCTTCATCCAGAAGTTGGGCGCGCAGGGTGAAGGAATGTAGCAGACCCGCGGAGTCCTTTAACTAATATGCGACATTAAAATGAAAATGAGCCTCACAAACAACTGTGAATGGAAAACGGAATTACAGCTGTAGATAATGATTTTCATAGTAAATTAATCAATCAACTGGATTTTCGATTAGCAGGTTAACTGTTAAAAAAGTATTTTAGAGTTTTGTCTATGAAAAAGTTGGCACCTTGAGTTTCAGGTTTCAGAGATATTTAGCTTGCAGTGATAGAGGCCAAGAGCAGGCACGTGCAGAAGCGGGGGCTCTGGAGGTCCCTGCCCTGTGCCCAAGTTAATCAAAGGTGCCCCCTTAACATTCATTAATCCGTTGATGTCTTAGCTACTCTTTTTCCTATTACTGATACCTCCAATCTCTTGGTATATAAATAGTAGATTTTTTAAACATTTTATCTATGTCCCACAACAAACACCTATATAAATATTTAATGTTTTCACATTTATAGCTTCCCAAGCTTGTGGTAGGGTCAGATTATGTGTATCTTCCATTATGCATTTTACAAATGTGTTTTAAAGTTCATTACATTTTTGTTAAAGTAAGATTATTACTGTCTATGTTACGTGGTGGCTATAAAAACAGCTGGCCATGCACAAGAGTTGTCTGTTTCTGTTTCCTGTAGAGCGATCTGCAGCAAAACTGATAAAACATTTTCTATAAATACACTTTACATGACTGTCCCTTATCATGCACACTCCACATGCTGTTTTATTCCTGATTCTTTAGGGAAGAGGCATGAGGTGTAGAAATGTAACACTGAAGTGTTAGCTTCTTTAGCAGAAAATTGATCTTCTACAGCTCCAGTACTGCTGTTTTGCAGTTGAGTCTGAGTTTTGACCTCTGGCTCAGTTTCCTTTGCATCTGTGTGACTGTTAACTGTTGAATAAGTGGGGTCTAAAATTCTTGGACTAAAATGTGTTTTGTTCTCTTTCAGTGTTTAATGCTTGTTCATTTATATTTTATTTAATGTAAAACAGAGTTTTGGTAAAACATACAAATGCAGTAACACAAAAACTAAAACAGAGCAGATGTAGCTGGAACAAAGTGGGACAAGCAGGAATAAAATTCAGTAAGTTCATATACAGTTGAATAGAAATGGAGAGGGACTTGGGATATTTTTTGACCTGAAATTCATATCAGCAGCACCTGACCTGAAGTAATGAAGTGCCCTCACCTGCTTCCCTTGACCCTGGTGAGGCCACTTCATTACTTCATAACTGGAATCTGCATAATCTGCAACAAGTACAGTTCATGTGAAATTATTTATATGTCATCTGTTAAGCTGAACAATATGTTATGTGTGGCTTGGAACGTACAACTGCATCTCCATAGTGTGCATTTTTGCAGCAGCTGGTGTTTGTTTTCAGGATAACGGGCTTGGCTTTGGCTGTGGTGCTCATGACCAGCTATGCATCAAGCTAACAGAAGATGTAACATCCACATAATTTGAAACAACAAAAACTAATTTGCTGAGCAACTTAACAGACAGTGTGGAACTTGTTACTATTGCCAAAGTTTTATGTTTCTTCTTGTGTACGTTCAGTGCCTACTATCTGGCAACTGGTCTGAGGTGACTATCTGTCCAATATCTTGAGTTTATTTATTTACTTTATGTTTGTCTAAATGATCACATACACTTAATTTATCAATGCTGAAGCTATGTTAAGAGTTTGCTAAAGTCACCAGAGGTGGTAAATAACTAAATACATTTACTCAATTACTGTACTTAAGTACAGTTTAGCAGTACTTTATTTCCTTTTAATAATAATAATGACATACTTTATTGATCTTCTTGGGGAAATTGTTTGGACAGCTGCAGTAGATGATGCACTACTGTGGGGTTTCACTGTCTTGTCCAAGGACGCCTTGACAGGAGGAACCGGGAATGGAACCACTAACCATGTGGTTTGTAGACAACTGTTCTACCAACTGAGCTACTGCCACCCTGTGCTTTTGCTATGCTTTATTTATTATTATACTTGATTTCCATTTTATGTTATCTTAATTTGTACTCCACTATTCCTCAGATGGAAATATTGTATGTTTCTCCACAATATTTCTTTGATACCTTTACTTACTACAGTAGTTGCTTTTTGAACATGTAAATTATTAGTAAAAATCTAATCAACTAATAAAAAATGATGTACTATTATGGATTAACTACCTGTCAGCCGATGGGAGCAAAACACACAAACTCAATAGTCTTCATTTTTACTTTAGCTTAGTTACTTACCAAATTCTCTTTAAATAATCCTCCATGTTCACACAGTTCTTCAGAAGCTCCATCCTCATTGATGCAGAAAGACCAAACTATCAACCATCCACCAAAATCCCAAATACGTTGACCCTCAAACTGTACTGAATCATAATCCTGATGCTTTTCATTACTGGAGATATGCATGTTCACAATCACATTACTGTAACATTAGTTATTACAGTAATAGCTGTATAGGTTCAAAAGGTGCAACAAACCTAACAGAAGACTGAGGTAAAAGTCAATCAGGCACAGTCCGTACATGTGACAGCACCTGTGTGGGTGTGTAGCAGCCACAGATATCTGCAGGTTCACATTCTAACAAAGAGGCCAAGTTAAGTGCAACATTGGTGACATTATTTTACGTTGTTGTTGATAGCCATCAGGTCCTATTGGATTACTGGATTAGATTCTGGTTGGAATATTCACGTTTCAGAGTAGCAGGAATCTTATCTAGCTGTGAACTGCTCTGGTCTGACTATGCGACACTGACACATCTTAATACTGTAATTGTGCTTCTAAAGATTTGCTGTGTTGAGTGGGTGATCTTCTGACCTTTAAATAGTACACAAGATGCTAAAGCTGCCACTGCATTGTGACAGGCAGTTTCATAATGGCTGTTAAAAGAAGTCTGCTGATGATGGCTAATGAAGATAGAGATGATATGAACTGATCATGATGACCCACCATTCCCCAGGAAATCTTACGTAATCCTCTGGGGATTGTTGCAGCATGTTTTTCTGTTTTTCATGCAGTTCTGCTCTCTCCATTTGTGCTTTTGTTGCCATAATGTTTCATGTGTCAGATGGACTGGCTGATAGCATCTAGGCAGAAGGAATGTTGTGTTATCTTCACAAATCCATAAACAAGCACACATCTTTAAAACCTTAAACCTAAACAACCCAGCCTGAGTGAACTGAAGTTGTAGTTTCGTCATGCATACAGCAGCATCACCACTAAATGCAAAATGTTTAGATCTTGTCACTCTTCATATTCAAAAGGTTCAAAATTTCATATCATTTTCTTAACAAATAAAGAACAACAAATAGCACACTTTTAAACTTGTAGTATAACTCATAATGTGTAGTTGGGTGGCAAATTTAATAGGATATAATTGCTGCCAGAGCTTTGTGATGTCATTAAAAACTGTGTTCACAGGGTTGTATTATTTAAAAAGATGTGGTTTTTTGTGAGAGTTTGTGAGATGTGCAGGAATCTCATGTGGAGTTAGTGTTTTGTTATCGTACATTCCTTGGCTATTTTTTGAATCTATGAATGAACAGTGTGTGTTTATTTGGTTTTGTTTCGTTTCCATAGCCTCATTGACATATTTTTGTTGCATTGTTGTGTTATTGTACAACATATTTTGTTTGTTTGTCTGTTTTTTATTTTTATTTTTTATTTTATCAAAGCTGTAAGAGCCTCAGTTATTCTGCCCCATGTGTTAACTAATTTGGACGCCACTACAATTGCTGTTGGCTAATACCACATAACGTTATCCCCTTGTTTTGCACCTTTGGATCAAACATTTCAATAAGTACCTCGATCTTCATTTTGAGAGAAGAATACTTTCTGCTCAATATGGAAGCAACAGTTGCAGAATTAGTGTTGTAACAACACATGATCAGTAGGGTAAAACTAACCTGTTTCACAGCAGTCTATACCCAGCTCATATTTCCTGCCAACCACAGGGGGAATTGGAGCAGTCAAAGCAAGAGCTGACAAGTGCCTGCACAAGCAGTTGGGTAGTATAGTTGCAAGATATGGAGATGTGGTCAACAAAGCTAGTTTGTCATCAGTGATGACCCCCAGATTCCTAGTAGACTGTGTGGGAACTGTCCCTGAAGATCCCAAATTGATGGTGATGTTGTGCTATATCAAAGTTCTGGCTTGGAGAGATTTAGTTGAAGAAGCAAAGACGTCAGAGAGACGGGAAGAAATGCATGATGAGACAGCAGAGTCATCCAGGGGCAAAGGAAGGCAGACACAACCTAAAACAGAGGACCAAAACTTTGCATAATATGGCTTCTTTAATGAGTCACTATGGCAACAACAAGCTTGTCCCAGCTATATCCATCACTTTTTAGTGCCCCCCTGGAAACATTTATGTTGTTGTGTGTGCCATTTGCAGCCTTTCTGTATTTGCAGCACATTCATATATTTAGTTATGTTTTCTTTGTTTGAAACATTTTTTTTCCAACACTGTGCCTGTGTTGTCAAATTGGTGATGTGTTTTTTTAATGTGATTGCATTTGTCTAGTTGCATATGTTTTCCTAATCTACAGTGCATTCACCTCTGAGGGCCACCGCAACAGCCACAGCATCAAACTATAAACTTTTATGAATGTTTGCTTAGTGTCTGTACGCACCCAATGGAAATAAATACAGTTTTTTTATATTCCTTTGTCTGACACGTTTGATTCTCAATTTTTATAAACAAATAAAGATCATGTCTCATGTTCGGCATGTACAGTTCAGGGCATGCAAATGAGTTATGTAAATTGTTTTTTTCAGGAAACTTACAAACGTCACAGTCAGCATATTTGTATGGGACTTTATACTTTAATTGTCAGAACAGACTCGGTTCCTTTTAATTCATTTACATGACTGAGGCTGCCATGGCCATGTTGTCATGTTAGATTCTGTAGCCTATTACTATATAGTAGTCAAAGAACAAAGAGAGGAAAAAGGAGAGAGAAAATGAAACGGGCTGCATTACACTAGGTAGTGTCTATATGATGATGGACTGTGTATTTTGATTGCACGTTTTATCAGAGTAGCTGGGAAGAGCTTCAAAGAACAGCACAAGCGGAGACATAGTGACCTGGTTCAAGTTCAAACATCAAACTGAAAAGGTGGTCCTCTAAATGAAAGAAATCTTAAGCAGGAAAGAAACCAAAGCATTTCAAGTTCCAGATCAAATAATAAGACAATGGAGGAATGTCCTAATTGAGCAAAAATGATTATATACATTGGCCATCAGCCACTAACTCAAACTGGAAGTGGAAAATAAAGAAATTTTCCAGTTGAAGAATTTGTAAAAGAAATAGAAGTGACTGCTGTGTTTTTTTGGGTGTGAGAAGACAGACACACACAAAAATAATACAGTAAATATAAAACCATATCTCTATCTTTCTGCTGACCAAATATGTTTTTGTGTGTACTGCATAGGCTAGCTAGGTTTCAGTAAAGATAATTCAATGGGTCATTAAGCATGAAAAAGAAGTCAGTCATCTGACAACAAAACATCTCTCACCTACACAAACAAGACTGTAACATGTATTTATAGTTTCATAACTGGGATGATGTTTTAAATGCTTTCAACTCCACCAACTTTTCTTTTGCTATTTGTGGGATTTATTCAGTGTTTGTAGTTTGTTCATGCACTCTGCTGCCAATTTAGAGAGAAGAAAACATCAAAGTGAATACCCAATTAATTTGCTTTTTCTATATATACAGTATACTACATCAGTTTGTGGCTTTAATAACAGCATTATATAGAAACCTTGTATGTTGACTAATGTTGTAATAAACTACATCTCATGATTGAGACAGGTACAATGAGACTGTGAAGGTGGAGCAGGGATATTGGAGGACAAATGGCTACTACCACAGCTGACTCTGATGTGCCGAGACTACTGTCAATTAAGAAATTATGACAAAGGCATAAAGCACGGTACTTCTTTTCAATATTTCCTTAGTGAAACAATTATTTTAAAAATTCCTGCAAAGATGCACATTAAAACAAGTTAAAGTAAACACTGGAGCAATGGCTTCTAGTTGAAAACCATATTTCAACACATCTGGTCGCCAGTACAGTTTGACATAGCAGTGCTATTATCCTTTTACAAACTGTTGTTCATCAGATTGTATTGTTCTTCCTTTTTTCTTCTTCTTCTTTCATGTATTCTCTTCTTCTTTCAGTTTTCTTTTCTACCTGAGCATAAAGGTTGACCCAAATTTGTTTCCCTTTGTGCAAGTGAGACAGGAACCATATGTGAGTTGTCTTTAACTGCTGCACTTGTCATCACTGAAATAATAGAATAAAGACCTGAGGTTTTCTTTGCCCCCTAGGTGCAAATTAAAACAAAAACTGACCTATTTAGACCTATTTGATACATTTTTAATTTAGTTTTAGTACATTTTAGTACTGTATTTCATTTTATTTTCTGTAATTTCATTCCTGATTTTATTACACAGTATTGATTAACAAGTGGTTGTGATAGATCTGGGTGTATTACTTGTCTGTACTGTATGTTGTTTGTCTGAAACCTTTTGTTACTTCCTGCTTGTCCAGGACATTTTTGCAAAAAAAAGATTGTTAATCTCCATGAGATTCTACTTGTAAAATGAATAATAATAATATAAACATAAATCCAAATAAATAAATAAGCATTACAGCCAGTGGCGCAATGTTTAGACCCTTTTTAGGGGTGCTCAAGCACCCTTAAAATTTGTATCAGCACTCCTAAATTTTTTTTGAATTATTACTATTAATTAGTATTAATTAACATTAGAGACCTGTGGTCTGCTGGGGCAGCAGCTTGAAGGTGACAGACACCAACAGACTGGACAAATTAATCAGGAGAACTGGTTCTGTTCTTGGTGTGGAGCTGGACCCTCTACATGTTATTTCTTAGGGGAGGATGATGTCCAACCTCCTCTCAATCCTGGACAATACCTCCCACCCACTTCACAGTGTCCTGGCTGGACAGAGGAGCACGTTCAGCCAGAGACTGATCAATGTTAAGTGCTCCACAGAGCGCCACAGGAAATCTTTTCTGCCTGTGGCCATCAAACTGTACAACTCCTCTCCTTTATGTAAAGGAGAGGGGGGAGGACAACTATCATAATCATATTTATAATCAGATAAAATTACCTATTTTTGACTAATTTTTTATTATTTATTTATTACCTATTTTTGTTCTGTAAATTGAGTATTTAGTATTTGTGTTGGTGTTAATCTTTTCTAGTTATGGTTCTTTCTTTCTTTCGGTTTGAACTGAGAGCTGCTGTAACATGCCAAAGTAATTTCTCTCTGGGATTAATAAAGTTTTTTGAATCTTGAATTTTGAATCTTGAATCTTGAATAGATTATGTATTAGTTTCTGTTGGAGGTAGGTGGCAAACAGGTTCACACAGGTTCAAATTACTCTAGTATAGGTTAGTTGAATGATCCCAAGATGATCAATAAACTATCGCATCATCATTATCATCATGCATCATGCAGTTAAACCTGGGATGTCTGTTTTATATGGGAGACGTTTGTTTTTCTATATATGGATAAACTTTTTTTTACAGTCAGGTTCCAATAGATAATAAGGTCAAAATGACAGGTATTGATATAAATCTTACAAGATTATTAACCCTTTCTTTTGTTGTTAAGTTTCCCTTCTGGTTGACGGCACAAAGAGGGAGAGAGAAGGATAAAGAGGGAGAGAAAGACAAAGAGAACAGGATGGAGTCTGCAGAAAGAAAGAGAGGAAGAACCAGGTTAGAAAGTGGTCAAGACTACAGAGATGATGACAAGGCAGCTTCTTTACATGTCATCATATTTAACTTGATGCTAGTAGTTCATGGGGGAGATAGTAGATTAAGTAGTTTACCTTTGTAAACAAATAATATAGTAAGTTTTGTCAAATTTATTGTTGTCTTTATGATCATATAGTTGAAGTGTTCGTTATCAGGCCTGATGTGGTCAAACATGACAAAGGAACAGACAGAAACTGACAGGAAAAACAGATGTATTATATTTAAATTTGCAGTCATTAACTCTCAATCATTATTATTATTTTAAAATAGACCAACACACAACTAATAAGGCTCCTTTTGTGTCAGGTGAACAGATCAGGTGACTGCGAGGAAGGGCCAGGATTGGTTAGGGCAGGATAGAAACAGGAAGCCCACTCACCTGCTCTCTGCTCAGACATTGTGTTTCACTCATGTCCCGAGCTCTCTTCATCACGATCGCTTATCGAGA
>JAUMHL010000027.1:8261453-8317114 GCA_032362345.1 Sandelia bainsii | reverse complement strand
ATTTGATGTTATGAAATCTGCTTTTCTTTCACAAACATGGTCATTTCTATGTGTCCAAACTTTTGACTGGTAGTGTATGTTTGTAAAAGGTCTGTCTCTGTGCACCATAACAATGATACTCATACTAAGCTACAGCATGCAAAAAGACCTGAACCATCCTTGTTGTAAAACTGAGTTGCAATACAATACACTATGCACCATCTTCCTCTGCTTTTATCTTTGTAAATTGCAACCTGTCCCTTTTTATTTCTCTTGATAATGTCATTCTGTCCACTTACAGACACGCACAGCAGAGTGATCCTGAAGTCACAGGGTGAAGATGATTTCCTCACTACTTACATCAATGCTAATTATCTTAAAGTAAGTAAAAATATAAGTGATAACCAAAATCCTGTCACAGCACTGCTTTGCCATGTAACTACTGTAACTGTATTTGTTCTCAATGGATCTGACCTCATGTTCCTCAGTGTCTGCTGCTCATAGTAATTATAAACAATAAAAATGTAAATGCATAGATGGATTGCCAAATGGACCCACTGTGCATAGGCCCATGAGCCTGAGAGAGCAGGGAGCCCCTGTGTCTGTGCCCCAGCATTAATATTTCTTGTTTGAAAGTCAGAGCTCAGTTAAAAGATGCAAAATTGACTAAATAGATGAAAAATAACAAAAAAAGAGACAGAAAATGAATAAAAAGACACACTAAATGACCAAAAGAGTTGAAAAGCAACAAACAAAGAGACAAAAAAGAAGAAAAATACAAGAGGCCTTTTACCTGTCTGTACCTAGAGGACTAGGGGATTTTAATTATCTGTCCGTACGCAATAATACGGGGCATGTTTGTGTGTGTGTCCAGGGTTATGGGGGTGAAGAAGGTGCATACATTGCCACCCAGGGTCCCACCGTGAATACAGTAGGGGACTTCTGGAGGATGGTGTGGCAGGAGAGAAGTCCAATCATAGTGATGATCACCAATCTGGAAGAGAAAAACGAGGTCAGTGTGCATAGTGGATGCATTAATAGATAAATGCATAGATAAACTGATAATGGAATACAGTAGGTAAAACTATCTACCTGCATATCCATTATGTCTTGCAGAAATGTGCAGAGTACTGGCCCGAACACACTGTGACCCATGAGGGGATCGAGATCACTGTAGTCTCTGTAACCCAGGAGGATGACTACAGTCTGAGGGTGTTTACACTGAAGGTAAGACGCAGAGAGAAGAAATACAGCACCCAAGGTTAATACAGTTAAATCATGAAGTTAAAGGTTCAAATTAAACAATTTGACACAAATTAAACAAAGAAAACCGAATCTACTTGTAGTGGTACAGTTTTATTTGCAAATACAGGTTAATACAGGTTAATAGAGTTTAATTTCTGCAGTCAGATTTGTATGAAAACAAAACTACAACGCTGCAGCCATGCAAGCAACTAAACTGTATGAGGCTGTACTTGGGCACAGCAGTAAGTAAATACTAAATAAAAGTAAATACTAAACAATTCACAATGACAATGCTACTTGTTATTTAGCAGGTATAATGTTTACCATGGTCACCACCTCAGTTTAGTGTGTTAACACTAAGCAAGCTAAAATTAGCTAATTATCAATATATAAGTACAGCTGATGCTGATGGAAATATCACAAATTTTGCAAGTATTTGATCATAAACTAAAGTGTTCAACAGATAAATAATGGGAACAAATTAAATGTGTAAAATGTTAATGTAAGATTTGCTAGAGGGAAACTCATTTTAAGTGAGTACACACATTATATAATATAGTATTTTTTAAATGCTGTGAGCAACACAAAATGAATTTCCATTCACCTGCACTGTATCAGGGTGGCAGTAAAAATAAGAAACGCCATCTTTCAAAACTTGAACAAATAAAAACAAAAACCGAGGAAAATGAGACCTTTTGAAAAATTTGGGTGAACTTTAACATCTACCTCTATTATTTGCTTGTACCTGCAGTATATGTTTTGATAACTGGTTGAGTTTGTGTTTAAATACTTTTTTTGACTATGCTCAAAATGAATATGTGGCCGTTTAACAAAAACAGAGAGCACTGAAGAGCAGACTTTTCTACCATCACAGAGGATCCTAGGTTCCCATCATATCAAGCAAACACTACCGGTGTTTTCTTTTTACCAGAGTAAATGTTTCATCAGATTGCCAAGGTGCATACAGACTTACCACAAATGTGTGTGCTGGGTGATGGTTTACTCCATGTTTCTGATGTAGTCGTACTTTTCAGTTTCATTTATGTGTTCATGATGGATGCTTTATATTTAATTTAGGGTCATGGCAGCACTGCCACTTAGCAAGCCAAACATGATAATTCAGTAAATGCAGCCTGCATGTGATTACTAAGCACCAAGGGATCATTATCTAACTGTGCCTGAGTTAAAAGCTTGTTGTTTATTCAGCTTCTCTGGTTCTATCTGTAGGATTAATAATTATTGTCAGACTGACACTCAGGGAATAGAGGCAGCTGATGGATTTCATTATGTACAGTAAGAAACAGACTATGTGAGATGTTTTTTATAACCCTCATTCTTGATCTGCATTCATTGTTGTCGTAGCAACTAACACCAAGGTAACATTTTGGATATACAAGCGGAGCAACAGACTGATCAAACAAAAAAAAAAGTCTCTGTGTGTTTGTTTCATGTGCATGCGTGCACAACATCCTCACAAACGCATTTCATGCCTGTCTATTTGTTCATGTGTGTTTGTACCAGTGTGGGGGAGAGGAGCGCAGTCTGCGGCAGTACTGGTACACCTCATGGCCTGATCAGAAGACTCCTGACAAGGCCCCACCCCTGCTAGAGCTGGTGCAGGAAGTGGAAAGGGCCCGGGAGGAAGCCCCACCCTCCAGTGGCCCTATAATTGTTCACTGCAGGTACAAAAGCAGCTTGTGTATGATATAGGGATAAATGCAAAGGTCAAAATATAAACAGTAAAATGCATAGTTGCATATGGTTGCATATTAGAAGAACCCATTTCACTGCTGTTTTTTACAACATAATCCACCTCTTCTGTCTGATTTCCCCAGGGATGATTTGGCATTCATCGGATTAGTGGGATCATCGTAAATCAATAAACTACTCTATTTATGTTCTTCTCCACCTTACTCTCTTATCCATCCCTTCAGTGCTGGAATTGGTCGAACTGGTTGCTTCATTGCCACCTCTATCCTGTGCAAGCAGCTGAGGACTGAAGGTGTGGTTGACATCCTGAGAACCACCTGCCAGCTCCGTCTGGACAGGTGAGATATTCTTAGCCATTATCCATGCTCATATCTATCTTTAGTTCTTGGCATAAAAGCCCAGGTGACGTAATTTAAGTTGATTTTGTTCTGAATCATGAGCAAAGGGTTTACCTTCGCTTGTCAGGTTTACCTCAAAATTAATATATAGAGAAAATGAACCCGTGACCAACGGGCTAGTGTTCATCAAATGTCAGAGTCAATGGAGTCACCATACCATACCAAACCCAGCATGTCTTACAAGCTGATTAGTTGCATTGCTGCATGTTTGTTGTCAAATAAAGGCAAAATAACTAAAAAAAAAATATCAGCAAAGATCAAGTGTAACTAATACCACAATTTAAGTCTTTTTTTCCATTTAGATGTACAACCAGAATGCACAATAGTTTTGCCCTGACACTGGTGATAGCGCCAAATCACAACAGAATAATCTCAAGGCACTTCACAAAATATAGTCAAAACTTATAGAGTTACGCAGAGAGAAACCCAACAATCCCCTTGAGCAGGAACTGGGCGACAGTGGAAAAACTCCCTTTAACGGAAAGAAACATCCAGCTGAACCAGGCTTAGGGTGGGGGGCCATCTGCCTTGACCAGTTGGGGTGAGTGGATAGTGAAGAGAGATAAGGAGAGTAGACAATAACAGCAACAGACAGAACATGATCAGCGAGAATGCCAGCAGCTTCCTGGTGCAACCAGCCAGTAGGACCTAGGCCACACAACAACCTCCCATGATGAGGACCTAGAAATGCACAGAATGCACAAGAGAGACGGAGAAAGAAAAAGAGAGGGAGAGCCATGCCCTGTATGTTCATTTGCTTGGGAGAGAAAGAACAGAGGGTTAGATGAATGCAGTGATTTCCAAAATAAACACCATGACCTCGTCGGCAAAACTGCTAATGATGCCGCTTGATGAAACACTGCATGTCAGAGGAACATGAATGCCAGTACCAGTCCAAGGCAATCCATCCGACAGCTCATCCTTTGCCCAAAACCACAAATGTCAATCTTACAGTGGCACTGTAAGAAATGTACAGTGATCACCAAAGTCTGAAAGAATCATTCTTTGGGGACTATGAAAGTGGAGACTGAAACATTTCTATCTGAATTATTGTTTTTGTCTGTCTGTGTATTTGTCAGGGGTGGGATGATCCAGACATGCGAGCAGTACCAGTTTGTGCATCATGTCCTCAGCCTGTATGAGAAGCATCTGTCTCACACTGCTGAGGAGTAGAATGAGCGCTACAGCCACACCCAGACCGAGACACACCACTGTACACTGTACCGCCTTTGGTGGTATGCACCACTGTACCTATAGCATCATCTCAATCTCACCCTTTAACAAGTTCAAACCATGTTAATCTCTTCACCCAGGACAGGCGAATTCAGACAGGACTGAATGGCTGACATGAAACCTGTGCTTATTGTGTGTCTTTGAGCAGGAAAAACATAAGGATGTGGGATTTGAGGTAGCCCTCACAAAACTCCAAATCATACACATACACACACTTTGATTCTTATACTTTGACAGACACCCTATCACACTTAGTGCTATTAAACCACATGATTCTGGAGAGTCACAACAGTCAGGCCCCAAATTATTTAAGCCTGCACTCCTGACATCTTTTCATTTGCACTGCTGTGTTTGTTGAACCATGTTTCTGTACATGAGTGTCAGTCATCAAGTCCTCATTTATTACTTGGTCTGAATTAATCCCTCAAACACACTGTATGTGAAGTTATCAAAAGGTTAAACTGGAGTTTAAGTATAATCAGATCACCAGCTGTGGTGTTTGTTGTAAGGAGGAAATTCAAGTTTAGTAGGGCCCTCTACAGTACAAGTGCCAGCATAATTTAAATCTACAGAGATGATTAAATGCCAGCCTACTATTTAACTCTATATAGATATAAACGTTCATATCAAATATAAGTAACATCAGTTTTTTTTCTCATTGACTCTTACTTTTAATGTAAAAAATCATTAGAGAAGGCTTGTTTCAACTTTTGACACATTTAGGAGCCACCTCATCTTCAGGTTGCATGGTGCTAAGTGTTCATTAAAGGCATGTGCAATGTTATGGAACATAGGAATGTATAACAATTAGGTTATTAATTAACTAATTAGGGTTTCTGTGCAATCTACAGTATTACAGTTTTACCATGCTGCCTGTGCAGTCTTCATGGCTCATGATGTTTACAGTAAACAACTCCTGCATTAAGGCCACATAGATGTACAGTAGAGGCGTCACAGAGCCAGCGACACTGAAGGGACAGAGGCCAGAAATAGAAAAATCTGAAAAATCAATGCAGAGCTCGGGAGAGTCTGACATCTACGCATTCACAGGGAATTGTATTTCAGAGGTAAGCAAAAAATTTGCACCATAAATTGATGTAATTGTGATGCAGGATGCTCTCACACACAACTAATGTTCTTTTCGAAGTCCCACAGCTATCATGGAGTTTGTCACACTCAGGGTCACTCACTCTGTGATAACTCTGATTTCAACAGTAGCTTGTGAAGTAAAAAGCCCATGATTGTTGTATAGACAGGCCAGGCCTAATCTGTATGAAGCACAATAGACCAACTAAGGTTGTCTCTCTGATGTTCAGTTGTAAGAGTTCTTTTTTTTCCGTATTGTGTTTTGATTGTGTTGAGTTTAATGGATTGCATGTGCTGTATGGGACTCCATAGGTCCACAATCAAAGCGACGTGATTGGTTGTCCTGCTTTTTGTTGTGTAAAAAGGTTTAAGCCTATTATATTGCTTGCTCTCGGCCAATGCTTTTGATACAGTTTGCTTTTGTGAAACCAACCAGAGATATTTTTAGAACATTTTGATACAATCCTTTCGAGTAGATGCCTTGTGTATATTTCTGTTTACACCATGATGGAATGTAGCTCATACTGTGGATCAAACCTTTGGTTTATATTGCAAGATTTGACAGAACAAAATGTGACAAATACCTAAGTTACCTTACAGTACAGAAAATAAATAGATTATGTTCAGTCTTCAGTATTATTACTTTATGCCTTTAGGCTTTGCTTTAATATGCTTTGCTTTTTGTGTATGTTTTTATTGTTTTCTTGGAGAATTTTACCTCAGACTGAGTTTTTACGCAGTCCCAACTCTATTCCATCTGTGACTCTAGGCCACTCTCAGTTGACAACACAAGAATATTTGCTATGTGTAAGGCAGCTAAAACAGTGAAGACCATTTTCTATGTAAAAAAAATCGAACTTCTATCTTACTACGTCAGATCAACACTCTTGAGCATTATCAGAGGATGTGAATTAACAGTGTGGGCTTAGGCCAATTCATAAACATCAAACAAACTAGCAAATTAAACTGCCAAAATTACCTTTTCCAGGAACACAGGACTGAGATTAACACGAAAAGGCTACAATCTATTGTCATACTTTTGACATAATCCTCTGATAATGTCCAGTATACTTGACTGAAAAGCTTTTATTTTGTTTTCAGTGCTTATCTGGTTCCCTTTTGATGATCACAATGGGGATGACAAAACAGCCAAACAGTCAGACATTCAACCAGCAGAAATCAGTATTCCTCTCCTATGCTACAGTATTGCTTTAAGTTGTGAGTTTTTGCATCCAAATAAAGGTAGATTTTAATGAATCTATTTTTTTCTGACTCTCCCTCTGTCTCACACTAACGATAAACACACACGCCTGATTAAATGTGAAAGTGTGTTTGGGTTTTGACTAATACCTTTACTGTGCATGTAAAAAATGTGCAGTTAAATATTTGTTCCACTAGGTGTCAGTATGTTCATGCTGACACATAGTGGTACCATGTAATTACACAAACTCCCAGCAGCTCCATCACCCTGCATTCATCTGCTTTGTCACTAACACACTGATGTCAGAACAACAGAACAAAGACTTTCCATCTAACAATGGAGATTTTTTTGATACTGAACAGCCTCATATTACAAATGTTTATGTGATTTGTAAGAATGAGATACTGTGAGTGAATCAATGTTAATTTCTGAAAAGCAGGTATTAGCTTCAAACATATTCTGAAATATTGTTTAGTACCTGTACCTGTGTGTGTGTGTGTGTGTGTGTGTACAGGACCTTCAAATCACAACTACAAATATTCACTTACAAGATTCTGTAAAAATGATTAATATGGTCTTGTGTTTGTAGGTTGGTTGATTTTAGTTGACTGTCTTCGGGAAAATGTGACACACTGTACATCTGAACAAAGCAGAACATTTCTGGCACAACTTCACCTACTGCCAAGGTGCACAGATGAGAGAAAACAAACTGAAAGGATAAAATCACCAGCAACACTTAGAGATTGTATGACAATTTTGTTCTGGGACTGACGCGTTTCGGTTCTTGGCCTTCATCAGGGTCTGTACATACTGTACATCTCTAACTACTATTCACTAAAATGGTGTAAATATACATCAACGTCTGCACTTCGCAGGCTAAAACTTTTTTTTTTTTTGCTTGATCATCTGTGTTTAGTTTATTACACAAAAGTCTGTGTTTTTAAGGTCTACATAATGCAAATGGCCTTACTTATATGTATTTTGTATGATTTTTTTATTTTGTTATTATTATTAGTAGTAGTAGTAGTAGTAGAAGTAGAATTGGTATTTTAGGGAAACAAATACTTATGTATCTGATCATTATAAAACACAATATTGTTATTTTGTTTGTTGATGTAAGCTTAATTTATTTATTTGTTTGTTTCTGTGATCTCTATCTCTGCATCCTTGGCGCTTGTTCATCACTACGGCAGCGCACTGACTGCACTTCTAATGAACGAGTCTCCTTTAAATTGACGGAACGTCCCTTTAACCTCCAGATCAGAAAGCTGACGTCACCCAGCCCCCTGAGCCGTCGGCGCTGATTGGCTGGAGGTGACGTCAGCCTCATCGTTTTTTCTTCTCCCTGCTGAACCATGACCTCATCGCTTTAGTTCATGAAAGTGCCAAAGTGCACCGTCTGTAACTAACCCCCCATCCCCTCCCCTCTCCAACACACACACACACAACACATACTCCTCCAGTTTTAGCTTTTATCTAGCCTAGTAAAGCTAATCTCTGCCTGCACGGGTTAAGGAGACGTTTGTTCCTGGCGCTGTCACCCTCTGTCAGCTGTACTGTCCCCCGCCACACCGCCAGGTAAACGCCGGCCAGCCCTATGAAGACCCCGCCGCCGTCCCCTCACACATGGAGGCCAGCTGAATAACACACAGCAGCCGCGTGGAGCCCGAGGTGAGCGTTTGTCTGTGTTTGTAAATCGATTAGCAGAGAGGTGATTTGCTGTTATCTCGTTCCTTTGCTACACACAGAGCTAGCTGGTTAGCAGCGGCGGCTCGCTATCTGTGCCCGCGCCCCTGCGCTCCTGCGGCGCGTCTATCAGCGCGCACTCCCCCTTTATGTGTGCGCCCGTATTATAATGGCAATTAAACCCGTCCAGGCTGAAGTTATCGACTCGTATACGTCGACAGGAAGCCTATCCTTTACCGTCTCACCATTTGGAGGTAGGTACAATACTTGTTTTTGTGTCTTTGCTGTTGAATTTGCGCGCCGACGTCTTTAACCATCACAGCCTGTACGATCAATGGAGCGGTTCATTTCTCGCATGCGGACATGTCCACGCGTCATAACAACACAGGGCAGGTTTCCCACTCAAACAACCCGCAGTGAACATTTCCATGAACGTGTAGTTTAAAATTACTTGATACTAATTATGCAACGTTTGTAAAAGCAATGGCCGCTCTCCGCATTGTGTTCTATTCTTATTTCTAATCTAGGTCGGTTTATTATAGAGCGCTACGACCGCTCACCCTCCATCATTGTTATTAACGTTATCAAATAGTCCCGTCTATGTCTTTGTGCGCCTCATCTCTATATTGATCGCAATATCAATCAATAAAAGATGTTAAGCAGTTACAGATAATGTATTTATACACCAGGCGGTATAATTATTGGAAATAAAATGTAAGGCATTCTTTGTATGCATGTTGTGATTATTATTATAATAATGTCCGGGGTAGTCCCACTTTGTTATACTACTCCCTGATTTGCAGAGGCCGCACTGGGGATTATTGATTAGAGGACACCAGAAAGCTTTATACCCGGTTATGTTGTTTACTGTTCGACGGTGCCTCTGCTTCACCAGGGCCAGCCAGGCATTGATTTTTCAAAATTATACGATCACCGTAACAACACCCCTTCATGTTCTATTTATTTTCTTGCATTGCATTTATGTATGACACACCCCAGGCCTGTCACTTTAATAACCTAGTTTTTGATAAACACATTTATTTACATCCATTAACCAAATGTGGTAGACAATTTAAAAAAAACGTTCTAAGATAATTTTAATTTATAGTCAAGGAGTCGAAACACTCAAGTAGAAACAATGAATCAGTGTATTTGCAGAAAATTAATTTTCAGCCATTTTTATAATGGATCAACCATTTCAGTAAAGTATTTTCTAGGAAACAAAACAGGTAAATGAAATGAATGTAATATTTCAGTTAACACACTCTTATATCTGCGTTAGTTTCTTTCATTTAAAATAGAAATAAACTCCTTGGATTAGAAATAATCTCATCAAACTAGTTATCTAACCTCCAGCAGTGTTTTGAGGGCCTGGCAACATAAACAATCTCTGCTGGTTTTTACCAATTTCTCCAGTGTAAATTAGCGACCCTGCAACCCTCCAGCAGCTCGGTGTTCCTCTCGGCTTTGGCTAGTGTACCTGCATGGTGCCTTGTTATGGTCACTGTTTTTTTAAGAGTGTAAATGACACATACTCTCAACAGAGTCAGTCAGTGTTTGTACACACACAAATGCAAACCTTTGGTTTATCAGACACTGTGGTGCACAGTAAAGGGCATGAGATGTTCTGATGATGTAATTATTTGTGGTCTAAACAAACAACTCACGTCTCTCATCGTATTAAAAACAAAGAGGCAGCTTAAAATCAGCCTGTTCAAGGCTGCGGCCACAGGTGACGTTATGCAGCGAGTTAATGAATAACCTACATGGCATTACATCAGCGCTGGTTGCCCTCCAGATGCTCTCTTTGTGTTTGCCTCTCTCCCTGATGTCTGATATGGCATCATTGAGCAGTCCCATCATGTTTAGCCTATGAATATGTCTGTGTAGGTTATGCATTTGATAAAGTTACTTCCTCGACTTCATTTTATTGATGTACTACTAAGAAGTCCAGCCTTTTGTTATCAGCTGTAAAGAGAGTAACAATAAAGTCTGTAGATCATTGGTGTGACGATATTTTACTTGACAAGCAGGGGAAAATGTATGTTGCTCTGGGAATTCCTCTTTCCCAATCTAGTTAGAAAACAAAAAATCCCAGTCATTTTACAACACACATATCTGTAAATAAATCATTCTATTCATTATTATTATTAGTATTGTAGATTGTGTGGGATAGAGTAGACATGCTTTTTAGACATGATTTTTTTTTTCTGAACATACCAACAGAGAACAAAAATGTCAGAGAACAGATATTTTGTAGTCATACAGCTGAAGCGCGTGCACCACTGTCATTTTTAGCACTCTCCTCTACTCTATTCTCATCCAGCATCAGCACCAGTAGCATCCCATCACCATCACTCTCCCTGTGCCCCCCTGATCACCCCAACCGGGCTGTCTCTATGGCAACAGCAGAATCTGCTCCGGGCCTGTACACACAGTCTCCATATCTCTGTTTTCTCTCCTCTCAGCTTGTTTTCGTCTCTTCAGCCGGAGCCTCGCAGCAAGCTCCTGGCTGCCGCCTATTTTAGTTTGAGGAGCTTGTTTGTTTTTGCTCCTTATTGTTCCTGCCAGGACACAAGATGGAGGAAGAAAGATAGTTTTGCATCAGGGGATGTGTTGTGGTTGTTATGCTGAGTAAACACACTGAGGTTTGTCGTCTTCCACTGTATCCCTGTCTGAGCAGATCTCATGTTTTTCGTCTCTCTTTCCATATTTTGATAATTTCCTTATGCCTGTCTTTCTCTTTTGTTTTCTTCACTTTGTCCTGTTACCTCCTGTGTTCATTCCAATTGTTGTCAAGACAAGCAGGGTCAGCTGACAGCGAGGCTACCGTAGGATGATTGTCTCACGTCGCAGAATGATGCAGTAACACACCAGTCCCCCACCCTCACTACCACCACACATGTAAACCTGCACACCCTCCCCTCTCCATCCCTGCTTACTGCACAAGAGCAAGATAGAGAGTGATAGAGAAGGAAGGAGGGAGGTAAAAGTGAGAGCGGCTGGGCGGGTGGGAGAGCAGTCGCCATTAGACAAATGCAGCGTCAGATGTTGTGCTCAGCAGCAGGGAAATTGCAAGAAGGGAGAAAGATATTCACCTCTGGAAGCTGTGCTGTTAGCCGCTCAGCTAAGGGGCTCCACACCATATAAGGTATGGTATAACAGGTGATGGAGCAGGTCGTAATGTGGCGGGGGGTGTTTGTGTGAAAGTGCTGGCATTGCAGGAAGCCTTAGTACATTCAGAATTGCTGCTGGGGTCCACAACATGGGACAAGTGTGGAAATGTCACTATGTTAGTACTGTATGCTTGTGTGTTGTGTCACTGCAGTTATGCTTTGTTTAAGGTAATAATGTAGAAACATGCATTCAGTTGTCCCTATACCACATGGAGTGATTCAATTAGATTTATTTATTTGAGATAGAATATAAACAGTATTATGTTTGTCCAGAGTATCTTAAATTCTATAATTTGGTTGTCTTGTGCACACCATTGCCTTTACTGTAGATACTTTCTAACACAATGGCGATTTGGCTGGGTTTATACAGTGCAGGCAGTTGCTGCTGTCTATCTAGATTTTCTTCCATGTTCCTGTGCTGCTGCTCTTGCATCAGACAAGTCGCCAGGCAGCGACAGCATGTGTACATGTTTGGTCTTCCATGGCAGCCTATAGGACTTGGTATATGTGACAGAAAATGATCTTTTGTGGATTCACAGAGGAAGGAAGCATGGCCTTTGCTGTTATGAATGCCACTGCAACCCTTTTGTTACATCTCATGTCTCAGGGCATTATGTGCTTTTGGTGCAGTCTTCTGAAAGTGGATTTATCTATTTCCCCTTATTCTCATTTTTTTTCTCCTTAACTGTTTCCTCCATGCTTCATCTTCACAAATGTCCCCTCCATTACGTTGAGCTGGCTGAGTTGCTAGGCTAGAGGGATCCTCGCTAAATGACATCCTTTTCTACCTCCTCCTCCTCCTCTCGCCCTCTCTCCATGTTGGTGATGTCAGAACAGAGGTAAAAAGTTGCAGAGCAGAGTTGCCTGGATGTCTTCCCAAGACAGTAACTGATCAGAAACAGTTTCTCCACAACTCCTTTTTCTCCGTCTCAGTTTTCTCGCCCACCTTCTCACCACTGTTCTGGTGTGCAAAATGTTTTTCTTTTTTTGCTCCACAAAGACTGTTCTCTCCTGTTTTATCTTCTTCTCCCAGCCTACAATATATAAAGTCTTATGATAACATCTTTCTACTTTTTTGTATAAGAAAGCATTTGTGTTATTTTTCTTTCAACTTTAATCCTCCTCCACTCTCGGTTTCTACACCTCTATCTCTCGTACTCTCCCTTTTCAACTAAGGTTTAAACTTCCATTTAAGCTGTGGGGTAAATGAGAGGAGGCCCATTCATTTTTCATGACACCACGTGCCTGTAGATGAATAAAACAACACGACTGCATTCACACTCTGACCTTCTCACTTGTTGCACGACACCTGGTTGATCAGGGAAATGGTCTTCTTCCTAGATAGGGTTTTTTTATTTTTAACTTCTCTCAAACAAATATTACTGTAGTTTTTGTTACGGCATTTGTGGCCCAGCTCACTTTTTCTCTCACACACATGGAGTCAGTGATCTTCAGACACTGATGAATGTTTGCATGTGTGTCTCATTTTAAATGTAGCAGTGCTGTGGTGAATGTGAGCAGTAAGGAGATCTGAGTGATTGCTAGTGAAAAATAGGAAGAGGCAGTTCATCAAGTTTATGGACCTCTCTCTGTGACACACACAAACACACACACATTCACACGCACACATACACAGGATGTCACACAGGCCGTTTGCCTGTGTCCAGACCTGTTCTCTGAATTCCCCTGGCTTAATTTATCTCACGCCCTCAGTTTCCTGTTTCATGAGCTGCAGCACAAGAGACCCTCAATCAACAACAACAACCAACCTTCACACACACACTTTCTGTAAACAGACATGTACACACACACACCCGTTTTATTGTTGTACATGTCTAACTTAAGTCTTTGGCTTTGTTGTCCGTTGATATTGTCGATGTTCCTTCTGATCTCCAGGGCTGATAAATCCCAGTGGATAATCCAGGCAGCATTTTTGTCTTTAAATAACTTTTATATTCATGTTTAGCATTGTGACTATTTTAATATTCAAGGTGCACAAAGTGGGCCAGTAACAGAGAATGCACAAAAATACAATGTGCACTTATCTCTGGTGTGGAAAATTATGTGAAATAATCATATTGCTGCTTTAAACTGAACTGAACTGAAGCTCAGAGTGATAGGTGAACATGCCCTAATGTCTCATCTACTATGTGGTCATGAGTGTCTTAAAACTGTCAGTGGCAATTTTGAATGTCACAGCTGGCCAATAATAGCTTTGAAATAAACCACTCAATGCCAAGCAGACGACTGCGCTCTCGGTAATGTGATTGTGTTTTAACTTTTCTTCATTTTCTTTTTCTTCTTTCTTTGTCTCCTCTTTTCTCAGGCACCATGGATCTCTCAGCACCTGCCCCAGTGGTAGCCCTTCTCCACTGACCTCAGCTCCTTTTCCCCATCTCTTCCTTCACCTTTCCCTCTCTCGTCTGTCCCTCTTCCTCCTCACCCCCACCCTTACTGCCCCCACATCTGTCACCCAGGGTTACCACTCAGCCTTTCCTACAAAATGGCAGGGGAGAAAGGCCCAACTAAGCGAAGCGCAATGGACATCAAGCGCCTGGCGAGCCTCATTCAGAGAGGAACAGGCCGCTTGCTGGTCATTGATAGTAGGACGTTTTCTGAGTACAATACATCACACGTGCAAGGTGCCGTCAATGTGTGCTGCTCCAAACTGGTGAAGAGGCGACTGCAGCAGGACAAGGTGTCCGTCACTGAGCTGCTGCAACTCAACGGCAAAGTGAAGGTGAGTTTAAAACTCATTGTATCTGACAGTCGATGCTTTTTGTGTAGTAGCATCTGAAGCCAGTGAATAGAGTGCCTTTACTCTATGTGCCAGACTGGATTCAAAGTGTCTGTGTGGCACGCTGCCACTTGCTGGTAAGGGAAAGACTCACTGGGTCCCTACCAGCTTCAGAGATGGTTTTGCACTCTGACTGACTAGTGAAAAATGACCATACTCATAAAGGGACTATTGGAATGTTGATCAATTAAATATTTATCCATTTGATCATATGAAGCTGCATCAAAGGTTCAGTGGGAGTCTTGGATTTCACAATAAAACCCCATATATTCACATCTTTCATTTTGTTTCCTCATCACAGCACAACAAAACCCAGTTAAGAAGCTGATTACTTGATATGAAAAATGTAATTGGGCCAAGTAGACTTTTGGGATTTACAAGATGTTCTCTCTGGCATACAAAGAAAAACCTAGTGAGTGTTCTTGAAAATGGGTGGAGGATTAAAATCATGCATGCATGTATGCATTTATAGCACAGTGTGGGATAAGCATCAGAATCAGCACAAGAATGGAAAACATGGATGCAACAGGGGCTGCTGTGACAAAATATCCTGTTGCAGAATTCTTCATTGAGCGACAGGAAATATTTTGGTCATTGAGTCTGCTGAGTATGTTCAAAGGCTAAAGTTTAGGGTGTACTTTTTATTGCTATTGTTATATAAAGTAATATACTGGAGCAGCAGTGTTTGTATCATGCAATGGATGCAGCAAGTTGGCATAGTGAGACTTATAATTGATTCAGGCATCTCAGATTCAAGTTCCCATGTCAGTCACCCTGCTGAAGTATCTTTGAGCAAGACACTGACTCTGTAACATCTCCATGGGTTTCTCAGATCATTTACAGCATCCTGACTCATGTACCACTGGGGTTCTGGAATGGGCTTCTCTGTGCTAGCCCATGCCTGCACCACATCAGTGGGTGCTATATTTGGCAGGCGGGTGGGCTATAGGTTTGTTGCTTATCAGTGGCCCTGAAATCGGATCCTCCTGCTTTCCATGACTTCTCCTCTGAAGATGACAGCCTTTTTTCCATGGCCTGTCCAGCCGTGGCATGCTGACTTCTGTATTTTTAGTCGCTGTGTGAAACTGAAGGATCTCTAAGAAGAGAAAGTTGGGCAGGGAGGGAAATTAATTTTGTGCCTTTTATGTGTGCCATGTAGTTGCTGTGCTTGTACATATCACCAACAGTTTTGCATGATGGGACAAACACAACAACAAAGCTATGGAGATGAGAGATGAAATTTCTCTTGAAATTTCTCTCGTCTCTTGAAATGCTTAGTCAGAGAGACCAGTCACACATAACAGGTGATTGAAATTGTTTTCTTCGGTGTGACGCACCCAAAGGTGTGAACACCAGTCCATAAAATGCTATTGCCTATGTTTTTTTGGTTTTACTTCCCAGGTGGCAGGAGCAGGTCAGAGTACCTGACCTGTTATGCATCTCATTCTTTGAAACCTACTTATAAATATGATTTATGTCCTGCTGCATATTATCCCCTTATAGTGTCAGTCCTGGAGTTGAAGCTTATAGTCTGACTCTGTATTTCCATCTGGTACGCAGCTTGGAACTTTAATCACCAAAATACACCCTGTCCACCAAATAATTATACATTATTGCTGTAGATTGTTGCTTTGCCACCTCTGTTGGATTACAGTTAACACTTGTGGGTGACTGACACTTTCCACATGGTCAGATGGTATAGTGGTGGAGAACTGTAGATTATTGCTACTTTCTCAAGTCAGATGGCCTACCTTCAACTAATAACATACCCTAATAATAGTGTAACAGTGTATAATTTGCACATGGCCCTCATGCACTTGCTGTTTCTCTCTTACTGCGTGTTATTCCAATTACTTTTAATTTGGTTTTATTTTAAGGGCTTCTGGCAGGCAAACCCACATACCTTTCCTCTCACCCAGAATTTGCCACTATTAACTGGACAAGGATTTTGTATGAACACTCTTGTATTAGGGCTTTGCTACCACTCTTGGTTACACATATACCTGGATAGAAAAGAGAGCTCCAAAGCTTAAGGCTTCGCTGAAGATCCTGCATCTCTCTTTATGTGTGTTGTGATTATGTATGACCTATTCTTGCTGTCTACAGATTTACACTGAAAAAAAAACAACCAAAAAAAATGGAGAGTTTGAAAAAGCTTGAGCCAGGGAGTGTGTGTGAGAGATTTCGGATCAAACCAGACTTTGAGTTTGATTACTTTAGTCAGTGCTGCAAGCAAGAGTGTGTTTTTCTGCTGGCTCTGTTGGGTCCGTCTCTGTATGGGGGCCCTGTGGTTGGCAGAGCTCTCACTGTGGCACCCCGTAGAGCCATGCTTCCTCCTGATTTCTCTCGCTTTCATTCTCATGACAGCTCTGTCTGTCTACCACCACTGTAGCCTGCAGCTTTCCACCACCAACCCATTGCTTCATTATTAATTTCTTTTCCCTCTTCCTCTTAGTGTCTGGTGTTGCCTCATGGCTGGTTTGTTATTATCCATTCCCCACCCCCAGTAAAGAGGATAAGGCGTGCGATTAATGCTAGGCTGGATAAAGCTGGAACTAGCCGGGTAAGAGAGGAGGGCCCGGCGAAGCGAGACTCTTTTGTTATTGGTTAACCATGACATCATCCCTTTTGTGGGGCCACTGACAGGCCACAGGCTGGGCACGTGTAGACTGGCTGTGTGGTGTTAAAGCCGACTAACCCCCCACACACAGACACACCATCCTCTCTACCCCCCACATGGCTCTGACCATCGCCAGGAGCCACCTCATCCAGCCAAGACAGCAAAGGACACCATTGTGGCTCTTTGTTAGGCGAGTGAATGCAGGAAGCGGGAGAGCAGCACTGAGGGTATTCATGGATGGGCTGCTGTCTCCACCTCCTCTCTGGCTGCCTTCCACCGCACAGCTCTTTGAGCGCTAATAGCCTGCATCCCCCAAGGCGCTGCACTCACCCTCCTTCAATGAAGCTCCCAACGCTTCAGTTAACCGAGCTGAATGAACATGGATGTCCAGCACAGCAGCAATCAAAAGTGTGTCCTCTTTCTTCTTCCTTTCCATCCTTCATAACCTCTTTATTAATGCTATCTATTACTGTAGGTCAGACAGAACTGGATACAATAGGTTAGGTGGTGGTGCACCTCTGCTGCAAGATGGATGGCACGGGCTTAGTCAGGAACGGAGCTTCCTCATGTGTTTTCTGACAGGCTGGAGGGCAGGCGGCTGGTTTCTTGGCTTAAGCCTGGCTAATCCCTGCTGCTGTGACGAGGCCAGCCGGCCAGCCAGGCCTGACAGATGGACAGAGGTTTTCACTACCAGCAGTCAGCCTGGAGAAGCACCATTCCTTCTGGATGAAGGCATAGAGGCCAGACCTCTGATGAATGGGACCTAGAGTAGCAGAGAGAATACATCAGCCAACTCATAGGAACAGATATTACTCTGTCCCATGCTTGTGTGTGACACAAGTTAAATATTAAGAACCACAAACATGTTTTCAGAATCATGACACAAAGACACAAAACAAGAACAATACAGTATAAGTACCAGATACAGTATTCAGTACAAGAAATAAGTAAATTGCACATGTTGATAAATACATTGAGCTATATGAAAAGTAGGAATATATTGAGAAACAGAATATAGAATATATTGCACGGTATTCTATTAATTATAATTGCACATGTTAATATAGTCAAGTGTACAGTTTCCATGTAAGTTTTAGTTTTATGGTTTTTAACTGGAGTAATTAATTTAGCTATGATTGGCATTTTTGATGAAAAAATAAGCTAGCTCAGCATACAGGCCTAAATACGTAGATCAGGTAACAACCAGGCGTGACACATCTATAGGACTTTAAAATTTTAAATTTGGCATGGTGGTTGCATGATTTACTACATAGATCCCTTGAATCTGTGATCATCTATTTTCTGGTTGGACTTTGAAACAATTTATCAGTGAAACTATGGTACAATTGACTGAAGACTCACCATCAGTAATTTATGGAAAGCAAATAATTATTTAGGTGATTTATCCAGACACGTAGTTTTACTGAGTAAACTAAAAGAAACTTCAGTCATCAGCCGATGAATACATAATATATAATAAAAATAAGCATAATGCCTTTGTCACAGTTGAATAGCACTTAGACATTTAGTTCTTTATGCTCTTGTTTATAGTAAAGTCTTCTACCTGTAATTATATTCTTGTATGTCTTCATGTGTTGTGATACCAACATATTAGTCATGACAGTGATCAGTAGCCCAGTGTTGTTGTTTAGTATAATGGCCATGTAGCACTAAAGAGAACCAGGCTATGGCTCTGTGATCTTGTCTGTGATCCTAATTGGCAGGATTGGCTGAGTGCCTTGTTGTCTAGCACAGGGGAAGCTGCATGTGACCAACTAATATATTTATGTAATGAAGAAGATGTCCATCAGTTCGGTTGATGACACGCCATATGCTGTGTTTACCGTCCTTACAAAATGGTCTAGCTGTAATCATGGGGAATTCAAGTTTTTCTGAGGCTAGTAAAGTATAAATAAACAAAGGACAGGAAGATTTTTTTGATTAAGTTTCAGACACAGAGCAAAGATGACATTTAGATAACACTATACAGTTTTCATAATAGTATTGTTCTCAAGGCAGAAGTTTCCAGTAACTGCGGTACAGTATTTCAAAATGAAGGACAACACATGTGTCATCTTCCTTGACAGTAGCAGCAGAACTGATAACTTACTTAATGACTCACTGCATGGATTGTTTCCCAGATTACCCAGAGGGTACACTCAGGGAATTTTTTATGTTTCATTCACATTTTCTCATTTTCCTTTTGCCAAGTTCAGACAAAGACGCCGTTGCTGGCAGTGGTTTTTGTATAGAGCCGGATATGTCATATGTTTGCTTTGATGAGGTCATGGCATGAATCATTGTTTGCTTTAAAGCTCCTGCTGTTTGACATAAACGCACACTCATATACATGATATAGTTTCAGACATAAACTACTGCACCTACAGTGTACTAACATCTATGTAAAAATAAATCTTTATTTAAATATAACAGAGGGGATGATTCGTTGATGATTTGAGGATGTGAAATGTGACTTTCATTATAAGTGAGGAAGATAACACGGTCTAACCGGATCTAAAGCATGCGTTTGTCAGACAGACAGACAGTGAAACTGTATACTCATATGTTAATATGTACAGGCATTGCTTAGTACATATGAATGTGTAACCTGTGTGGGACCTGGTGTGTGTACAGTATGTGTGTTCAATGTCCTCTGACATTCAGCGGTGTGAGGGTGTAACCAGATCAGGTGGAACACACAGTGATGACCTCACACTGCACATGCACAGAGGCATCAGGGGCTTTCAGCACCACATATGCCACATATATTTACATTGTTGTCTCAAACACAAAACTGCACATGATTGTAATACTGTGTTTTTGAGGACTTTCCACCAACCACAGTAAATCAACATAATGCTAATTCTAATCACAAACTTAAATCCGTAACCTGAACCCATAACTCACTATTTTGTGTTTGGTCCTCTTACGGCTAGAAGTAAAAAAAACTCTATGACACAAACATCACACCTGCTGAAGCAAACATGGAAATGGCAGCTGCCAGTGCCTGTCAATGACATCATCTGGTCCCGGCGTGATATCTAAACAGCAGTGTGTGGTATATGTCACACCCTGTGTGGTGAAGTCACTTGCTAAGAGAGGTCACTGCCGGTTGCAGCAGGTCCTCTATTAGTAGTGTATGTAGTATTCTGTACACAGTGCCAAGTGTTTTATGTATTAGGAGTGACCCATTATTAAGCCAGTTTATGGCCAGATTAATATAATAAGCATGGTATCTATGAGCAAGAAACTGAAGGGAGGTTATGAATCAATATAAGGGCATAATTTCTGACTCTGCACACACACACACACACACACACACTACCATCGTGTTCAATAATTAAAAGTAATTGATATCAAAACATGATTTTTGTTTCATGCCTATGCCTGTGTCTCAGGATCTTGCAAGTTTATTTGCAGAAGCAGAGCTACAACACTGTCAGCTCAACGGAGTTCACACTGCAGTGAACTTGTTTTCTGTGGTACATCCCAGACAGGATGAAATGAGAGGACCCAGACTGTCCTCCAGGAATGTGGGGCAATTTTTAGACAGTTTGTGTTGATGTTGTGTCACAGGCCAGTTCACACATACTGTCCTGCTCAGCACTGACCTTGTCAATAACGAGTAGCACTGCTAAGGTCAGGGCAGACCATGTTTTACCTTGCACCACACCACAATTACGCAGATATGTTTTGTTGCCAAGGCACCCATCTATGTTTCATGGCATGTGTGGGTGTGTGTTTGTGTGTGTATACAAACTGTCCCTACAGAAGAGCGTTGACAGTAAGGCCAAGTCTTGACTCGTAGCCTCGTGTCAGATCTTGTTTTTCCTCCCACTCTTTTCATTTTTTATAACATGAGGTCAGTTATAAACAGGCACAGACCTCTAACTCTTGCACAACATTAACAATTTCTCTTTTTCTGAACTCATAGTTGATACGTCTCACACCCTGTCCATTGCGGTCTCTTTTTCTCTTTCTTGCTTTCATCCTCTGCAAATACAGGGAAAAAAATAACCTCTCTTCCTGTGACCACTCCTTGTTTACGTCCTGCTGTGATGCCAGCCTTCTGATCCTTTAGAGAGAGCTTGGGTGCAGCAGGATCATAGCACTTGGTCTGCAAGTGCCAACTTCTGTTCCTCTCTGCACCCTCCTCCCTCTTATCTCTCTCTCTAAAACTGATCCTCTTCCTTAACATTTCACTTCTTGGGCTTCCTTTCCTTGCTTCCTTCACGCTTCTTTCCTCCCTTGTTTTGTACCTCTCTCTTCCATCTCTCAAAAAAAAAAAGCCCCTGCTTTTTCCTTCTCTGTCAGTGGCATTTCTTGTTTACCTGCAGTGTGCATGCGTCAGAGCGCCTGGGCCAGTACAGTTGTAGTAGTGGTGATGCTGTAGCACTGCAGAGGGATGAGAGATCTGTACTGCTGCTGCAGTCTGACAGCCAGCTCCACACTCCCCCGGGTCGTTGACCTCTAACACTGCAGCAAACTCTACGCATGTCATATACTAAGCAGGGGGTATAGCTTTAGCTTCATTCACACAAAATGTAGAGTATAGCTGATATCCTACTATTAGCACTGTCATTCACACACCCTGTTAAATATAGGCTGCTATTATTAGGTTGCCATTTCTTTTCAACTCACAGGGAATACATTCAAAGAGGATGAGAGAGGGTGGAATTTCATCCTGTCAGCAGAAACATTGACTTGAGTCCACATTCACTGTGTATTTTGTGAAAAATACAGACAGAAACAGTATTTTAACTGTGTTAAATTTCTTCGTTTGTTGTAACATATCAACTCAAAGTAGGAGCTGTGAGTAAATAGGGATAAAACATGATCTCATCATCCACTGACAGTCTGACAGTTAGTAACAGGCTAACTTTTCTATTTTTACAGCAACACTAATTTTATGTTTTCAACTGAGAAGTGAAACTTTTTTGCATTGTGCAGTTGACAGTTAATGCTGTAGGTGTAGTGCGCTGTATTTTTGTTATGCATGCATGTACAGTTAAAGGCCTGTAATCCTCAGGCATTGAGATCAGGCTCCTAAATTAGATCTGATCCCATTAGGATTATTAGCCAAAATTATCCAGGGTTAGTAAACATAGAGGATGTAGGGGATTTGCAACCAAGAAGACATGAAGACGAACATGGAAGTAGGAAAAATTACAAATAGATTATCGCAAATAGTAAGTTAAAGCAAGAAAACAAAGCGTAAACACTCTGTGTTTGGGGAATGTCTTAAGCCTTTATGTACATTTCATAGCAGGGAAATAACAGGAAACAAAAGAATAGAGAGATGGGGAATGATATGCAACATAGGTTCTCAACTCAAACCTGGGACACTGTAGTTCATGGTTGGTATTTAAACCTCTAGGCCCCAAGGACACCTTGGTGTTAGTCAAAACAGTGAAAAGATAAAACATTGAAGACGTCAGTGGTAACTTCTTAAGAAAAAGTTGCGCACCCTAATATTTCTTGGACTGCCTTTTGCCTTTGATGACTGCACACATTCACCATTGCATCGTTTCACTAAGTTCATGCAGTGTAACCACATTTCTCATCAAGACTGTGTATGGATGATGGGATTGGACCTCTACGTAAAGTCTTCTCCAGCACACCCCAAAGATTCTCAATGGGTTAAGGTGTGAACCACTTTTTCACAATCAATGCTGGCATTTTCATCTTTTCAATATGCCCATGCCATCAGGGAAGAAAAAAATTCATTGATTGAAAAACTGGTCATACAGTGCATTCAGGCCATCAGCTGACCTCATTGTGTTGCCAGCTGAAACAAATGAAACACTGCAGTAATTATCTAATGGAAGGCTCTTATCTATTTGCTTAGTGAAACCCAGGTGGTGATACTATTTATGGCCAGGCAGTGTATTTTGATGGTAAACTTATGATTCATAAATACCAGAAAGCAAGGTGATTTTCATACTTTGTCAGGATTGGAAACAGGCAGGCTGCTACTAGTCTAACTACTAGACCAGAGTTACTTCTAGATAGATTTCAGAGACTGACCTTGTCCTGTCTAAATCACCTGCAAGGTGCTTTGCTACAACTGCCCTGTAAGCAGAAACATAATCAGACACACTCCATGTACACTGTGTAGCTGTGTACACCATGAGCTCTCATCACCATTGTGCTTATGAGTGGAGAAAGTTAGCAGCCATTGAATGGCACATTTTAGATGATCATAGCATGCTGTCAGTTAATGTAAACAAAGGATTGGCATGGGTTGTCCTGCCTCCTCCGTCTTTGTTTTGTTTTTTTCTGCCTACCCCTTTAGTTCATCTTAGTTTTCTCTTGTCATCCTCTTGTCACTTGCACCTTTCTCCATCTCGGCTCCATCTTTCACTTCCCTACTACTCGCACTGTCTCCATCGCTCCCTTCCTTTCTTGTGATCGCCCTCCTTCCTCCTCCCCTCTCCCCGCTGCTGTCCAGTGGCAGTTCAATGATGCAGTGATTCATAGCTGCAGTAGGCGCTGCCTGATGGTCATGTGACCAAAGCCTGCCTGACAACATGGTGAACAAGACACACAGCCTGCCTGGCTTGTGTGCAGGCACATGCACATACAAACACACGCATAGACACACTTTATCACAGTGGCGCATGTTCAAACCCTCTCATCCTTCTCATTATCTGACATGAACAGCATCAGACCGATGCAAGCCCACACCCTCCATAGTGTAGCCAGCATTTATGATTTCACTGATAATACCATCACAGCAAACAACACTCTCAGCAATATCTGCACAGTAGATATTATATTTACAGTCACACAATGCAACACTCAGTCCTCATGCATCATTCATAAGCTTGTGCTTTACTCTCATAACTTACTCTAAATTCACCTGTAGTTCATTCTGCCTACTGTTGCAATCACTGGCATTGATAGAGCAACTGTCCATTGTCTAAACTCAGTAGTATGTTGACATCCCTCCGTTAATAGCAACATTTTAGTGAATTGTGTCTTCCTTGTCTGTGCTGAATTCCTGACATATTTTCCATTGCTGTATTAAATGATGAATTTGATTCTCTTCCTTGTTGTTTGTTCACATACACAGGTGGAGCTGGGCAGGAAGCAGGAAGTGGTGGTTTATGACCAGAGTTCCAAAGAGGCAGGGCACCTGTCCAAAGACGGCTTTGTTCATATCCTGATGGGAAAGTTGGAGGGCACCTTCCACAAAGTTTCCCTGCTCACTGGTAAGCCATGTGATGATGATGGTGTGAACAAAGGATGTTTTTCTTTTTATTATCCTTGTTCTACTGAACAGCAAGGAGGTGTGCGACACCTCTCCTTATTGTTGATTTCAGTGTAGTTGTTTGTCATTGCACAGTTTGGTCAGCAGATGTCACTAGGGAGTACAACAAATGTTCACCTCCTCATTACGTTATACAAGTTTTTCCTCATTTCTTAACTGGCAGTAGTCAGACTATCACAGCTATATGTGGAAGAGGAATTATAAAATCATGCTGCCTGGATACAAAGCCTCACTGATGTCTCTTTGATGTTTAAGCTTTCCTGGACTCTTTCAGCATCACTTATGTGAAGCTTAACTTCAATCCTGTGGCCTTATTTACCACAGTTATTATCCTGTCATAGTGTCCACTAAGCACACAAAGATTTATAATTTAGCCCCAGCAAAACTGTTAACAGCCTCGTTGAGTTAATAACATCTCAAATGTGGTTGCTGCAGCTTTTTAAGAGATGATATTACACATACACACACACACACACACATACACTATCAGATGATTGTGAATTCGTCCCAGATGTGTCAGAGTAGAAAGGAGAGTGTAATCTGCTTCAGTCAGGATTAGAAATGAGATGGCAGAGGCGTGCTGTTCGGGCAAATCACCCGCACATCCCCATTCTTCTCCTCCTCTCGGTTCTTTCCCTCCGCTGGGAGATTATCGCTTTTTCATGAGTCATTCATAGATGCAGAGGATTGCCTCAAAGCAGCTCCCGAAATTAGTCACGGTCACAAAAATGTTCTGAGCACATGCTTAGGTTAGGCACACCCACACATACTGTATGCACACGCACAGCATGTACGATATCTCACACATACTTGTGATTGTCTGTGAAAAAGTAGTTATTTTCCTCCTTTGCTTTTTTGATCAGACATCACACCCGTCCTAATGAAAGACCCCTTGTCAGCGATTCCTTCCTCGTTATCAGGCTCCTCAACTCTCTGTTTCTTTAGGAGAAAAAAAGATGACTCACACTTCTTCCATTTCTGTCCCCGGTTTTCTGCTGTTTCCACGACAACAGAGGCAGAGAATATTCCCAAGAAGGACTCAGCCAATGGCGTTGGCTGTTGTTTGGGTGGTTGTATTATTGGGGTCAGTGGAACTAGCAGCCAGTGTCTGTGCAGACTTGATGTCTATGTGTGTATGCCTGTACGTGTAGTGAGCAGATGGACGGGGTTGTGTGTATACTTCTGCATGTTTTCGTGCATGCATTTGTGCATTGTAACATCGTGTTACTGACAATCCACCATGTGCTCCAGAGTAGACATGGGTTTAAAGAGGGAGAAATGATTAGCAAGGATGTTTTAAGACATATGAGCAGTGCTTCATAAATCCTTTAAAATAACAAGATATGATCTAAATTAGAAATAGTGTGATGCATGACACCATGGTTTTCAATTCTTTGTACACTCTTTGTTTTGCATCCCACAGCGGCATCTCTTTCTGTACAGACTACTACGTGGTTTTAGAGCTGAGGGCAAAGCATTCAAGGTCAGAGGTCACATCGTGCCATGTTGGCTCTTAGGCACTTCAGCCAACTTTAGCATGATTAAAATAAACTAATAGTTTGCTTTACTGATGAAATACTTAGTTCATCATCATTTTCTAATTTTAACTTCTGAAATTTTGCTGTTGTGGGTTTTTATCATCGTAAATTTAATATCCTTGGGTTTTAGGCCATTGTTTAGACAAAAAATTTAATTTTAAGATGTCGGCTAAGGGTTTTATTAAGTTGTAATAGGCAGGTTTCACTCTTTTCTGACATTTGAAGTTGCAAAATAGTCCATAGATTTGTCGATAACCAGAACTGTCCTTTGCTGAGGCAATTTTTTTCTCTTTCTCCTCATTTCTAGTCTTTATCTGCTTTACCCCACTTCTCACATTCTTTAAGAATCAAGATACTTCAGAATTGCAAACGGTAATCCTCCTCTCTCTTCCTCTTTTCTCCTCCCTTCATCCTTTGCACTCCCTCCTCCCTACCTCTCTCTTTTCCACCTCTCCTCCCCTGTCCCTCTACTGAAGCTCTGATTTATGTTGCTAATAATTCCTGCGATGACTTCATATCTGACTGCCGACTTATTTTCAGCCTCACGTATGCAGACCACACACACACATACACACTGTAGCATTGCTGCAAATCAAGTGAGAGGTAATGTGGATGGGAGGTGAAAGGGGGAAGGGTCAGATAGGGAGATGAAAAGAAAACAATCCATAAATGGGATGGACGGGTGAATAAAAGAATCATTACCGAGCTTGTTGTCTGAGGGGAAGAGAATTTTCTGCCTTAGCTGTTACTTATGTAGAGGCTTGCTGAAGGGAGATTGGGTCACAGTCTTGAAGAGACAGACACATAAGTGGGTTTATGGTTTTCATATTTCAAAGCAAAATTTTTTTATGGCTCAAACTCCCTCTAAATGAAATAACGGATCAAATTAGCTGCTTGAATGGCATGTTACACAACCAGAGTGTATGTACTAGGAACGTATTGATCCAAAAACAATCCACCACCACTTCCGACATGTGGGTGATGTCATGGAGCAGCCATGTCCCAATAGGGCCATTGTTTTTATGAATGAGACAAGCAATCCGGGTAGCAAATGACTCTCTCCCTGTGTTTAGTTTGAAATATAAATTAACACAGGATGTGGCCGTTGGAAAATGGTTATGTTTGTTATTGCATGTGAATGCATGTGTTCATATGTGTTAAGCTTATACTTGGGTGCATGCGTGTGTTTGTTACTTCGTGGACTGTGTGAAAGTGTTGTGAGAACCGTCTCTCTGAGGACATCCATATTTTTACCACAGCAATGATCTCACTCGGTTGGAGTCTAGGCTGGTGTGTCTTGCCTTTTTCAGAGTTCAGACTTTGTATGTGTGTTTGTGTGTGTTTTGTAGAGGAAGAGAACATCACTTGGTTGGAGCCAGCTGCCTCCCCAGTGGGTCTAAAGTTTGCGTGTTTCCCACCAAACTGCCACACACAGCCAAACCAAAGACAACACTGCCTGCTGGTGTGTAGCTAGGTGGTATGTTAACCAATGCCAACTGCGTAGCTGTGTCATGCGTCACATCTGCTCTGATATAGGCCTGCCAGGGTGAAATGTTTTGATGCTGACATCTGATCCTCATAATCTAATTTTAGCAGAAGAAGCTGCAGTGAGAGAGAAGAAGGAGAATAATCAAACAGGGAAAAGAGAGAAAGAAAAGTTTTAAAAATGCACTCGTGTTCTACACATGAAAAGAGAGTTGGATAATAGTTTCAAGAGGATGAGAGGTAGACATAAAAATAGTGCATTTTATTCATAACACTCATTTTGTTGAAGTACTAAAAAAACTGACAATAAAATACAATGAAAATAAAACAAAATGTTCTGAGAAGAGTCAGGTGTTGAAAGAGGAAATTAATGTGCAGGGACATAAAGGTGTGTATTTCAGCCACCTACTATGTGTGTGTGTGTGGAGTTTGCACATGTATGAGGCTGCTCCTAATCTTTCCCAGCTCCATCTGCCAGTGTTTTTTGCAGGATTACTAAAGCGTCACTCTACTAGGTCAAAGCGATAGAGAGAAAAAGAGAGAAAAGGGACACAGAAGGAAATGAGATAGAGATGAGGAAGGAGGGCATATGCTGGATGTGTGAACTGCTCAAGCTTCGTACACTTGTCCACCACAGTGGCCTAAGTCTGCGCTTACACACCACAAATAGCTCTATTAGTGCTAAAACGATTTTATAACAGAGCAGTTTTGAGAATTTGAGTCAGTCAAGTGATGTATTTTCTAGATGTAATCCAGGTATGTAGATCTGGCCTCTGACTTCCAACCGTTCTGTGCTAAACAGGCTTGGTGAGATTTGGGCTGTTTCACATTTCAGAGTACATGCTCACCAGGCCTAACCAGGTTTGGAATTATGTACTGTAATGCTCTGCATATTCAAAAATGTTATTATTCACTTAAATTGTAAGTGTTGGTGAGTAAAGAAAAAAAGATTTCTCAGTTTAATTTTATGTATTGCTGCTTGTATAACTCAAATATGATTAGATATTGCACGTAGTATTTCTATGTCGTATGTAATTGCAGTTTAGGTTATTAGAGGTTAACGTGCTGACTCTCATGCTGTCAGCTTGACGGCTCAATGCTCAAAAGCAAACAGTACAAGACGTGGAGTTGACATACTGATGAGAGGTATTAGGAGATGAAAGGTGCCTATCTCGTTTTTCCTAGTTCACTCTCTCTTTTTCTCACACACACTCAAAACACACATACGCAGGAGCTGCTGTGTATACCAGGGCTTTGATGAGATCAGGTTAGGGTGTGACTGCGCAGACAGAGGTACAAAGGTCAACTCAGTTATGTGTCATTCTTTTGAGCTGTTATACAACAGGGCGGGAGCCTGTGTGTGCGTGTGTGTGTTTTTGTGTTTATGTGTGTGCGCACGCGAATCGGAGAAAAGCTGAAGAGGTGAGGCAATCATGGGAGGCCATATCTCACAATGCAGCCGTTCACAGAGGCATTCCAGTGAGCTACATAAGGAGGTCTGTTTGTGTCAGTGTGTGTTGGTGTATATGTGTGTTTTTGTGTGTCCGTGCGCATGCCTGCATGAATATGTGCATATGAAGTAGTGCGAGCACGCGCATGAGGCAATGTTTGAGAGTGCACATGTGAGAAAAAAGACAAAACAGAAGGTGGAGAGCTATTGAAGAGATTAAGTAATGCTCCCCATTTTATCCTGAGTGTGTGTGTGTGTCTTCACTTTACTGAGTGTGTGTGTGTTTGTGTGTGTGTAGAGGTGTTTGGTTGGCTACATTTATTCCAGTGTATGCATGCGTGTGTCGCTCAGAGCTTGTGTGGTCCGAGAGCTCATTCAGTGGCAGACCACTCCACTGACCTGCGCTGTTTGTCAGCTTCCTCTGAGCTGAAGGTCTTTTTTTATGATTTCTTCTCGTTGTTGGAGCCCAGCAGAAAGTCTCCACATCCTCTGAACCAGCACAAAGTAATAAAACCCACCAAAACCCCTGCCACAGTAAACACATATGTACATGTCCATGCACATCTGCAAAATAATAATGGATAAAGATATGCAGGATGCTCTGAGAAACACAGATTGCTATTTCTTCTCATTAGAAAATGTAGAAAGCGCTATATTGCTAGTCTCTGCCAACAGCGCCATCTCATGTCCTTTTAGGGCCATACAGGTCCATAAATTATTTTTGTTGATACCTGAGTGCTGAAGATCAGGCTGACATGAATTGAGCTGTGTAAACAGTGTTTGAGTGGCACCACTCTCTGTCTGCAGGCGTGTTGTTATTCACCATACAGCAGGTCAGAGAGGTTGCACATTTGTTATGGTTGTGTGCCTACCTCCATTTACCACCTTTCAACTTCCTTTATCGCCTGTCTCACTTAGCGTCATAATCTGCCCTTTCTGCACCTCCTTGCTCCTTTGCCTCCCCCCTCCATCTGACCCCTCTCCATTACACTGTGGGTAGTTCTAACAGATCAATGATTTCATTGAGAAGGAGCCAGTGGTGCCATTAGGAGCTGAGCTCACCTTCCCCAGGGACAGCTGACGCATTCTCAGTGACCTCGCCTTCCTCTCCATCCTTCCTTCAGCCCCTTTACCTTGCCCCCTTTGCCTTCCTCCCCCTTTCTCCTCTTCCTCCATCTCTCCTCTCTTCTGTTTCACGATGTTGAGAACAGAGCTCTATTTTTAGGCCCAGACTCCTGCGGTCGTCACATCTGGCGCCAGTGGCCTCACTGCTCTCACCCTGGCCTGTAGATACATAAACACACACATACACATATAAGGGCGCATACACACTGGCCCCACCCCAACCGGCACCAAGGGAGCACAAAGGTCAAAGAAAATGGCCTACAAAAATATCTATGACATCACCTCCCAGCTCTGAAAAGCATTACAGATTTTGAGAAGCCTTGGAGCTGCACAGTGATGTAATGCTCTGTTTTCTCCAATCAGTCACTCTGCAGGTATGTTATAAGCTTCTTTTTTATCCTCACACCTAGATGAATTATTGTGCAAGCGTTTGCACGCACACCGGCGAACAAGAAAATGCATGCATATATGGACAGACGACCACATGCGCACACACATAATATGCATAATATGGTAACAGGGCCGAGAGGAGGCCTGTACCAAATGGAGTTTATGTAACAATGTTCTGTTTCTGTTTCCCACCCCCTCCCCTGTCTGTCTCATTGGCCTCACATGATGAGCTTGATGTCATTTTCCCCTTCTTTCCCTCAAAACAGGAGAACAAAAACAGGCCAGCGTGTGTGTGTGTGTGTGTGTGTGTGTGTGTGTGCGCGTGTGTGTGCGTGTTTATGTGAGTCTTTGCCAAATGTTTCCACCATGACGTGATCTCACTGCTCTGCTTGCCTCCTGCTCCTCTTCCCCCTTCTCCTCCATCACTCAGAATCCATTGCTTACTTGGAGGAGACACGCACACAAAGTGAACCACACTCATACGTATATACTTTAGCATGCAAAGGGGGAGAATGATATTTCCTCTTAGATGTACGCATATGAGAAATGTACATGAATTCCAAGTAGTGCAGGTAAAGATTGGTGCTCAAGACGTCTGTGCGTAGAAGCTTACATGTACAGACGATGCAAAGTGAGCTCAGACAGACAGAAGAAACAATATGTATGATTATGTCCTTAAGCAGTAAATTAAGTGTCAAAATGTAAAATTAAAGTTTACGACACATAAAAAATTATATGTTTAAAACAAAAATGATATGTAGGATATAGTAACTATGATTCAGAAACAGTGAATTCTTTGTGACAGTGTTCATTATTTTGGACATACGTTAAAGACTTTGTTTCAGGATGCAAACAAAATTGTGTCTTGTGGAGCACTTACAGTGTACCTCTTAGACTTTAAATTTGAAATTAACACACGTGCATAAAACAGTGCATACCTTCTTGCTCTTGTTGCATTTCAAATCTATTTAGAGGCCTTTTGAACATCCCAACTCGCCCCTCATGTGCATTCATCCAGCATGGAATAAAAATAGTTTGTTTAAACTGTTACCTAGGCAGTGTCAACACATCAGGTCAACGGGAGCTGAAGCTGAACAGCGCGCTAAACCAGGCCGTTCTCTCCATACTTCACCCTCGTCAGCACCTCATAACTCCACTTCACTGTGAATTTGGGCCAAGTGCTCCCTAGTTTGGTTGCTGCACCATCAGTTTACCACTGCGGCATTTTTCCTGATGACTCTGACACACATGTGGAGTGGAAATTTCCAAAGGCAGAAGAAAAGGGAAAGGAGTGGCTAACAATTATGCTAGTTTATCCTACCCGGAGCTGGCCAGCATCCACCAGATTCCATTCATGCTCGGACTGCCCACTGCCGCTCCTGTCAGAGCGTCATTTCCTGGAACAATGGTCGATTCCTGTTTATCACTGCGCTGTCTTTGATGCACTTTATCTCTGGAATGCCGTAAACCTGCTTCCATATTAATTGCAGTTTTAATTTGCTTTGTTTGTTTGTTTTGTTTTTCATTTGTTTTAATCAGATGTAGATTGCACCTCTGCCATGTGGATGAGATTGCATTTAGTGGCAGCCTTTTGGGGCGTGTTACAGTATGAGGAAATCTATTTTAATGTGCAGTTTGTACATTTTTTTTTTTTTTAAAGGACAGGGGATTTTCTTTTCCAAGCTCATTGGCAGAGGAGTACACTAGTTGCCTGTAGCAGAGCAGAGAGTTTAAATCCTCGGCGGTTTAACACTTTTCCTGGTATGTACACTGACTTGTAACGGAGGTCTTATTACCGTAAATACATGCTGACCACACACAAACCTTTGGGCTCAACCTCTGGGGCTGCCGCTGCTTCCTGATACAGGCAGGAGATTTTTCCATAGCCACGGCAACAGGCTAATTTTGGATTTCCAGGCAAGCCCAAGGCCTCAGATTGAGGAATGAGGTAATTTGTGATTATTCCCGGTCCTCTTGATATCTCCCCATCTACACACACAAATACGCTCAAAGAATCCATCATACACAGATACACACATGTGTAGATGAAGGCAGGCTACAGAGAGGCCAATTCCACTTTGGTTGTGTAACCATTTCCTCTTTCTGATAAAATTACATCGGGGCCCCCTGGGGTGAAAGAGGGAGACGTCTAGGGAACTCAGCATGGATGTATACGAATGCGTGTCTTACTGTTGTGTTTATATTTTAGAAAATGAAGGCGCTGGCAGGGCGCACACAGAAACAGCTTGCCCAGTTCCTCTCACAGCACTACGTCATTCCTTCTCTATTGTTCTTCTGTAGCCGGCGGAGTGATGCCACTGCTGCGTTATGGATGTCACACATTCATACACACACACCCCCACACACACACATATACACAGTCTCCAGGGCCTGTAATAGCAAGAAAGCTGACTGCGGGTGTTGCGATTGCCACTGTCACCATGTCCTGTACGCCCAAGTACAGTCTCCAGGGTTTAACGCCTTATTTCTGCTGTATGGCTGTGTGTGAGAGTGCACTGATGAATGACTAAAAGTTTTATAATATCTGTAAACTTTGGTTTGGTATCAGTATATAAGAGAAATTAAATGTGCACAGACCTGGTACCTGGTGCACTCTGACCTAATGGCCAGACAGGTAGACATGATGCTAGTAGACAATGACAAGTGTGTGGTGTGAAACTAACAGAGGACCAGATGGCATGGCTTAAAGCACTATTGGGAGGACAGTGTGTCTGTCAGCCTGCGTGCTGCACTGATAGGAGCTAATTAACACTGAACTGATCTGAAACCTGCCTGTCAGTCCGCATGTAGCACCGGTTAAAGCTCATTAAAAACAAACTGATCCACTGTCAGCTCCTCTCTGTCGGACCAATGCTGTTGTTAAACTGCTGCCACGTGCGCGTCAGACTGCTCAACATGCGAGAGACAGTGAGAGAGGTGAGGTTTATTTTCCAGTTATTGCCTTCAAGTGCTGCAAAAAAAAAAACCTGTGCAACCCAGCTCAGACCATTAGCATTTAGAATGAAATAACCATCCCTTGTGCTCAGGTCTCACCTCTTGGGAAATCAGAGCAGAGTGTGCACTCTCACATTTCGTAGACACATGCACACTCTTCATTCCATATTTTTCATCTTTTAATTTCTGCCAACTAATATACATTGCTCATGCACATTTTTTAGTATTTCTTGCACACGTGTATGGATTAATCATCTCTAAAACAGCTGTAAACGGTCTCACTCGGGACTAAAATCAACATTCACTTTATGCTCACACTTCTATGCAAAGTAAATCTGCAGGCTTTACGTGAATGCAAACATACTGTGAGCACATGCCTGCGGTGGAAAGCAGCATTTAATATTGAGGCTTTACAGCCCCCCCTTTTTCTGCATGCACACTCCGCTGAACCCCTCCAACTGGGATTTTTAAGTAGTTCATCTGGTTTATGAGGGCCCGTCTGGTCCTGAAAGCCCCCCTTGGTGTGTTTGATAGCTTACCCTCTTCTCTCCTTTGTATGTGTGTGTTTGTCTTTGTCTTTTATATGTGCTTGAGTGAGTGTATATATCTGTGAGTGTAAACTAATTTCTTGCCAGTGAGACAGATTTGCTGCTGCAGTAGCCCCGGGGTTCTGAGCTCCTCCAGGGGGGGTTGAGTAGTTTGGAGGGCAGGAGGTCTGCTGCATGACTGATGTAAGCAGGCCTCCCTCCAGGCTGTGCAGATAGAGATGAAACTACCTCATGCATGAACATGCACACAACGAAGTAGTGCATCAATGCTCCCTTAATCACATACACTCTCCTCCCACCTACTGTTTACATCTACTGTAAGAACCACAAGAAGCACTTCCTCCCAATTTCCTTTGGATCCAGCTTATTTTTTTGACATTATCTTTCCCTCTCCAAGGTAATGTTACATATCACACAATTATGCACTGCATCACTAATGTCCCCTGTGCAATATGACAGCATCATTTCAGCTACCATTTCCCTATGGATTCAAACACCCATAATTCCAACACCCTCACCCACCTAATCTCCCCCTCATTTCCTCTTCCCCAGCACCTCCCCCCACCCTCAATTGCTCCATCCATCCTCCCCTCTCTCTCCCTTGGTGACTACCTCACCCCCCAAGCATGGCAGCTGTGTTCTCCTGTAGGCATTACATCACTGCAAGAGCAGCCTTGTTACTGATCCCCTGACAGCCAGCGCTATCAGCACACGTACAGAGACGCGCACATTTGTGCACCAGCACATATGCGTGTATTTACACATATTGGTGCAAATAACTGTCTACCTCCCATTTAACCTCTATAGCAATGTTCTCTGTGTCTTTGTCTCACCTTGAACCAACCCACCGCTCGACCTCCCTCCACAATGCAGTACATGCTCAATCATGCACGGTTGTAACAGAAACACAAGTTTAAGAGAGGATGGACTCACACATATGAACTCACAGTCTACATAATCTTAACCTGCCCTATGTGGAGAATGACATCTTTCTTTCCTGTGATATGGTGACAGATGATCTGTGGTATCCAATGACACTCCTGTCGCTGCCTGTCTCACTTGCGATGGAAGGAGGGACGGGCCCTGATGTAAAATATAGAGTAAAAAGTATATGGATATAAACAACACCTCTTTTGCTGCCTCATTCCTTTATTGATATTTTAACGGTAAAATCAGTATTGTGATGTGATTTCCGTCTCCATCTGTATAAAGATTTTTTTTTGTAATGGCACATGTACTTCAAAGAAGTTCCTCTTACTCGTGTTCAATTAGGTTTGTTGTGTCACATAATAACCAGTTATCTAGTAAGATTACTTTTATTTATTGAGCTCAAAATCACATTTTTTTGTTGTTCATTATCTCATTATTTATTTATTTTATTGTTCAGTGGTGAAACTGTAACACAAAAAAATACACACATTATATGGTCAGACAGTATAAATACTAAATAAACAATTCAAGATGAAACTAAAATATCAATCACTATATTTAACAGTAAAAGGATTGGAGCAAAAAAGAGAAATTTCCTCTTCCACAGACAAATGTAGAGAACAAAGATAAATTAAATGTGGGTATAATATAATTTTTTATATATATATATAATATATATGTATTATATTTATTTAAATATTTATATTAAGTGAAGGAATTCCAGCCAAAGCGCTCTCCCCCCCCCTCTGTAAAGGTGTTAGGAGAGAGGACTGTTGATCAGAAAGAAGAGACAGCAACTTCCAGCTCATGTACATCAATTTACAGTGCCATTAATTCATTACAATATAATATATTTGCATTTATGAAACTTCATAACGCACCTTGTGGCTTCCAGTTGTGGAAAGGCTATCCCATGATGTTCTGGTCTCCAAGGTCCCAATGGTCCCATTTGACCTTTACACAACTTCTCTCTTTCTATCTTACACCACTATCTCTTACTCATCTCCATTTGTCTTCTCGTCTGTTTTAGCCCGTCTCTGTATGCGTGTACGGATGCGTAAACTGTGCGTTGTCCCAGTAACAAGCTCTCTACCATAAAAGCAGGCTCTAAATCTAAGAGGTGTGAGAAGAGGTGGGGGTGCCCGGAGTGACCGTTGGAGCAGGGCACACATGTGCAGTCAATAAAACAGGCCTGACTGACATTTATAGCATCTTGACTGTAATCCTCTAATTAACACACCTACTATTCTGAGCCTTGTTACCCTGCTGAGGACTGAAGGAGGAGCAGAAGGGTATAAAGAGAATGGGGGCATGGCGTTTGCTTTAGGAGCTCACATGAGTTTGACCATTAAAACATCAACCAGCTGCTACTTTGTTTTGTTGCTCTTGGCTTCCAGTGTGCTTGGGTTTGCAGGTGTTAGGAAGCCCTGTGTCTCAAAGCTGGTTTATGTCTACGAGCCACACAGTTAAAAAAGAACAAACTGACGTGTGGACTGTGGATTTGGGGGATGAGATGGAGCGGTTTGTTTAAAGTGTACTGAACCCATCTAACCACTGTAGAGTGCCATACCTGCTCCATGAAGCTGCAAGTGAGAAATAAAATGTGAGTGTATGTGCATGTGTGGTTTGACACCCTTCCAAAACCAATGTCTGCATTCTTTACAGTGCTCATCATCACCAAGTGACCTATTTCCTCTCCCTCTCTGTGACCCACGGTTGAACAGAGGGTGACGTAAAGCTGTTCTCGCCCCTGTGTGATCATTCAGGGGTCTACAGTGATGAGATGAGGTCACTCACTCAGCATGCAGCTGGCCCCCTAACTAGAAATGTTGAATAAGCTTATTTGTCTCTTTTTGGAGCTGGGCTCACACCACGATGACTTAATTTACTTTAAGCCCATCTGACCTGGTTTGGATGTAATCAGGGTACCGTGATGTCTCAACCTGAGACTGAACAGACAGTCAGGAAGGACATTTAACGGGCCGACTCTGGAACAAACATTTTATAAGCATTCTGCAACTTCTTACTAAAAAGATGATACGTTTAAAAGGACATATTTTTTCTTTTAGGGCCTTTTTGAATATGCTTATTGTATAAAATAAATTTTCCAGTGTCTCCAAGGATAATTTTCCATATGGGGTTTTAAATTGTATTTAAAGCAACAACATTCAATTAACATCCAGTCTTCTCCAGCTCTTGTGTTAAGTCCTTTTCCGCTTTGTTTCCATAGCTAGACTTGTGTCCTACATGTTTTTCATTCCATAGTAAAGTACCAGAAGTCTGTGGCCTGTCCCACGGGTGATGGTTACCAACCACAAGCTTGTTTGGTTCTCTTGTCACCTGTTCTTCCCTGACTCTTTTGTCTGCTTTCTTTTTTCCGTACTCTTCTCTACAGCTTCACATTCTTTCTCCTCTCCTCTCAAATCCTTTTCATCCTCATCGACAAGAACAGTGTCCAAACACATGGACGTAAGACATGAACCAGTGCAGGAAACATGGTGAAGTCACACACATTCCCTCTCCTTCAGAGACAAATCACCCTTCAACACACTGACAGCCTTAATCCCCCACCTGCAATATAATGTGCTTAGAAGCTGCAGTACATTTAAGGAAATCAACCTACTGAAGGCATTTAGCTTCTGCTTTGTGATATACTGTATGGCTTTGTGAAAGGTGCACATTTTTTCACAGATAATCATTTTGGATATCTAGTAATCTAGATATCGAAAAGCATAATTCCGTGTTCCATGTTTTCTTTTTTTTTTCTTTTTTTTACTCATAAAAGATGCAAACAAATTAGTCATTTGGATCAAGGCATGCCTTTTTTAAAGCCAAGCTTTTCCCTCTCTTCTCTGTAATTAACAGCACAGAGACTAATCAGGTTTGTAGCAGTCTGTACGTATGTGCTGAACAGTCCGATAGCTGTGTCTTAGCCTCCATCCTTCCCTGATAGAGGTCTGTTTCGCAGCTAGGCCCCTGAGGTGGCTGCATATTTGCTGGGTGAGTAAGGAATGTGGTTACATGCCTTAGACATTAGCTATGACAGAGTGCTGGCTCCACAAGAGTGGGAGGGTGCAAGGGAGGTAGCAGAGGAGGAGGGAGGGAAGGAGGGTAGAGTCTGAGCTCACGGCAAGTGAGCTCATTCACTCCCAGAGCTCGACGCGAGAGTGCAGCTCCGTCATCCTCTTTGCAGAGAGAGAGAGGCGAGGGAGGGAGAAGGAGGAGTGTATGCTGGTGACTGAGCGAATGAGAGACAGGGAGAGTGAAGCAGCACAACAATAGTGGGCTGCTCTTCTGGCTGTGGACTCACAGAGACAGAGAGGGCGCTCAGAGAGACACACAGACATTCTGTAAACCAGCTGCAGGCAGATTACAGCTTGCGTTTACATATAGTCATTACAGACTGCTCACTTTTGTTTTTCCTCTTGCTCTCTCTGCGGCGACACAAAACTTCTTCACAAAAAATTCTTCACAAAACCACAGAATTACTAAATATTGACGCAGGAGCATTTTGGGAATTTTTGTGGTTGATGCATGGGATTTTGGCAGTAGTGGACTTAAGGAGTGTGTCTGCAGACCTTTTGGACTAGTTTTTGTTGTACTGGGTCCTGGACACTGCAACAGCTGGTTTAACCAGACTGGACTTGAGCACCAACAGGAGTGTCTTCAACTTGGGATTTTTACACTCAGACTGTTTTCTCTTTCAATCAGCCCCCTAAGGAGAACACTTCTGTTTGTCAATTCAGTCCAGCAAGGAGCGGGGGGCATTGATCGCTCTATCCCTGAAGGAAGGAGAACCAGAGCATTACTATCTGTGTGTGTGTGTGTGTGTGTGTGTGTGTGTGTGAGACTGGGACAGAGTGTGTTCTGGGGGATGCCTCTAGATGTGGTGATTGCCCCAGTGGAGGACTGTTTTTGGCCAGACCTGCAGACAGACACAGACATGAGGCTGAAGATCAGGGTCCGCCGAATGAAGGAGGGGAGAGAGCTACGAGGTGTGTATCCACCTGGACACAGAGGGGAAGCGGTGTGTGTGTATGTGTGTGTGTGTGTGTGTGTGCAAGTTAATAAATTTATGACAATGTCCCTTTCTAGAGGGTAACATGTTGGGCCTTTATGTACATAGGTTACAGAGCTATCATACATAGTAAAGATGCATATGTGATTTTATATGGATTTTGGGGATGTAAAGACATGGAAGTGTACTTGCTGGGTATTAGGCTGTAAACTACACCAGTGTTGAATACAGATAGAAGATGTGTACAAGGGAAAACCCCTGATAATGGTTTGTGCAGTGCAGATGAATACAAAGGCATAGCGGGCTCCCAGGTATTGAAGTATTCCACTCTAGGCACAGTACAAATGAAAGGCAGATGCAAATAGGATTTAAAGAATCAATTGTGAGATTTATTGCTACAATGGGCTAAAAGAATACATTGCAGGGACCAGCCAAACCTGCTGTTTTCCCACCTTTTTGTTTGCGTAGTTAATGTGTTTAGAGCAATACAATCGGCAGAAGGAGGATTAAGAGGATGACATCATGAGGACAAGAAGCGATGAAGAGAAAAGAAAGCAGAGAAAAAGCGCTCGCGGGGGGTGGGGGGGCGGTGGGCGATGAGAGCCATGACCTGCAGTATGACATAGTGCTCATGCTCTCTCAGCCTGTGGTCATTGAGATGTAAAACTATCACAAAGGCTCTTTTCTCTTTCTTCCCCTCTGCTCTTGGCTTTTCCCTCTTTCCTCAGCTCTCGCTCTCTCTCTCTTTCTCTGCAGAATGGTGTCTTGTAGAGATTATGTTATCAATATGTGTGCAGAGTGCACTGCAGGTGTTTAACATAACACCTTTTCACACAGAGTGATGAGGCAATGCAGAGCAATGGTGCTGTGGAAAAACTCCTTATATGCACCAACACACTTACCTGCATATTGCACAAAATATCCATTCAGCCATTATTTCACTAAATTTAATTTGTTTGTTTGTTAGTTAGCTGGATCCTTTGCAGCATAAATGTGTGAGAGTATGAGCATAAAATTTGTATGTAAATGTAGAGACTACTGTAAATGCATATCAGATCATAGAGAGCTGGTTCAAAGCAGTTAGCGCAGCAGCTCCCAACACCTGCCACTCTTCACACTGTTAGGTGTGTATTTGCACATGTCCATGTGCAGTACAGGTTATGTACGTGTGCATGTGCGCAGACAGGTTTTGCTGCTAGAAGTGTCAAACCAGAGAAAGCTAGGTTGCTATCAGCAGGCGAAAATAGATTTGTTTCTATCACTGGTTATTTTGAGGCAGTTCAACACATCTCTGTGGAAACAGACAGACTTGTGAACGCAGGCTAAATTATAGGAGAGTTTATAGTCTTATATTGCAGTAACACAGTGCTGCTGAAACAGCAATTGATCAAAGTGACATATTGCCGCTATCTGTCTTGTAAGATAGAGGAACAATAAACTGTTTAACTATGAGCCAGGATGACATTAATCATAATCGTCGTTCTCAGGCGTCATCAAGCTGCATGTAAAACGATGACCTCATTCAAGCTAGCTCATCTTTGTCCTGTCAATCTGCACATGTCTGACATACATGGACCACACTACCTCATAAAACACACACACACGCTCCTGTCGTTTCTCCTGGCTGCACCACAGCCTTTGTGGAGCTGAGTGGGACATGTGTGCAATGATGTCATGTTGGGAGGTTTGAGGGAGGTAGGGAGTGTGGGTTTGTTACATTGAAATGCTAATGTCCCTTCACAGTGGAGGGGACAGCTGGAGGGGTACAGAGGATGGCGTCATGTCTCCCCTGATATGAACCACATAAGAGAGCGATGGAGTGAGAGGTTGAAGGGTGCGGGGTAGTCATTCAGGCAGATCAATGCCCCCAGGCTGTGTGTGTGTGTGTGTGTGTGCATCTCCTCCATTAACAGTCGAGTTAAGGAGGGCAACTGAAAACACAGAGACTGAAACACACAGGCACAGAAGCCGGAGGGAGGGGGGAGTGAGCTTGTATTGACGAGGCAGTCAATTGTACCAACAGCAGTGATGTAACAGCAGAGCTCCCATTAACCACAGCAGCCTGGCAGGTGTTGTATGTCTCTGTCTGTCTGGTCAATATCTCTGGGATTCCTTTCCCATTCATCTTTCAGCTCTCTGCACTGACTCACCCAGCACCAGGGCTTCAAAAAGCCTGAATTTAATCCACACTAAAAAATACACTTATGTCTGTGGGATAATAATAAAAAATTTAAAAAAGTGTAAATTAACTTGTATGTAGGAAATGAAGACTAGTGCTCACTACCAGCAAACAAAAGAGGCCTGAGTGCCAAACTCTGACTGCGAGAGGAAAATAAGCAGTTGCATAAGTGATGAGGTGGGTTAGAATAAAACGGAAAAAGGAAGTCACCACTGGCTAGCTTTACTGATGGCGACACAGTGCCCTCTTTCCCAGTAGTGTATTTTCTTTCAACCCATTCTTTTTTTTTTAATTCAGAATTGGGTTAGTCACTTCCTGTCCAAGTACATTTTCCAAAGTGCAGTAAAATTATGTAATTGCTCCCCAAAAATAAAAGTTTAAATAATCTTTCTGTGTGACACTAGTTCCTGACTTCAGCATGACAGTTTTCCTCACAGAAGGCTTTGTCTCGGTTAAGCCGAAAATGTGCTGCAGAAAATTAAACTGTAGTGTGACTGAGATTTGTGTTTCTTGTTTAATTAAAGCTCATTTTTTCCAGATAGTTAAGTTCATATCTTAAGTTTAATGTAGCTGGGTGTTATCATGCTCAGTGTGTGTGTGTGTGTGTGTGTGTGTGAACTGATCTCTCCCAGTTGATTTTCTGATGTCATCTTCATGGACAGCTGGGCTTGTGTGTGTCACAGGGTATTTTCAGTGATCTCAGTTTGAGTGTACGGTGTGGTTATGCATGTGCTTTGTGTTGCTCACATTGAAATTTACCGATGTGTCATCGTTTTCATTTGGAGCATGTGAGGCCATGTCTCTTTGGGTTATTTGGTGCTCACTGTTGTGTCAATGTGTCCATGTGGCCTTTGGATCCTCACTGTGTGTTTGTTTTATTACGTCTTGACAACCCTCTGGGAAACGTTGAACCAATTGTCATCAATGTCACTTCCTTGCATCATCGTCATGACAACCTAGACTAGAGTGGGTTCGGGTGACAATAACAGGTTGTCTCCTGTGTGACTAATGTCCATTAGCCTGTAAAACTTTGACTACAAGGAAGGTGTTTGTAATTGTGTTGACGTAATGCCACCGTAATGTAATAGCTCTTAAAAAACCAGGCCGGCACACTCAGTCCTCTCTTATCTCTGACTTCAGTCTCACTTCATGCCAGTAACCCCTTACTCACTCTCCCAGTTGGACACTGGCTCGCCAGTTTTCCTGCAATTTTACTGTTTATTTAACAGGAGGTGATGTCACCCACTGTATTCAACGCCATAATTATTAATGCAGGCTCACATGAGATCAAAGGGGAGGGGGAGGGGGTATTTTTGAAGCATATTTTCATTCATGTGTTCACTTCCCCTCTGCACACAAACACACTTTCGCTTCACTCACAAACACTGTCTCTACTGCGGAATGTCCTGTCTTCTGTCCTTCTAACAACTCTCTAACAATGTGCTTACATTGAAAAGGAAATGGTTGAAGTATGACGTTAGGCTTTTCCTGTTGATTTAACTGTCTCCAGTATATAACTGTGGCGGGGGCTATATGTAGCACCATTTATTTTCTTTCCCTGTGTGTGTGTGTGTGTCTGTGTGTGTGCAGGCTCCACACTAGCAGCTTGGGAACAGAGAAACCAGGAAGAAACCCTTCAAAGAACTACCCTTCCTCCCTCTGTTTCATCAATTAGTGATGCTGTAGCAGTGCCCAAAGGCTCACTAGAAACAGGCTATAAACTACAAATGTCTGTTTAGTCTACTCCATAGAGGCCGAAAAAGGTTAGATCACTGACTCGTGGTAGAACAGCAGCTCTCCTTCCTTAAGCTTCCCCTCCTGTACTGTATCTTGTAAGTCTTGTAAGTCATTGGATCACTCTTTCTGCATATATCTATCTTTCTTTCCCTCCACTTCATCCCCCCATGTGGAGCGCTGATGTCATTGCTCCGCTGGTTGCCATTAATAGCAGGAAACAGGCCTTCTTCACTTTGCTCTTAAAGGGACAGTGCACCCAGAATAGCACTGGGTCATGGGGATGTGCCTGGCCTTAGAAGACACAGTGTTGTGAATTAGTATCAAACATGCTCTCCTCTGAGCATTTTTAAACAAAAATTTAAATTATTTATTACAGATAATATCTGTTGAGTACACACTACATGTTGCTGACATTGTGCTCTTTGTGTGTGTGTGTTGGCCAGCTCTTGCTACATGAGTAGTGCAGTTGGGTGTGTGTTACAACGGAAGGCAACGTTATGCCTGCACTGTGCTGTGTGTGCTACTTTAGAACAGTGATGTCATTTCTCTCTCACTCTCACTCTGTGACCGTGACCGTGTGTGTGCGTGTATAAGCATTTTGTCCTAGATTGGGTCAGGCAGGGCTGAACCTAGATTAGGTTCTAATCTCCTTTCTGTGGCTCAGGGTTTCCTTGAAGCACTCCCCTCCCTTCGCTACAATCTTCAGCGAGGTCATTACCCACTTTTCACACACACACACACACACACACCTCTTCGCATTGGCTCCCACCCTGTAGTTATACAACCACAGTACTGCAGAGTAATGAAGAGTGTGGGTATTTGTGTTTGTATGTGCAGAAAAAGGGTCAAGCACTGTTATACGGTGTATGTGTGTGTGTGTGTGTTTGGTGGACAAAATTACAGACAGTGAGAAGGAATATTGAGAAAGATTATGTGATTGTGTAATTTCTTCTTCTTGGTCACCTTGTCAGTAGTTTGTGTACAGATGTATGTCTGTTCGTGTGTGTGTGTATGTGTGCGTGTGTGTGGTTGTCAGGGGGATGTTACTGGGCCTCTGTCCTGGCTCTGCACCTGTGGCCTCTCTCATTCCCCCAGCCTGACGCAATGCACTGCTACAGGACATGAGCTCATGCAGGAAACAGAGCCACACACACACACACACACACACACACGTCAAAAGTGGAGCCGCCTGCCTCTTAAAGAGCCAGACACACACATTCCTGACTGCCCAGCATTTAACCTAACTCTCACACAGAAGCACAGAGAACCTTCTTTTTGCTCTTATTGCACTAAAGCAGGACCCAGACTCACCTCTGAAAGTCTACAGAGCGTCTGTCTGCTCAACTAATAGTGGTGCAGTGTTTGTTTGTTTAAGCCTCTGCAAAGTCCCCAGTATGTTGTGTCACTGCTCTTTGGAAAACCATTAGTGTATCTAAGCAGTTCTCTCCCTTTCTTCTTTCTCTGCAGGAGGTTTTGCTGCTTTCTCCTCCTGTTTCCCCGGCTTGTGTGAAGGGAAGCCTGCCACTGCTCTACCTATGAGTTTGTCCCAGCCTTGCTTGCCTGTGGCAAATGTAGGGCCCACTCGCATCCTGCCACACCTCTACTTAGGTTCACAGAAGGACGTCCTTAACAAGGTAGAATTCATAGCAGCTTTTCATTTCATCATAGCATTCATTTCATCTTTGTCAAAGAAAGATGACAGACCTGTCAATATTACCTGTCAACAAAACATGAACTAATTTATCTCTGTCTCTTCAGGATCTAATGGCTCAGAATGGTATCACCTATGTACTGAATGCCAGCAACACCTGCCCCAAGCCAGACTTCATCAGCGAGAGCCACTTCATGCGCATCCCAGTAAATGACAACTACTGTGAGAAACTGCTTCCCTGGCTGGACAAAACAAATGAATTCATAGGTAAGAGGAGGGAAAATCAAAAGTTTGAAGTGTGTGTACAAGGAAGTGAGTTCGTCTCAAGTTATGTGTTAAAGAATGCCATAATATTTAATATGATATATCTGCACATTGTCACACTTGATAAAAGCTCACGTGCAGTATAGGTAACAATGGTGTCAAGTATAACACGTCCAGGAAATGTCAGTTTGCCCTACAATAGGCGCTGAGTGTCTTGTGCTAAAGATGAGTTCTGTCAGGGATCTGCAGTGTTGTTCACATTTGTGTATATCTGTGTGTATTAATACATGTTTGTTTTCCCATCAACAGACAAAGCTAAGGTGTCAAACTGTAGAGTCATTGTGCACTGCCTGGCTGGAATCTCACGTTCTGCAACCATCGCGATTGCATACATCATGAAGACAATGGGCTTGTCGTCAGATGATGCCTACAGGTACACTTGCTCCTCCCACCCACTGCCAGCTGAGCTAAGGTGTCAGTTCCAGCAAAAGATAACTCACTGTTGAAAGAATGACAGTAGTTTCAGCCACCCCGCAGTCATGAGAAATAAAATTGGCTGGGAAAAAGTGTGTACAAAAGGCTTTGTTTTGCCTTGTGTGGATAACACTGGCACAAGATTATGTATTGTGCATCAGTAAAAAACTTCCCAGTGTACGGACTAGTTGATGTGCCATAAATATGACCTTAAAAAATCCTCAGTATCCTTAGAAAATGGCAGAAGTCAGAAATTCACTCACAAATTCAGACATCATTTACTATAATATGCTGGCCACATATAGTACTTGGATTTGTCTTAATTCTCCACTCTTGTGACTTACTTTCTTTCATCCCCACAGGTTTGTAAAGGACAGAAGACCCTCCATATCCCCTAACTTCAACTTCCTGGGGCAGCTGCTGGAGTTTGAGAAGGGCCTGCGATTACTCCAAGCTTTAACTTCAACCTCTGATGACAAGATCTCTGAAAACAACACTAAGCAAAGCTCAGAAGTTAATGGGCTCAGCACAGGTTTCGAAATAAATGGTCACCGTAGCAACTGTGACTCAACTGTGACAGAGCCACAAATCCCACCAGAACCCAAGCTGCCATCACCCACGTCCCTCCAGCAAGGCTTCAACGGCCTGCACCTCTCTGCGGAGAGGATCATGGACACTAATCGACTCAAACGCTCATTTTCACTGGACATTAAGTCTGTCTACTCCCCCAGTAGTCCCTACTGCCCTAGCCTGGCACCCACACACTCTGAAGACGTCCCCAAGCTGTGCAAGCTTGACAGCCCAGGAACAGCAACCTCCAATGGTGTCTGCTCCCGGTCGCCCGTCCTAGACAGCCCCATCTCCTCCGATTCACCATTCCCGTCACCAGGCAGCGGGGGCAGCATTGGAGGTCTGGGGCTCGGAGGAAGTGAAGGAGTCCATCGGTCTGGTTCTTCCTCATCCAGACACAGGAGAAAACCTAAGCACAGTTCTGGCAGTTCCCCTGTCCACTCCCTACCACATCAACCTCCACAGTCCCTCAGCTTGTCGCTGGACCACAAGAGCCCCAGCTTGGACGAGAACCTAAAAGGCACACTGCTTTTGTCATTACCCTCCCTGCCCACTGTGGGGTCTGGGGACATGTGGACCAAACACAGAGAGACTGTCCAAGCCACCACTCCTGTCACCCCCACCACAGATGCCCCTTGGCACTTTGGGGCAGAGGAGGGCGGTGAAGGGGGTATGAAGCTGGGAGGAGGTAGTGATAGAGGTGGAGAGGAGTCGATGAGGTTTGGGAGCAGCTCGGCATATGTCGCGTTTGGGTGCAGTGAAGGTGTGCGGTTAAGAGACAAATCACAGAGGGAAAATCCCTCGGCAGCACAGACACAGAGAGACCATCGGGACTCCACATTGTCGTCCACAGTGGCCATGTCCAACAGCTCCAATAATATCGGGCCCACAGCAGAGAAGCAATTCAAGCGGCGCAGCTGTCAGATGGAGTTCGAGGAGGGCATCTCCGAGACACGCTCCCGAGAAGAACTGGGGAAGATTGGGAAGCAGTCGAGCTTCTCTGGGAGCATGGAGATCATCGAGGTATCCTGACAGATAATGGACATAATGAGAGCTGTCCATTTGGAACAAAAATGGACGTGGTTTGAAGGACTTCAAGAAGAGAACATATGAGAGGGCGCTTTTTCGTGCTCCCCTCCCAGACAGTGTTAAAGACTCCAGCTGGAAGAAGGACAACAGTTACACAAGCAGAGAGGTAATGTGAAAAGGTTAGCAAGCAAACTAGTATTCACACCTGGACAGACAGAGCCTCAGATGTGGTTCTTAGCAGACCATAACCATCCTGAACTGGTCTGTAGAAATGTTTCATGGAAGGTGGAGTACTGGGGAGTGACTGTAGGTACTGAAACTCTTTCTTTTTCTGAGCTCTGTCACAGATGAAAAGAAACGACCCAGGGCAAGTGTCACGTTGCATCCTTATTATATAGAAAACCCCTATTTTGGCAGAGCTTGGACACAAAGTGCTTGCCTGTGGTCAAATGTAGTGTGCTTCAGTGGGTGTACAGCTTGTGATTTGAACCAAGCCCCATGTTTCCTCCCAAAGCTTCACCCAGCGTCAGAAAGCCCCAGAACCTCGCACGACTGCCTCCATGTCCCCGTCTCTTCAAAGTAGCTGTGCCTGCTACAGACTCTGAATAATAACATCAACAACAATAACAAACTCCTTAACAGCACCGTCTCTTCACATCACCACAGCACAAGGCAGAGTGATCCAAGGGACTTAATCTACAGATGGTACTGCATCCAACAATGAAGGATCCTCAGTGTTTTGTTGATGAAAGACTTTAAGTTGAAGACTGTTAGTGACGGGCAGTGTTCCCCCCTCCCATAGCACAGTGTGTCTTTTCTGACTTTGGCTCCCTTGTTCACAGTGTTAACAGTGTGATAAGACTGGTTTCAGGATATGATGGGGGTTAATGACCCCTCAGCTACTTTATAAACCCCACTCAATCACCCACCCACCCGCCGCCAACCTCCTTCTACTGCTCCCAGTCACCATCTATGGTCACCACTGAGCATGCACCAGAAAGGCTGACTACAGTCAAACAAATACTATATATACAATATGAATATATATAGCAATTTTAATGGACTTCTAATGGACTTTTTTGTTCAGTTATAGTTTTAATTTATTGTATTTGTTCATTCTGGTAATGAGAAATAATATAATGTGTTGTGGATTTATTTCTTTTTTCTTTTGTTGAAATATTATTATTTGCTGTATGGTATTTATGAACACACACTCATACAAATACACACATTCAACAAATTCAACCAAGCAATATGTGCTGTTCCTTTTTTGGGGGGGAGAGTGATGTATGACTTTGAAATGCACTTTTCTGCTTTCTGATAAACAACTTTGATTTCCATTCACACCCTGACATGATTTTCAGTAAGCCAAGTCTTGAGTTTTCTTGAGTATAAATACAGAGCCTCTGTTTGGGTGGTACAGTCATTTCAATAGTGAAATGTTTAAAAACAGGATCTCTGTTTTGGCTCATCTGCAGGGTGAATTCATGTATTTATCACGACTGAGAGCTCAAGTGTTGACTAAAAAGACTGTTTTGTGTGACTGTGTGCAGAGGCAGACAGAGCCACATACACTCTGTGATCACTCATGTAGAGTAAAACATTCTCTGCCAGTTTTATGAGGGCTTGCATAACAACAGCTATATGCAAACGGACGCACTCTCTTAGACAAGTTTGGGATTTAAAGACTCGTCCTGTCCAAACCAGCACCACTTCATCAGTCATCATTCTAATGCGTCCCACCAAAGCTGAAACCATTACACAACACCCCCTATACTGTATGCACTTAACACTTTATTCACACATGTACTGCATAGGCCCTACACACACCCTTTTGTTCATTCTCAGGGGATCTTTCAGTGAGCCAAGCCCGGCACAGGGTACATCAGCACAATGCATGTCCGTAAAGCTCCCTCACTTTCTCTCTCTGTCTTTTTTTTTTCTTTTTTGCTCTTATTTCTTAATTTCCAAAGCTTTGATTAAAAACAAACAGCATAGCAAAATAGAAGGAAAAAAAGAGGATCCTCATATCCTGAGGTGAAAGAATGAAAACTTTGCTCTCCTGGTGCGAGATGGTTATTTATTTCTAATGTTAAATGTGTTTATTTTTCCTTTGACCCTTGATTAGCTTTTTTTCTCTGGCAATCTCTGACCTTTGACCTTGTGCAGCTGCAGCTACAGTAAGTTCAGAAAATTCCTGTTTCCCCTGAGGCTCAAGCAACCTCTCCTCACCTTCCTCCCTATATTTTTAAGAAATGTTGTTTATTTATGACATGTAAAAAGATGATGCAGGCTGTCCCATTTGCTAAAATTGTTGTTATCAATTATCATTATTATTATTGTTATTATTATTATTATCATTATTATTATTATTATCTTGTGTAAATAGCAACGCATCTAAGAACACTGATGAATTTAGATGAGTTTTTAAAAGAAAATCCTGATACCTGCTTGACGCAAAAATACCTCAGGTTCTATTGAAAGGCTTTTCCTTCCCCTGTACATGTTTTGTGAAAATGAGACAAAAATACAGACATGACAAAATACAAACTCCTCTCTGCTTCTTCTTCTTCTTGTGTGCTTGCATGGGGACTGGGAAGGGAATTCCACCAAACTGAAAAACAACACATTACAGCATCCTCAGTCCTGGAGTCTTGCTATTGATTTTGCGTTCAACAAACTCCACTCAGACCATACAACACCACTTTATTGATTTTTCTTTTCCCAGACACTGGCAATCCCCGGTGTTTCCACACACTGATGGGATGGTTAATTACTTAACACAGAATATGGATTCAAAATTAATTTTTAGAACAATATGCCTAAATTATCATGAAATTTACACCAGATTATAAATGAATGTCATTGGATTGGAAGATAATTGAGTGCAAGAAAGTTTTGAGAAAAAGCGCAAAAGTTTAGCAGGCAGAATAAACTTCTTATCAAACTTTCAGAAATAACACAAATATGTATATTTCCTGAAAAAAAAGTAAAAAGGTAGTAAATACATCAAATTAGTGAAGTAAACCACATCAAACTTGTACTTATAGTTATGCAGTATGTAACTTTTTTCTAACCAATCAGAAAATTTCAAATATTTCTACTTGATTATTAAGTTTTAGAAAATTCTCATTTATTGTAATTTTATAATAATGACTGCCTGGGGGGCTGGGCACAGTGACACAGTGTCATGTGAGAAAAGACACCCCGAAACAGGTTCAACAGAAAGAGGTATAAGGAAGAATATACAACGTGTGTGTCTGAGAATACTGTAAAGAAAGGACCTCTTAATCTTGCCTTTAGTTCCCACTTATTCGGTGTCCTCTCTAAAACCGTTCCTGCTGCTTCTTTCTCCCAGCACACACACACACACACATACAGGTTTACAGGTCGTTACCCTCCTTGTTTTCCCGCTCCACTTCTTCCTCATACAACTGGTTGGTGTTTGCCAATGATGTGATGTGTTTGAACAGTGCTTATCTTCAGGGGATGAGAGAATGAGATGAGGTAGTAGTGTGTGTCTGTGTGAGAAAAAGAAAGACAAAGACAGTTATTTGTCCCCACAGGACAAAGTGTACACAAGTGGAAAAAAACAAAAAGCATCCCAATCCAGCGGGAAGCCAGTTCCTGGAGTCCAGCAAAGGAAGACTTGACTACAAAGGCAGTTTTGGTTTCATGATGTAATGGTGGAATTTCACCTCACACAATCAAGCAACATCACTCTGGAAACAAAGCATCACTCCCGAAGCCCATTTAGTTCAGTCTAGCTAGAACAACCTGTGTGTTAAAGACACACACACACAAACAAAAACAGATGGCCCTTGGCGTTTTTCAGCAAACACAGTGCTGTCTTACTGAGCGTTTCACTGAGTCCAATAGGAGACAGTCGGAGGTAATGATATTAGCAGCATCACCAGCTGAGTCTCGCTGCTTTTCATGTGTGTGTCTTTATTTTATGGGCGTCATGGGAATTCCCCATGACAAGGCCACCACAGTAACACAATACATAGTAAATCTCACTTTCTCACTTCCATTCTCATTAGTATGAACAGCCGATCCTGCATGCTGCTGTGTGTATTTATCTTCTGGATCATAAGAGATAATGTTTCCTCGGTATGTGCTGTTTTTTCAAGGTGCCCTCAGCTCATATTCTATGGATCTGCATTTGAGTAACCTGCCTGTCTGCAGTCTCCCCTCTGGTGTGCTGAAGTACGCACTTCTATGCAGGTTTCCTGTTGCCATTTCTCTGTATTTTCTGAGAAATAGCTTTCTCATTTTTACAAATTTTCATGTACTGGCTTGAGTGCATCTTTCCTGTGTGTTTATTAAAACTAAAATATATATGAAAGTCAAGACCAGAGCTTCAACGTGCAACGTGTGCATTGCTATCAGGGTTTTGAATCTCCTGCTGATTTTGATCTTTTTCAAGATATGATTTCTACAGTAACAGAAACATTCATGAGAAACTAAGAAACTTTCATGTTCATATTACTGTATGATGACATGATTCTAACAACACGGGATGCTTAGAGTTTCACTAACAACACATCTGACAAACATGACAGAGATTGATCAGAATTGTGCATAAGGAGCTAACATGGCACTGTATGTGGGGTTTCTATCAAAGTATATAAAATTTTCTGAAACCGAGATATGATGTTTACATGTCCAACACAAAAACAAAATTTATGACAGTTGTAACCTGTATTACTGTGCATGTAAACACACTTACCAGTACATTAACCCATTATCCTAACAACTTTTAACTTTTCCTGTTAAGGGTTGCGGGGGTCCTAGCTGGCATTGGGCGAGAGGCAGGGTAGACCCAGGACAGGTCGCCAGTCTATCACACGGCTCCAAAACAATAACCGTCTCTTCAAAATACATTCTCCAAGTGTCTGGAACACTACTGGAAGATAGAGAGACACATTTTCTCCAAAATATATTCACTGGATGATGTTTTAATTTTTGGCCTTGTGACATGCTCATTTATTCTGACTTTTACCAATAATTTGTCACCTAACTGCATTTACCATATTGTGTGTCCATGTTTAAATGTAATGTACGTGTGCTTGTTGTGTGTTTATGCATATGTGGCATGTATATATGCCTTTTAGTACATATGCATGTTGGTATTACTACAGTACTATACTGTTTACATATGTTTGTATAAAAGGTTATGTATACATGAATATGCGAATGAATGGTCATGTTTTGTGCTGGCTAAACAATGGTAATGTGTTCTGTGCCCATAAAACTCGTGCAAATTGAGCTAAATGTCACTAAATTTATGTATGTTGCACATGTGTAAGCGTGCATGTGTGTAAGTGTTTAAGAATCCTCCCTCTCACAGAGGCTGATGGGTACCAGACGTATCCATGTTGAGACGCTGCCTGGCGCCTCGGCCCATGCCTTCTATATGGAAACTGTTAGGAACTGTTACGTCAGCAAGCTACGGCACTCTTTTGCTGCTTTTCCACTTGCACCCATCCAAAGTGCATCTCACACACACATATTTTCACAGAACATGCTCACTTTTGCTTCCTTTGTTTCTTCTCTCTGTTTTGCTCCTTCTTGCAGTCTTTCATCTCAAACACACTCTCATTACACTCGTTCACTGCTCGAAAGTTGCGTCAGCACAGCATTCCGCACTTTTCCATGCGTCACCAAAGATGACTGACTCCAAACAGCATTTCTTGCCCTTTTTTTTTTCCATGGAAAACTCTTATCCTTATATAACCCTGTAATCTGGCAGCCTGCTCATCCTACTATTTCTCTTACTCCCTCTTTCGAAGCTGTCTCTCATCCCTGTCTATAACTCACACAAGTGGTCAAAACGTTTTGTGGGCTGAGAGGCCCGGGCAGTCTGTGGTAGTTCCCCTCTACTCTATGCCAGGCCAGCAAGAGCCTTGGTACCAACATGTGTGTCCAATCTTCTCTTCCTGCTGCTGCCCTTCCACAGCTATAAGCACATTCAGAAGCCAGTCTTCATCTCAACATGAATTACAACTCACCACAGTGAAATTTGCTAAATAAATGAAAGCATGGAGATCATTAGTGTATTTTCTGCAGGGAGGAGTGTGTCTCCATGTGAATGTGTGTGAGGCCTGTGGTGAGAAGGAATGCCTGGCTGGCTCTGAGGCTCAGCAGGCCTCAGGTAATCCAGCTTAATGCATTTAGCGTTGTCATAGCTGCCTGTGTATTACACACTGCCGTGTTGCAGCAAGACAAGAGGGGGTGTCTAGACCAGTAAATCAGTGGAAAAGAAAGGAAAACTGCTTTATGGAGCCTTTGAAATGAACAACAAACAGAAATAAGTCATCGTAGCAAGCATGGATCCATCTGGTTGATTTTTAGAAACACACACATATGTTTATTGTAAACTCCATCCATAAAGTTGACGGAGTGCAAAGCTGCTATATTTGAGAACTCAGCAGTACCAGCAAGCAATCTGATTACTCTGGCTTAACTGACTGCTGCCACCTACTGCTGGCTCCCAATCAAACTCAGCAGCTCTGGTTTGTCCCCTAACAGGAAGGTGAGAGGCGATCAATAATTTAGTTTCCACAAGTCAGGCCAGGAGCAGATTGAATGTACATCACTCCGTCAGTCCTCAGGTTTCGCTTAAGTTTGAAAAAATGAAACTAACGATTGGACAAAGAGAAAGACAGACAAAAAGTGTGTGTACCTTCATTTCCTCTCTAATATACAGCAACCCCTCTTCGCTGTCACTGAGTGTGTGTATGTTCAAAATGCCGACTAAAGCAGCTGCCTGTGCTGACATCTGTCTCTGTCTTTCTAATGGTGGAACAAACTGCAGCACTCTCTTTCTCTCTTTCTCCCAGCATCAGCCCCATCAGCACTCTGTGCCGAGGACCAAACCGCATCAATGTGTCAATGCACACACACACACACACTGTATTCCTGCTATTGTAGTCAGCAACACACATCAGCATATCTCGCATATCTCATTGTCTGCACCTCTGAAAAACCACATCCTGGACCACCACTGAAGACGACAGTACTTCAGGTGGATGTGGCACTTTTGACGCACTAGGTCAGACACTGTATTATCTCTCTGAATGATCTGAAGGCCAGTAGAAATAGTGTATAACCATTAGTCTTGTTTAACAGTTTCCTTTTCTTACTGTTTTAAAAGGGAAGTCATTTGTTGTGAGCTATTGACCAATGACCATGAAAGTACGCATGACTTATTCAGTAATGTAGATCTATCATTTATGGTTATGCTTGATTTTTACATTTGCACATTTTTTACATTTACAGTTTTACACATATCTTTAGAGGATCCGGAGTAAAATTTAGCTTCTTTCAAGAAAGTAAACTTGACATGGATTCATGGAACAATGTTTGCTTTAATATGGTATTTAGTGTCATATTTTTACATTAAAATATTTGAATGTGCAGTAAACCCGGTGATACACATCTCTACACAGTGTTTTGTCTTTTAGTTTTAATGTAATACTATATGGAGTGGATTTTTAAAAGCATCTGTAATGTTAGGAAGCATCATGCCAGTGTACTAGTCCACAAAAAAAGAGTTTATGATAGGCCTATTATATATAGAGAGAGAACAAAACAGATGATTTTAGAACCTAACATCAGAAATTAAGCTGTTAATCATCCAAAATGCATGTATGTTCATGCATTTGAAAGGTTATTTTCTGCTTCCTGGTCTCACGAACACAAAAATGTAGTACCTCAAAATAGACCTATCTGGAAAACAAAAATCTATTTCCACTGTAAACACTTGTCCATAATTACTGTGGGCCTGTTGTTTGTGCAGGACTGGTTCAACAAGCACAAAGACACAAGGACTTGTATGTTGTTAAGACAAAGGCTGAATCTCTCACACAGCAGACTGCTTGCTGCTGACACACAGTGTCTGTGGCTGCCGCTCTGTTATCATTTCTCCTCTCTCTGCCCATGACCTCAGAGCCACATGCAAGCTATTTCTGTTCAGTTGCTTCTGGCTGAAAATGACTTCATGTCTGATTTGCTTGAAACAGAAAGGAGGGGTGGGGGTCTGTGTCACTGCGTTCATGGAAAACTTACTGCATTGAAACAGCATGATTTGACTGTTCTGTAGACTAGTTGGTTTGGATTTGATGCACCTAAGGCCAGACTGTGCAGAAAGTGTTGCACCTCTTCTCCTGCATACTTTTTTGAATATCCCAACTGGTTTTTAGTGCCATTGGTCTGCTAGTTCTTCTGGTTTCACTTCTCTCTGCCTCCCCCTCTCTTTCTCCTTCATCTCAGCAACTTCCCATGTTTACTCACGACACCTAATTTACTGTCTGCTGCTTCAAATGCACCACCTTCTTTCCTTCCTCCACATCTTTCCTTCTTTCTAGGAAGGCAATGCTGGAGCCAGGTAGGTCTGCAGACATGACTAATGTGGCTAAGACTGACTCATACACCAAGACATCAGCCGTCAGTGTGGAGCCAGCAATGACACAAGCACGTACACACACACACACACACACATTATATACTGCAGACAGACTTGGCGGTGCCGACAATATGAAACATAGTCATGCAAGAGGCCATTATCATCACCTTATAATATGTGATCATTATTGAAAATATGAGAGCAGACTGTTAACAGTAAACACGTCTATGACACAGTGTACACACTCACAATAGTGTGTGTGATGACAACATACAGCTTGCACTCTTTAATATACATCCCATAATAATAAAAACTATGTGTATGCATTTCTCATAAAAAAATATATATTCAACTGACCAAAAAATGCTAAATCAAAATCAGTTTCTCTGATTTTGCTATTTAAAGTTATATGTTTGAGTAAAATTACCATTTTTGTTTTATTCTATAAACTACTGACAACATAACTCCCAAATTCCAAATACAAATATTGTCATTTAGAGTATT
>JAUMHL010000027.1:8179809-8261353 GCA_032362345.1 Sandelia bainsii | reverse complement strand
ACTAATGTTTTAACTTAGGAAGTGTTCAGAAATCAATATTTGGTGGAATAACCCTGATTTGCAATCACAGCTTTCATACAGTGGTCTCTTAATTTTTTCCAGAGCTGTATGTCTACACTTCAGCGATTAGTAATTCATAACCAAATTGCTTGTAATTGTGACACTTGAGCTTCATTTTTAATTTTTTTTATGGTCACAAATATGTATCAAGTGTGTTTTTGAAACTAAAATTAATCAGCTTTTGGAATCAAACACTGCCCAGTCAAACAGCAGATTTAGAGGGAATAAAAAATGTCCTTATAACGCTATAAAACAAATATCACATATAATTATTGTGTGATTTTAGGGGAAAAGCTAAAACATGCACACACACTCCTCATTTCAACTATAAAACATTTATTATTTATGCAAGAGTAATGTGAGGTGTCTCCGTTTTAATGCCTCCTAATGGATTTTTGAGTTACTGCTGCCAGCTATGAATAAATGATATCAGTCATGCTGCAGCCAATACCTCATTCACCATGGCAGCACTGAGCTGATCTATAGGTTTTCACATCACGTCTCCTGCCTTTGTGATTCTAAAAAAGCTTATAAAATGAAGAGAAAGACAAACTTATAGCAGTAAAAGCACAAGTGTGTGACTATAGGGTAATAGCATCGATAACAAGTTCAGGTTATTATCAAAGGCACTGGTATTGTGCCTACAGGTAAGTGAAAATAAGTCATAATTACGCCTGTGCTTCCCCTGCTTTGTAAAAAGTGTATTGTAATAAATTATATTGTAAGATGTCACAGTTTACTTTGCCTATATGTTGTTCACATACCAGTTTATATTGCATAGTTTGAAAGTTGTTTTTGCAACATCCACTGGCTATATTTCCTAGATAAGACATGATTGTGGACACAGAGTTCTCTCCGTGAGCTCTCTCTGTGAAGACAGTCATGCAACACATCGGCTGGGATGATGTGTAATGGGAGCATATCGACCCCCTGGATGGCTCAGTATTGACGAGTGGATGGATTTCAGGAAGTGACCTTGGCTAACTCAAATGAGCACCTGACCAGAGCCCAGCTCATTTTCCCACAGAGCACATCTCTGGCACCAGTCAGCCCTCTGACAACAGACTGCAGGTCTGTATCCTTGTGTGATGTAAACATACGTCATATGTAAAAGCTGTCATACATGTTGTAATGGGAGTGTCTCATAAACTGTGTGTTACATGGAGACAGTGGAGTAGCGAGAGAAGTACTTTGTGGCTTTTTCACAATAATTTGTCAGTAATAACATAAACAATGGCTCTGTTATATTGAAGTGCCCAAGTAATAAGTCGTGACAGTGTGACAGTGAACCAGCATCGTCATCCTCAACTAAATCAACTAAACTGAATTTTGCCATATTACGTTTTATTATTTACACCTGTGATTTTCTTGGGGTGACAAGTCAAAATGTCTTTGGTGCAAAAGGCATATCTACTTAAAGATTTGGTTCTGATGAATGTTTTACCACTAGCTCTTGTGTTATTTAGCCATGCATAGAGATTAGATACCATTTCTGTGTACATTAACGACAATAGCATGAAAAAGAATACAATTTTATTTGTAATGCTCAAAGCAATGAAAAGCTACATATTATAAAAATCAACCAAAACGTGTCTTTCCAGAAGTAATGCCCTGTTGCTCTGGATAATCTGAAAGAGGGATTATTTCTTTGTTAGAAAGTTATTATTTTTGTTTCATTTTGTTTTTATAAAATGAATGAACCAATCTATTTATTTTTTATTCTTAGACACTGATGTTTGTACACTGTTTAGATGATGTGATTAAAATTTGCACAATTTTCCCACATATATATAGTAATTATAGTTAAATGTGGTTTAAAACATTTATCAGTTTCACAAAGCACACCCTTACAAGTGCAAAGATTTTAAATTAAACTGAATAAAAATCTGATTATATCAGAGTTTAGATCTTGCTACCAGAGTCAGGACATAAAAAAGGTGGCCTTGCTACATCTCTAACAGACGTTTTTGTTTTACTTTCACTTTTGTCCAGACATACAGGGACTGAACTGAAACTTGAGTAGTAGCAGGGTGGTGTCTGCACAGGCCTGGTGTCAACAAACATCCCACACCGCCCCTATGTGGCTCCTAACAGCATTACACTCGGTTTCAACGTCTCACCGGCTTCCTGTCAATCATCACTATAACTCCACCTCCGGCTAAACTCATTGGATCCGTCAGGGAACTGGAGTATCAGCGACCCAATCATGTGGCTCTACCTCCTGTTAACAGGGCTCCTATTCTGAACTCCCTGCCTGCGTCTGAGTGCCATTGTTATTTATAGAAGCCTGAGGATTCACAGTGCAGCATGGGAGAGGATGATGATGATGATGATGATGATGATGATGATGATGGTGGTGGTGGAGGAGGAGATAAAGAGGAGAGGGAGAGACAGGAAAAGAAGAAGAGAGGAGTCGATGATGTTTGGACCTGACCTCTCAGAGAGACACACAGATGTAGAGACCAGTCATTTTTGCAGAGCTAAGGACATATTGATCTTATCTTTGGGAATCCATCTGACTGATGATTTGTTAGAAGTAAATTGGTGAAATAAGATATGGAAGAAAGCAAAGGCTGAGGTTAAGATAGAGGTGCGTGGTGAATTATGTTAAATAGAATCCCCAAATTGAAAAATGATATAGATCTGGGTGTATTAAGAATACCTTAATTTATAGTTTTTTACTTGTATACCTTGTGAAAATATATCTACATGCTTCTCTGTAAGACAGAAACTAACAAAAACTTCCATTATTGGTTAATCTGTCAGTCAGGTTTAGTAAGCACTTTTTGAAAAGGACAATTGATCAGTCATCAAAATAGTGATTTTTTTTCTTCACAGAGTGGCAGATAAGGTGGCATTAAAACAGCAGGACCAGTGAGGCAGAATGTGAAAGTGTCAGCATTTTTGAGTTTCAAAATTGTCATCTGCATTAACTGATCAGTTGTCATCTTGCCTGCGTGAATGGTGGTAAAATGCACTAAAGACTAAAGCGGGTGACAAGCATGCAATATACCACAACCAAGTGCTGGACATAAAACAGTTTCTTGTGTCTAAGGACAGTCAGTTTCTGAGTAGGAACAATGGCTGACAATGTATAATAATTTTACCAGAGATACACTGTTCATTACAGTAGCTGCTGTGCTGGAAGAGGGTCACAGGGAGGGGCCAGTGCACAGCTCACAGACCTTTCTGTTGAGATTTACAGCCTCCTACAACATTTCTTGCTGTTTTGTGTTAGGGTTATTTCTATTTTTGTGCGAAAATGTTTAGATCTTTCCTGCTTGTGTCATTTTCATGTGCCTGAAGGCGTGAAGGTATCAGTAATTACAAAATAAAACTACAAAAACCTGTTTCTGTGCGCATGGGACACTCTGATTCCCTAGAATAAAATGACATGTGTTTTAACTAATGTGTTATAACTTAAACTCAATGGGATGTCAACAGCAGATGTAATCATCTTCATGAACATATTTGATTATAAGTGTGTGTTTATAGCGTGGACGCTCAAAATGACCGGATTTTTATCCTTTTCCCCTAACATCCTATTGCATCCATATTCGCTCAGCCCTGCGTGACACGCATTTTACGCACAGGAGAGGCAGTGGGTCGGGTCTGTGTTTACTTCCGGACTCTGATTTAGACTTGGTTTAGAAGGCAGCAGCTCCAGTGGAGGATTAGGCTGTCAGCTAGCACGGTAGCCATACAAGGCTTCATGACAGAAGATACCGGGTCGACCAGCGGCATCCCAACAGTCAAGCCTCACTCGGCGCCTCTGCGCCTGATCCACGTCGCCGCTCTGCTCTCCTCTGCTCGCCTCCGTGTTCAGAGTCACTCAGCGCTGCACTCCCGTTACCAGTACATATACTGATCTGACTGTGCTCCTGCTACTTAATGAACCGAGCGAGCTGAGGATCAAAACAAGGACAATCCCTCAAAGTTTAAGCGTCGTTTGCTTCTGACCGGCCAGGATCCAGCAGCTGGGAGACACGCGGGCCCCGGGGAGAGCGACGGGACTCGTGGGGCCAGGCAGCCAGGTCGGCGAGGGTGGTGGCTGGATAAACTAGGGGGGTCGCCTCCAGCTCCTGGTGGATTTATCCCCTGCCAGCTAACGTTAGCTAAGCTAGCTACAAACAGCACCATGGATTGGTTAATGGGGTGAGTACAGACAGCTAACTTGCATAGCTGGGGTTGCTCTCTCTCCTGTGACAGGTCGGCTGCGCAGCCTTTCCGACGCTGGCTGTAAATTCACCTTTCAGTGGCTGACACCTCCGCAGCCAGCATCACACAGGTGTACTGTCGCGTTGATCACTGTTTAATGGCCACTTCGGCGCATTAATTAGCGGGTAGCGTGTTGCTTAGCTTAGCTCCGCGATGCTAGCTTGATAGCAAAGCTGGCAACGATAAACCAAACCTAATGTTACCCAGGGCCAGGCGGTATTTTTGGACATCTGTGTGGCCTGCAGCTAACCTAGCAACGATGGCAGCGACCAGATTAGGTCATGCGAATATGTCTGTAGAGGCCAGTTTGTTGTGCAGGAATCTTATTTATAGGAATGATTAACACAGCAAGCGGGCTAACGCTAGCAGCCTGCCAGTGTGGCTAACACGGCTATGCCCGGGTTTAGTTTATTTCCTGTGCAAGGTGCGCTGGTCGCCTTTAGCATTCGTGCTAACGTATGTGCCAGCTTTTGGGACACAACACAAGGCTTTATGTTTCAGCGAGCTCACCGATGAAGCTCCTGGATGTGTGAGATCTGTATAGGATAAATAAACAATGCGCAGTGAGTAATTGAACAGAAACAGAATTTGTCAGTAGGGGAGGGGTGGGGGGTGATCAGTCAGGCTTGCTAGTGTCCCAGTCTTAAGTTTGAGAGAGAGATGGATGGAGATACATCTGTTCAAGAATGACTGCTTCAAGCTCAAGATTAATGTCTTCACGATTATGCTATGACATCAGTGTAACTACCCAAAACCTACAAGCCCAGTTTGCTATAGTTGAACTCAGATGTGTTATCTTGCATGTACTTGTGCATTTGCTATGCAAAGTTAAAGGCACTCGATTGTCTGGTCGAGTTGTATTTGCCTGTAAGTAAAGAAGGGACTCATTCAGTCATAGTCAGCAAGGTGTGTTTGCAATTTTCTTTTCTGCACTAATTCATGTCGGTGAAGTTTCTCATGTCATCCAGGTGACGTTACCCTGACTTCCAGACGTACATTCATTCACGTTCATGCATGGGGGTTAAGCTTTAATTTTACTCTGTGATATTTAATATTGAAACACAGTGAGATCAGATATCTTTCTGACCAAGGAGCACGTCAGGTCTCTGGCACATCACAAAAGGTTTGGGCTTGTGAAGTAAGGTTTGTTTCTGTGAGGTGTTCTTTATGCAGGCATATTATCAGGTTTGCTGGCTGGCTCCAGCACTTTCCAAGCAGACCAGGGCTGAGGGGTGGAGACCTTATCAGGGGTGTTTCTGCACAACATGACATTTTGTCTGAAAGATAATGAAGGAGTCCCTTAATATCCCCCAAGCAGAATATCAGCCAGCTGAGACCACTGTTTATCATCACATCTGTCAAGCAATTCTGTTTTTTGGTCACAAAAGCAGAACTTGATATCCTGTTGGTTTGCGGGATATCAGAGAAACTATAGTTTGATTCTTTTTTGGTCAAGAAAGCACTACCTTACTGTCCCTTAAAACTGTCTCCATCATAGCTGCTGAAAAACCTCATGTATTTGTTTCAGTTTATCTGTCTATCTGGGTCTTTCTTAAATTTTCCACCAGTTTGACTAAACAAGTTTTCCCTCCTTCTGACACTTGTTTTCCTGGCGTTGGGAGCTCAGTTCTTCTTGCATCGACTTGTCCCAAATTGCATCACTTATTTCGCATATAGTAATAATAATCTATTGCCCCAGCAGTTGGTGCGGTCAGACCTAAGCTGGTTTGCTAAGTGATTTGCTAGGAATTCAAGAGCAACACCCAGTTACAGTATGCCTTAGTGTAAGAGGAGGTGAGGAAAATGAAGAACCACATACAGTATGAGCCAAAGAGAAGACCACTGCCTGATTAGGTTAGGGTTAATGTAGTTTGTATTAATACACATTGTCCATCTTAGGAAAGTTGTTGAATCTTTTTGTGGAATGACACTCTTTAAATAAGTAATTTCCTAAATGCACTCTAAGAATGAGTCATGGTTATTCATGGCAAGTGCAGTGCCTAGTTACTGTCACATGTATATTAAACATACCCCATCTGATGGCATTTGTGCATGTTCAGAGTGTGTGTTTATCTGCGTGTTAAACAAGCATATCATCGACAATTTATATATGCAGGTAAGGTGTGTGTGAGCTGAATGCATTGGGAGTGAGTGGGCATGCATCCAGCGTGCGTCACTGACTGAGTGGAGTCCATGAATGAGTTAACCAAGCGTGTAATCATCATGAATAAAGACCCAAGGTGAAGGCCGCCACAGCCCGGACCAATGGAGAGAGGAAGTGAGAAGATGGCGAGGCCTCGAGGATGGTGAAGGAAAGAAAGACTGAGTGGTGAAAGCGGCAGATGTAGAGAGAGGGAGCGATAGAATGGAGCGTGATGAATGAAAGAGGAGCGACTGATGAGGGAAAAGCACGGTGGTCTAAAGGGATGGAGGAATTTTGAGATGGCGTGCTTTGACGGAAGGCCAGGAAAGACGGAAAGATGGAGGTGGAAAGGGATATGAATGCTTTTGATTAAATCATTGGTTAGGGAGAAAAATGAAGGAAGCTAGCAGATAGAGGTGGAGTAGTTTATTGGAAGAATGAAGCTCTACAGGGAATCAAATTAAGGCCTGTAGCAGATGACATGACCCATGACAGCATACTAATGGTGGCTAGATTGTGAGAAGTAGATATCGAGATGGTGATATGTGAGCATGCCCTAACTTTGACTAAATGCATTTTGTGGTTTCTGCAGGAAACTACTACCACATTCTATTTATGTGCATCACCTTTGTGCGTGCATAAAAATGTAAACCCGAGTGTGTTTGCACATTACATGCGGTCTGTCTGTACGCTGTGTATTTATTTTGGACAGATAGCATTATATCAGAGCTCAGTGACCTCATCTGTCCGGGCTCAGAATCACACAGGATGTTAAATCACTGGGGAGATGTGCGACGCCTAAATGTGTCTTTTCCTGCTGGGTGAAATGGGCAGGCTCGACAGATGTTTAATCCCCTTATTTTTGAGTGGTGTTTTGGTAATGCTGAACGAAAAGCAAGAGAATGGAAACTACAGCGTCTAAGTGGAACGCTGCTTTAGGCTGTCTGACCTGAGCAAGACGCCGATTTAATATACACTTAGCCTGACTTAATGGTACATAGGCACAGTATCATTATCCAGCATTATTGGAGTAATGCTAGTAATAGCATGAACAATTCCAATAATGAAGGAGTAACTGTGGATAGCAAACCTTAAGGACGATATTTATTGTGTTAAGCTTTTTTCTGCTTTAAAATAGATTATGCATGGCTTAGTATTGAACCTCAAGAAGAAAGGCCAGATGAAAGGGGTATGTATAGGTAAGCATTACAACCTGTCAAGTCCAGAAAGTCGACATAGAATTCTTTTCAGATTCACAGTCTTGGTTACTTTGATCAGATACTTCCTCATTTTAGTGCTGCAACGAACTATATTTTCATTATCAATATATGTGCAGTTTTTTAGTCTTTTAGACTTTTTAGTCTGAAAATTGTCTAAAAGTAATAATTTCCCTAATGTAGCATCTTCAAATGCCAAAAAGGTTTAATTTCCTGTTTGTTTTAAAACCGTCATCTGCTTGGCTGGAACCATTGTACTTCCTTCCTTGTTGTTACCCATTGTAAATTGTTAAATTTATACCATTTTTATCATTGCCTAATATTGTCAGACTATATTAAACATTGAAATCAGAAGTTTGGCACCTTATGCTAAAGAAACAAAAAGGAGTTTTGTACAGAATAAGTGTTTATATGTCCTAAAGTAATGTATCAGAAAAACAATATATTGTATAGTTCCTGCAGTATAGGGCTCACATTATCACTGATGTGGCTTTTCTTTTAAAAAGAAGCTCGGAAAATTAGATCAGATAGAATTTTGTTTACAGGATTATACAATGCGTTTTGGGAAACTTTAGATGATGGACCTCAACTCAGAAAAATGAGAGTTAAGTTGGTGTCAGATGATTGGTCTGATATCAGACAGAAGGGGAATTTTCAAGACCCAATTATATGCTGAACTTCCCCAACAGTGGGGAACGTCTGCCTTTGAGTGTGTTCCTGTGTCTCACCAACTATTTATTGTGTTGTTGTTTTTTTGCTGTGTAGTTAAATTTTAAGTGGTTTGTGGTCCATGACCCTGTCTCTAAGTGTCATTTCAGTTTCTCATGATCCCCGCAGGTAGGAAGCTGTTATATAAATGTGACTGTAGCACAGTTTGATATTCTATTTCTATATTCTATTCTTAAAAACATAGTAGAAGTGCCACATGAATTGTACATGTTTCTCAATTGCAAATCTAACAATCTAAACGCATAGACATAATTTTTTGTCACTGTGTTGGACCATATTAATAGAATAGTGAAGTGAGTGGGTGTATATCCATCAGCTACGGTTCCTGTGATAACAGAGCCATTTATAATTTCCATGCCATTGCTGACACTTATAGGTGTGAAACTTTCCAGTCCAGTCATCAAATGCTTAAAAGTGTGGTTTGTTGAAAAGGCACCAAAATGAAGATATCTGTGGTATTAACTCTGCTTTCATGAACTTTTGGATTTTGGATCAAATTGTGATTGATTTAACAACTGTAGTTGGATATTGTAGTAGATATAGTAGCAGGATTTTGTTCCTGATCACATTAATGAGATGTTCTACTCTGGTGGGGTCTTCTTTGAACAGCCAAGGAAACTGTTTTCATTTCATCTTTATTTTACCCGCTACTGACCGTATTTAGTAAATTTTTTACCTGTGCCTGTGCTTGCATATTTAATAAGAATCATTTCTTTACTCTCTGCAAGTTACTAAATCCTCACAAAGCATGAAAGGTAAAGACTGACCAGTTTGACGACGCTCTTGCTGAACATAGGCATGAAAATGCTGGACTGAAATTGCTTCCTTCCTTCCTTCTGTGCAAAAAGTAACCAGCAGCAATAAACATTTCTTCAACATATTTGTTTACTGCTGTGGACATGGAAATGGTCTCAGCACCCAGTAGCCTATCGCCACTTTGTGACTGAGCTCCAAAGTCAAGTAAGAGTGCACATTGGTGCCGGCTGAACTCATTTGTATCCATGTACTTGTGTGAACCATGTTTAGGGTCTTTTTAGGGCTCATGTTTAGGGCTTTTACACGCATAACCACAGGGAGCGTGGGCTCTGAGCACTTCCAAGACATGGGCAACTACACTGTGTACTCGACCTGAACGCCTCGTGTGTAGACACATACGCGGGGTTGAAGCTGCTGCTGTTGCTCCGCTGATGTGCTTCTCATGCTTATCTTTCTGTGTAAACATGTTGTTAGGAACCTTCTGCTATTCACATGCACATCAACTGAGCACTGCATTTGTTCCTGGAGCCAGGAATGAGAAACTCTTTGGTAGCATTTTGGGTGATGGTGGTGTGTATACAGTATGTAGATGTTTCCAATGGCGATTTTGAATGCTGCAACCCTGTCCTCAAGCAACCCCAGTGCCTTATTTTACATCTTCACCACACTCGCACATATGAACACACACACACACTATTGCACACAGTTTCAGCCCAGGTGGCTGTTTCCGCTGCTTGCACTGCATATGCAGTGCTGTTAATAGGTTGTGACAGATGAGCAGACATCATCTCAGAGCAGTTGCCTGCTCAGGAATAGAAACTAGCCAACAGTGACACTGTGTTGCCTGATGTAGACAAAGATGAGTTTGTCTCTATGTCTGGCTTTACAGTCATGTGTAGTGTTTCTTACCTGCACTGTTTGGTTGGTAGGACTGACTTGAGGGCTGTGTAGCAGTCACTTTTCCAGGTCTCAGTGGGAAAGAGCCATGAACTATCTTGTTAATGCGCAGAGAGCTTCTGTTGGTGCTCTCTTATTAAGAATCAATTTATTGTGTCTGGCACTAAAGTTGCTTTATGACTTGACACCCAAAAGGCAGCACAGGCCAAGATTTTTAAGACCACGCAAGCCAGCCAAACCATTTAACAGCCAGTAGCATGGTGTCGTTTTACAGATTAACCTTGTTGTTGTGAGGCGCAGTTAGCCTGGTATCTCGGCACACATCGGCTGTCCACGGCACCCAACGCTGAGGAAAAATGACCCCACAGTTCACATCAGCTGTTCTGAAAAAGTGACATCCTTTTAGTGAGGGTGTTAGGTGCATAACATATTCACGGACAGTTTCAAGTTTCCAGGCATTAGGTTACTAAAGTGTGTCAGTTCTGGAGTTGAGGTGTTAAAGGTGTCAAACGGGAATTGGTTTATTTTTGTTAGTTTGTTTTCAGAAGAGCCAGAGCAATTAGTCCATTAATCTATGTGTTGATACAGAGAAAATCTGTGTGTTTTTTTTTATAACTGATTTAATACATTACATTTGGTAATTTTTTGCTAAAATACAAAAAACATTCCCTAGCTCAAAGTTATGCCATAACAAACTGAATATATTTGGGGTTTGGACTGTTAATGGTAGAAAAAGGATAGGGCTGAAACCAAATATCCAAATATTTGTTCGTTAGACTGGTATTCACTTTTCAGTTTTGATGTGCAGATATTGTTTTATTAAAACTAAATGTAAGATATCTGTAATTAACCGTAATTGCTCTGTTTAAATGCAGAAATATGTATATGTAATATATGTCCATTTCCCTAAAGCCAGGAGCAATTTGGAGTTGTCACAATTATACAAAGAGTTTCATTTAATTTTTCTGTTATAGTAAATTTCAGATATAAGTGAATTCTGACTAAAACTCAAAGAAGAGAAAAAAATATAAAAATGCCAAGTAATACAGTGCAATTCACCACAGAACATCACCACCAAATACTAGGGCATCGACTTTTTTGCCACAGAATCAACAACAAAAATTAAAAAAAAACTTTGTTGGGTTGTTGTGTTGCACACCCGACTTATGTACCTCAGTTTCCAGCTGGAGCTAAGCTCAACTCTGCCCTGCTTGAATAGAGCTGGGGCTCAGTGGACTGTTTCTAGCACGATGTGCTGCCGTGCTGAGAGACTGGCTGGATAACAAGAAGACAAATTGGTTTGTTTACTACCCAGAAAAGGCATTTTAGTCACTTTCAACCCACCAATTCACTGTGTCTTTCATTCTCTGGCTCAGTTATGTCTCTCTCCTCTTCTTCTGTCTTTCACTGCCTTTAATTGTCTTCTCCTCTCTCTCCGCTTCTCTCTCTCTGGATGCTGATGTGCACAGACGTTTGCGTGCTTGGCTGTGGCCTGAGCTGGACCGTTTCGCAGCAGAAAGTAAGGCAGCGTTGAACAGGCCCAGGGCAGCCTCAGCCCTCTCTGAGAGATGTTTAACAACAAAAGCAAGCAGGGTGTTAGCTGTTTTCTGAACTGGACACATAGAATGATAGTCTGTATTCTGAGTTATATTGTCCAACCTCTGTCATGCTGTTTTTTGTGAGCAGGCCTCATGTGTCTTTGAGTGATGGACAGAACAAGGAAAACAGTGGAAAGCACAGTGGAACTGAAATGTCAGAGTCTAAACAAACAAGTCTTCAGCTCCCCCTCTCTGAAATCAGCCCTGTTTGTTGACTTTTAGCAGTATTCATCAAGGTTCCATTTTACTTTGGGGTAACAGTAGCAGATTCCTCCCTTTCCCCAGCCACACGAGAGAGCCAAAAATGAGCAGTGCAGTTAGAAATGGGAATTGTCTAAAGAGTGAATCTTAAATGAGCATTTTCCAGGATTGAAGGCATAACATGGCATGTTCTTAAAGCATTTAGTGTGCATGTTTAAAGGACATATAAAGACTTTTATTTCATGCCTTCTGAGGAGGCAAATAGCTCGGGTACAAGAACGTACACATATACTGGCACACTCCTGAGTAAATGCTGCTATACTCTGGTTTGACTCTTGAGATGCCTCTCGACTCCCCTGTCTTCCTTTCCTCTCTTGCAGGGTGAGGCCCAGAATTGAATGTGATACCAGAGTGACTCTGCAGTTTGCCTTTCACTGAATATGCATTAGCAGATAATTGGAGAATCCAAATGCATGCACTTTGCTAAACACTTGAGATGAAGACTCTTGCTAGGTGTGGCGTTCTTGCCCTTTTTTTTTTTAACCAGCATGTTTTAGTGAAGATGAGGTTTCAAACACTAGGGCAGTGCATGTAGTGTGAGTATGTCGTAACCTAATACTGTGATAGATCAAGGTGCTGCAGATGCAACCCAACCTTGAACTGGATCTGCTTGTGAAGCTTCTCCACCCCCTCAAATACGTCCTGACCTGCTCGAAAGCTTGAACGGCTGCATTTCGTTGGTGCTGATCTTATGTTTTATGGTTGTGGTTCTTTTCTTTCTTTTTGAACTGAGAGCGGCTGTAACGAGGCAAAACAATTTCCCTCTGGGATTAATAAAGCTTTTTGAATCTTGAGTCTTGAATCTTGAAAAAACCACGCAGATTGCTGACATTTAACCAACGGCTTCTGATAATGAGGTAATGAGTTGCACAGCCTCCTTTTTAAAAAATGTGTCCATGTACTTCACTTTGATTTTCTCACCACTTTCGATTTGGAGATGCTCTGCTCATTTGGACCACAATAAGTGCGTTTACATGCACTCAAGTAACCGGGTTACAATCAGATTTCTCCAGTAAGCTGATTTCTTAACTGTCATTCAAACAGGAAACCTGGTTTCTGTAATCGGGGTAGGAGATTAGTGAAACCTGATTTCCCCAGGTAGATTTCTCCCAGAGAACTCTGATTACTCTGCAATGTATACACCTAACCAGGTTTCTACTCTTTTCACAAGAGCACATGTGCAGCACATGACTGACACTACTACTTTCAGCAGAGAAGTGCAGCTGGATGAAAGGGGAAAACATTATGCGGAGCGCTGTGGGCCTTGCTTTTAAATCGAGACAGTCTCAAATCGGACTAAAACTGAAACCAACACAAAGTGCCCCGTAGAAGTCTACATAAAACACTTTTCACTGTGTATTTCTTTAATTCAGACCGTTTGAGCTGTAAAAAGGAGCGCTTTGACTGTCTGTGTGTGTGTGTGTCTCTCACAGCACTGTCAGTCACCTCCCCTGACACTCATATAAAAAATAAAAGCTGTCAAGAAGTGGTCTTTTTTTGTCTCTATATAGTTAAAATCTGTGCTTCCAAAATAAGCCCAAGGTAGAGGAGAAAACAGATTACTCATCTGCTGCATGTATACGCGGATTTCAAGTAACCAGGTTTCCTGGATGCATGTAAATGCACTGATTGTTTCGTTGCTCTTTGGATGTCCTGGGGTGTCAGTATGTGTTGGCCTCTGTTTCACTTGGCAGGATAGTGGCACCATGCTGTGGCAGTGTTTACTCTTTCACAACGCTCTGGGGAGCCCTGCCCAGTGCACACAACTGGCACTGCCATTGGGAAAATAAGACTGTCATAGGCAGGAATGTTCATGACTTTGCAATGCTTTTCTATCTCCTGTTATTGGTCAAAACAGGAATCTGAACACATACTATTTAATTTCAGGCCAGTGTTGTTACACAGATCCTGGACTTTACTGTTTCCTTCATTTGCAGCATTGGCAGCCATGGGCCTGGGAGCTGCTACTGTTCTGTCAAAGTATATCATAGTCATGGACTGCTGCTGGCTAGAGCTGTCTTAAGATCAGCTAAAATAAGTTGAACCCCCTGCAGCAGGATTTAGGGTTGTTGTTGCCATCCACCCACATGAGACACCCTGCAGAACAGTTAGCTGCATTTTTTTCTGAACTGGTTGCAGTGTTTCAGAGGCAGTTCTCACTATAAATTACATTTCATCACACCTTTCTTTGAGGAGAAGCAATTTTAACGTGATTAATTTAACTAATTTAGGTGTAATTGGCTTTTCTGTCATATTTCATTGCAGGAGGGCATCTCCTGAATGTTTTGTGGTGTTAATACCAAATAAAGTGGCACTATATAAATAGGCAGATGTATATTCCTTGTCAGTAAACAAGCCTTATTTACTCTACACAGGAACACTTTTGGGTTAATGGGAAAAATTTGACATACTGTTATAAGCCCTGTTGTTAAGTATTATTAGTTTTATATAATAACTTCAACTCAATGCAATGTGCAGCTGTTGATTAAACTGACTGTAGTCTGGTACTTAATAACTGAGGAGCAAACATACAGTGTGATTAATAGGTGTTATCTTAAAGGTGTACTTGACCGTTCTGTCCAAACTCCTTCAGCTATGATTTGGTAACCAACAGACAAGGTAACTAACAGATAAATGGGCCGAACCACCAAACATCCTTGACTCAGGTAAGATAAAAATAAAGGGGAGATTGGGCGCTGGAGCAGTGCAAATTGAAAACACAAGAGAAGACGAAAAAGAGGACAGAGGAAGAGGGGGTAGCTGATAAGGAGCAGGAGCAGCGGTAGAATACAAAATGTGGTACTGAAGAGTGAGGGAGTGAGGGAAATGCTAGTGACACAGAGGTGATAGATGAGATATGGAGATAAATGTGAAGTAATGGTGTGGGTCAGAGAGCTAGATTAGAAACAGCAGAGGTCTGCAGCAGAGGACACAGAGGAAGATTTACCAGCAGGAGTGTGGACCACTGGTGACAGAGAGAGAAATGGAATTTGGAGCTGTGTGTTGGAGCGGTTTTGGTTCTCCAAACCTTAAAACCAAGATTTGAGCACTTCAACAGTGGAACAGTGGGTCCTCATTCAACCTCTAAGATAAGACACCTAATTTGTCTTGGAGGAGGAAGCCTTTAATTCTGCCTGATTTTATTTATTTATTCCACTAAGATGTGGTCAGCACCCTCGGGCAAGGCTTCAACTGAGCGGTGAGCTGCGAAATCGGTGCAGAGCTGGTGGGCTGTCAGTGTGAGCTAGCTAGGTTTGTCCTTGGAGGCTGAGGCTAGGCCGCTAGGCTGGTCTGAACTGTAATTGGATTAGAGATCTCTGCCTTGCATCAGGCAAAGCAAATGGAGCACACACACACACATACAGTAAAAGCACACATCCCTCAGGGAGCTGAGTTCATCCCAGCTCCCTGAGGGATGTGTACTGTGTTCCTCCTCCTCCGCATTTTTCCACTTTAACTTTCTTCTTCAGCACTCGCTGTTTTCTTTACCCCACCTTTAATCAACAACCCACCCCTTCCCTCTGGCTGTTACGTACACGTGTAGGTGTGTGCAGTTGTGTTTTTTGTGTGTGATCATGTTAGTGTTTGCGTACATGCATGTAGATCCCTCCTGTGCCAATAATACGGTCTCTAAATGGGATAACAAAAGTTGCAACAGAGCCCGTGCTGAAAACATGCAGGATAATAAAGAAAAAAGACAGATGCATAGAACAATATGAGTTCTCATAGTGGGCATGATAGGTGTGTAGAAATGATTGAGAGAGCTGCTCTTGACTGATTTTAATTCATGAACTTCCTGTTTAGCAGCTTTGGGCAGGAAGTGCAAAATGATGTCATGGGTGGTGTGCATCCTGATTGCCTCTTTTACCCATCTGGTTCCCAAACACTTACCAATAACTGAAGTGTAACTCCTGAGAAGTTCTACTAATTTCTTTAAACTCAGGTGTTAACTGGACGCAGTGTGTCTATTATTCTCTTCTAGCTTTCTCACTTGGTGGCTCGTTCATGTGATTTTATGTGTTGTGGAGGTGTCATGTTTCCTTGGATGAATTTAGCTCATGCTCCAGTCTTTGATAGACTTGGGCAAAGATTACCAACATTACCAGTAAATAGTACCTTCCTTCCTGATACTAAATGTTGCTATGAGTAAAGAAGTTGTTCTATAGAATAAGTTCTAGGAAATGAAATAAAACAAATACAAAGGTGAATGGACTTTGTCTTGCTGTCTGGCTTGTCAAGGAAGTAATGGGGAGCTAAAATGTATCAAGTGTAGCACATGGACAGGGTGTGGTGAGGTGTGTTGAACATGTTTAAACAAGAGGCCGACATCACTGAAGAGAGCAAAGTTCAATAAACTAGAGGAAGAGGTACAAGAGAAAAAGGATTTCCTCTCAGTGGTTCTGCCTTTTATCTGCATGTGTTTCTCCATGTGCATGTGTGCATTAACACTCACACAGCACATGTGGATGTGGTTTCAGTGAGAAATTAAACAGCGGCGAGGCAGTCAGCAAGATTAGAGGGAGACAGTGATGGAGCAGGCTTAATAGCCGACAGGCCAGCACCAGCAGCCATGTGTTGCATATGTGTCGGCTGACAGCCTGGCCTTATGGCTCTTATCCGCCCATATGGCCTATACATCTCCTCAACTTCCTGCCACCATGACAGCCAAGTGAGGGAGAGAACGGACAGCGTGTAGCCAGAGGGTGCAGCTCTGATGTGGGATGCTTTGAAAACGAGGATGCACAGTTAAATTGATGCAAAGCACCCAAATCCACACCCAGTTGCAGAGGTTTCAAACCTGTGACATCTCTCAGCACACCAACAGTGCTTTAGACTTGCAAATTTAGATGTAAAAAATTGACACAGTATTTGAGTGCAAACACTGTGAATGTAATTTTACTCTTGTCTGTATAGCAGCTATATAGCTAACTAATAGCAGAAGTAGGAGACACAGCACTGAAGATCATGGCTGCACCTTATGATTGTGCTTTTTAGTCACTAATCAGTTGTGATATATTGATGAATCAATCAGTCTGAAATTTTTATGTGAAACTTTATGTAGGGAAAGCTATCATATCCACAAGCAAGGTTTTAGTGTAACATATAATATTATACATTATATACTGTGTGGATGTGACACAAGCCTTAAAATTGCAGCAAGCTATTCTCTTGTTTTTACATGTAGGACACAACATAAACATGTCTATATCTGCAGACCTTAACGCTGGTTCCCTTGTAGTTGTTTGCCAGTCGGCTGAACATGAATGTGTGAGTTTGTGAGTGTGTTGCAAACCAGCCCCATGAGGTACTTCACATCTAAAAAAGGATGTGGAGGAGGATGGAAATGTTTGGAAGGAAGAGTTTGACTTGGAATGAAGGCAAAGGGAGAGAGCAGAGAGGGAGCTGGTGTTTGGGGTCGTCTGATTTCTGCTGCTGGGTTACTTGGGCTCGCTGTACGGGAGCTGCTGACTGGGCCTCCCAGGAGTGAGGCAGAAGAGCTCAAGGCTGGACACAAGACACACAACAGTATTTGACCCTGATGAGGCTTCTGATATCCTCTCGAGGAAGTGTGTCTGTGTAAACACGGATAAGTCTGACCGAGGGGTTGCAAAGGGGCACGCTAGGGAACGTACGCGGTCATCCTCACACATGCACACCGGTCTACATTTTAACACAGTGAAGCTTTTACACACAGCTGTTTGGCATGATGTCACAACACTGCCCTTTTCTCCTCTGCTGTGTGCTGCCAGCCGCAGCCCTGCTAAATGTGACCTTTCTAAAAGCCTTTTTAATCACAAGTTGTTTCTGTGGTGCTCATGATGAATGGTAACACTGAGCCAACAGCCTGTTAACACTGGGTACTAGGTTAAAAAACTAGCTCTACTAAACACTGAGTGTGAACACGGTATTACGAGGAGTCGAGGTGTGGGAGAGGCCATCAGCTCACCTCGGCACTGTTTGATCCATAAAGCCAAGAAAAGGAAAAGAAGACTTCACAAAATCACATGCATCTGTTGGCACAAAAGTTACGAGTTTTAATGTGAGATACATGCTGAATCATCTTCTGCCTTTATCCTCTTTCCACTGTCACCCTTTAACTTTTTTTTTAAACCTAATTTTGCTTTCTGCTAGCTGTCTGGCTCATTTTCCCAACTGGAGTTTTCTTCTTAGAGCAGCTGCCTCACACTGGAAGCCTGAGTGGACTGAGTCATATATCAGGGGGAGTGTGCAGAGCGAAACAGGCTACTACAGATTAGAGGTGAGAGGAGTGTGCTGTTGATTTATTACTGGCTGTTAGCTGGTTAAATGAGGCTAAGTGAGCTGGCCAACCAAGGGAGGTGAGATGGAAGAGATTAGCCTACATAGAGAGAGATGGAGATCTGTGAAGCTAACAGTGACTCCTGACCTCCTGTCTTGTTTTTTTTTAATCATCTCTCTTGCCTCTCCTGTGCTCTGCCCTTCTCTCACTGCTCATATCCTCCCCAGCAGTGCTGGTTGCATTGGGCAGCTGAGCTTGTTAAGAAGTGGCCAACAACCTTGTCTGTTCTGTTAGTTAGTGCTTGTCACTGACGGTGTTGCTTCTTGTGCACAGTATTAAGAAATAGATAAAGTGCTATTGTAATATTCTAGTTGCAGGTATTTTGACACCTTTCAGCTTATCATGCATGGTCTTTCTCAGGTATCCAATAGTAAACTTAATGTATTTTGGATTTTCATTGAATACAGCAAGCATTTCATTACATCACATTGAACCGTTGTAAATGTTGATTTACAAGACTAAGATTTAATTAACAAATTGATGACAAAGACATGCCTCTGACTGGTGTTTATTTGATGATGAAGGATGAAAACATTGTTGCCTTGTGAAATTATTTCATTTGATTTATTTATTTAATAAACAAAACTTTATAAACTACCACAAAATTGTTTTGTTTTTTTCCTGATGTGTGTATTTTGCAATTTCATGATGACAATGTGCGGTTTTACTGGTGACTATTAAAGGAGCACTCCAGCAGTTTAATTTTGCACATCCAATTGGGTGATTTGTAAGTGACTCCACTGGAAGTGGTTGAGTTATTCAAATTTTTAGTCCCCAGTAAGACTAAAACTTTAAACATGGTGGATCCTGTGTTTCTCAAAATGCAGCTCACTTGCACTTTTCAAATAAAGATGCAGTTGTCTTTCAAAACCCATGCCCCAGATAGTAATGCAAGATTTCCACTCTAAACGTGTTGTCTGATAGCTTGTAATGACAGCATTTCCTGTAACACATTAAACTGAGTCAGTGTGTCCTTCCTTGCTGTACCTCAAAAGCCTCGATTCAAGAAGAGCAACAGATAGAAATAGTAAAGGTCTAGCTATGACTCTGGATGAGGCTATACGTCTATGGACTCTGGTGGGCTGGATATCCATTCTGTAAGCTGTTTCTATTCTCAAGCTTTGCATGTTTGCACGTTTGTGTGAGGGAGAGAGGGAGTGAGAGACATACCCCACATCCGTTTCCTTTCATAGAACAGTAGGTCAGGGATTTGGTCTGCTCTGCTGAGTTCATGTGTCACGGCCGAGGAGAGGAGGGGAGGGAGGACAGAAGGACAGTGCTACTAAATAAGTCAGTGTTCAAGTTTAAGAAAATTTAGCATCTTGGGTGAAGGAAGCTGGTCGTCACGGGCCTCTGGAAAATGTTCTTTACATTTTCACTATTTTTCTGCTCTTTCATTTTGTACTTGACATTCTTACAGTTTTCTGGTGTGTACCTACATGTGTCCTCATTCAGCCTGTATCCGTGCCTATGGTTGTATGTAGCTTTGTGTTACTCCTCTATCTCTCTCCCTGGCTCTTTACTCTCCCCTCCCACTGAACAAGCACCTCTCCCCGGCCCACCCTGTACTGTATTGTGTTCTCTTTGCCTCCTCTTTGTTCTGTGTCACCACCAGGCCAGGGGAGTCTGGAGTGGGAGCTTGCAGGAAGTGTTTGTCACTTGCAGCGCAAACAGTGAGATGCACAAACACAGGAAGTGCTGTTTCCTCATGCGGGCTTCAGCTGAATGCCTTTCACTCCGTTTGGTTTATCAGAAAGCAGCAACGTGAGCTCTGTCCCTAACCGCACGTGTCTTTCTCAGTCTTTCTGCCTCCACCCATTTTGCCAGTCAACATGTCCCTTCCACTGTAATTAACCTGTGTTTTTTGCCATATTTTAGAATTGATTTGCATTGAAGTGGCCTCTGGAATATGGATGCCATGAACTGTTTTAGTTTGTGCAGTTATCAGCAGGAAAGCTACTCAAACAAATAAGAGAAGGGGAAGTGCAAAACATATATAACAGCTGAAAACAAATATGTAATTAAAAGTGTAATTCTCCTTTAATATGTTACAGTTTTCTTTTCTATCTTACAATCTTTAATAACAAATAAATTCTTCATTGTGCCTCTTCTTGCTCTTCTGTGCTTCTTTCTCGTGTTGCTCGGAGCTGCTGACCTCACCATATCTCTTCCTCTTGTCCTATATTACAGCGAGACCTTCACTGAAGCTGGTATATTAGAGTTGTCTATCTGAATAGCATCTCTAACAGCTGAAAGGTGAGCAGCTGTGGCCAACGCTGGTTAGAGGTCTTTTGTGCAAAGATGTGTGTGCATAACATGTACACACACACGCACACATGCACCAGCTGTTACATAACCACTGGCAGCTGTGTAGTCCACACTGTTTGTTTGTGTACATGCGTGAGTGAATGAGAGTAAAGAACTGCTTCTAAAGTGGGGATTAGTTAGGCCTTTTTCAAGCAGCAGTTCTGAGCTCCAGAGACATGTGCTCCGTGCGCTCAACGCGTGCAGTCTGTTGCATTTTTAACACAACCACAAATCTGGAGATTTGAATATATTATAATGTGTCACTGCACATTTTTGTATCTCTCTGTATTTGGATCCAAGTAATTCAAAGCCTGTTGCTGTCAGTCTGCAGCTCAGTGTTTGGGAGTGTGGATCAGAATAGGTCATGTTAAAATGGCTGCACAAATATTTAGGAAAGTATTTATCTAAATTATGTGTGTTGTATGTTTATTCTGCATCTCTCTTTGCAGTACGGATGATGATGCAGATGATGTTTTGATCACATTATCGTGAAACTGTTGAATTTTTAATGGTAAAAAACAACATATTGTTGTAATTTTGAGGTCAGTTTGTTTTTCTTTGTATTGACTGCATCAAAAGGCATAAAAATATAATTATATTACATATGGCAATAGCATGTTGAATACCGTTTTAATTTGAAAATTCCCACTGAATCAGTCACTGAGCTTCATGCAGTCTGTATCTGTTTCTCCACTATCTGGCTCTCAATGTCTCACAAAATAAACATCTCATGGCTCTTTGCTTTGAATGTCTTCTCCCTGACTTAGCTTTTTATGCTTGCTTTGTACCTCACTTATACAGTAGGTTTCTTTGGATAAAAGCATCTCCCAGGTATTAAAATAAATGTTTTAATACCTGAAAAAACAAGTAGGTCTCTCATTGAGAGCAGAGTTCCCCTAAACCTGTTTGAAAATCCTTTATAGTCTGTATTTGTCAAAAAGAAAATACTTTTAAAAATCTAATCTATCAATATTCTAACTCTGTACATATCTCAAATTTTCAGTGTGTTTGTGGTCTGAGCCTGTGCACCTCTCTAGCTTTGCATTATGTAGGCCCCTTAGCTTTTTAGCATTGATAGAATTTAACTGTTGTGTCTCTGCACACCACAAGAGGGCAGCATATGTTCAGTTCACATGACTGTCCAGTGGGCAGAAATATGCTTATCTGTCAGCAGTTAGGTAACTTTGTTTGTTTGGTCAGTTAAATAGTTTTTTAGCAGGACTTATGAGTTCACTATTTTGCAAGAGATATTATTGTGTACTCTGTGTTTGTGTTTTGTATGACTGAAGACAAAGCAGGTAATAGAAGTGTTGAAGACACTGTGGTGACACAAGGAGGGATGAAGATAAAAGTAGAAAGAGTGTGGAGGAATAGAAAGAGGAAGAAAATAAGAAGGGGAAGTGAAATAGAGAGAGATCCATTCAGCATGAAATCAGATCTTGTAGTTGCATAATCATGGCTTTCAGGCTTTCCCAGGCAGCATCGGGCCCTGTCGGCTATCTTCAGTCCAGTAACACATGACCGTATGAAGTGGCTGCAGTATTAAACCAGCATTACCAGTCCACCACCAGCCAGAGGCAGACACAGAGATCAATTGTTCTGTTTTTCTCTGTGCTGACGCACGTTCAGTTTGTTTTTTTTTTTTCAATCTAAGGAGAAAGCTTTCATTTTATTTATTTTTCGTTCCTGATGATGTTTTTTGAGGAAATCTTAGATTTTTCTCTCTTGGGCCGCCAACAACTCGCACCAGTGCTTCTTTGCCTCCCTGCTTTCGTTCCATGACCTCAGTGACTTTCACATACCAGCAATACCAGACGTCAGCGCTGTCTTCATTCTCCTTCCTTCCTTGTCTTTTTCATCTTTTCTTTTCATCTGTCTGTACCTTCTCCCTCCTCATTGTAGATGCAAAGCCTTTATTCACATGCCAGCCATACCAGACTGCATACCAATCAACAGGACACCAGCGACTGCCTACACCTCTGCCTGCTGCATCTCTCTCATCAGTGCTCCTCAGCCCCAGCACCACTCACTCCGCGCTGCAGCCCATGAGAAATTTCAATCTGTTCTTTCCTCACGAACAATGCATTCTTTCTGGTAAACAGTAGGTGGGGTTATAGCTTCACTCAGGATTTGACCACATCAGTGGTTCGCCTTTACCGTCGTTTGTGAGCACCATAATGAAGTAGCATCCACTCATGATGCTGCAAGATTGATGTGAATGATTTTCTCTATCAGGGTCTTTTTGGTTTGTTCTGTTTAGTTCTTTATGAGGAGAGGGAGATATATTGAAAAAACAAAGCAGACTTATTCAATGAAAGAAAAACTAAAGTTCAATGCATTTTATTTTCACACCTGGAAGTTTAAACAGTACTTCAGGGTCTTTTCATTTCTGTAATTATTTTTGTGACTGAAAAATATTCAAACTGAGGTTTCAATTTTTGAAGTACAAAAAAAAACTCTAGTCAACCTCTAAGATACCTGTGTTGCAGAAAAAACAGTTGTTTGTACTTATTTATCAAATTAAATGGTTTTTGAAAGCTCAGGTATTTCAAGAATGTCTGAGCTTGACATTCTCAAAATGCCTGAGCAATGATCCCTGAATGGTTATAGCTACGTTTAATTTCCTCTGTCAGGTGGAATTTAAATCTCTGTCTAGATATAGAAAGATAAGCGTGATTGGGTGCAGAGCTCATAAATACCCAGACGTAACATTTACCTTCAGTGGCGTCCAGGTGACATTTGAGAAAAGGTCAACATGTGTGTAATTTTTCCTGTTCATTTCATGCTCAAACCTCATGTGAACACAGTTATAGTGGTGCTTTAAAGTTCGTGATCCATTCAGAATTTTCCGTTTCTGCATAAACATGACCACAGTCTGGTGATCAAGAAGGTTCATATACGTTTACCACACACAAATGGGTAAGATTGGTTAATTTAGACCAAATAATTGTCATTTTAATTAAAGTTTTTTAGCCTTGTATGAACCACTAACCTACTTTTTCGGTCAAGTTTTTGCAGAAACAGGAGAAGAAAATGTTCACAAACGTTAAAGTGCCAATGCACATACTGACAGACCAGTATCAGACCATTTTATTGGAAGCTGACTAAATTTTGTGGTAATAGATGGTCAGACAGTGACAGGTAACAGACGCTTGTTGGAATGGACAGACTGTAACAGATGAGTTATAATGGTGTCCTCTCACTGCAGGCTGGACTATATGTAAAAGATGGACACATAGACACACTGACGTCGCCTACTGGCGTCTCCCAGCCTGGCTGTATATATAGGCCCTTTGATACTGCACCCCCTTGGCCTGGTCCCAGCTCACATACACCTCTGACTGTGCTCAGTGTGTGTGTGTTTTTGTGTGCTGAAAACATATTTAGGTGTACCCACTTGTGAGAGAAAAACAGTACATTCTTGGTTCCTGGCAGCAAAACCCTCTGTACATTAAATTGCGTAATACACACGTTAGTGGTTTCATAACCTTCATCGTATTTTTTTGGCACTAACAGCAGGGAGTGTGTGTATGTGTGTGTCTTCTGTCAGTAGCACCTCTGTCTGTGCTGGGGAACTTGGCACATGCAGTAGCGTTGTCTATCTAAAGCTGGCGTCTCCTCTCATACATGCACTTAAATTGCTGGAGCCACAGTAGTGTGTGTGTGTGTCCATGTGTGTGTGTTTGTGCACTGCGGTCCAGCATTTGACTCTGTGTAATGTATTCCTGGAAAGCCTGTGTAGGAGTGGAGGGGCCAGGGCTATTCCACAGGCGCACCACAGTGCCAGCAGTGACTGTTTTCTGGAAGCTTCCCTGTCACTGTGAGCAACGCAGAGAGAAGAGAAAAAATCTATGAGCATTTTGTTTTATCCTTAATATTGACACCTTCACATAATCTGCAGCTTTCTAGTTAGATTAAAAAAGTGAAGAAATCCTGCACTGACTCTGCATTTTTAGCTGCATTAGTATGCACGGATTCACACTTAAAGTTCACATCATTCTTACACAACATGCACCAGGAATGGGAATGTAGGGAGGGAGTTAGATTGCCAGAAGAAGGAGAGTGTGTGTGTGTGTGTGTGTGTGTGGGGGGGGGTATGTAGGGAAAGGAGAGCATAAAAAATTCAAATTAGCTTAATGAAGGGACTGCAAAGGGAGCAATAAAATCGAGGGCAATTAAGTGCAAGCGATGAATAAGTGCAGGAAGGAGGAATGGATTGAGACTGAATAGAAGGAGGGAAGGAGGGGGGTTGTTTTGATCTGCATCTATAAAGCTTAGGCTAATTGTGCTTTTGTGGTCTGCAGTGTTTACCCACTTTTCCTTCCACCAGCCCTTTTTTTTTTTAACTCCAAGCCTCCTTTATCTATAATCCATATATCCTTAACCGTCTCCCTCCTCTCGTCCCTCCAGTGGCTGTTGTGTTACTCTGCAGTGACTGAGTGAGCAGCAGCAGCAGCAGCAGCAGTGCGATTGATCAGCAGTTCTGGTGCCAGGCTGTTCTTACTGTAATAAAAGAGCTTGGAGCCACTGAAACCAGCACAGATTGCTTTTGCAGGAGTAGAGGAATATCACACACACACACACACACACACACACACACACAGCACTCCTGTGATGTAATGCTGAATAATCCTGAATGCTTCTAAACTCACCGCCTGCCTGGATTCATCATTTTTGTACATGTTTCTGCTTTGATCCCTCAAGACATAGAAACACAAAACTCAATGAGACATTTTATTTTATTATTGTGAAATGGATCTACTGAACAAAAGGCTCAAGATTCTTTTAAATGGATGTTTGCTGGGTGAGCTGGGATTGTCCCTTCATTACACTCTGTCTTTATTAACATGGAGATCATTCGAAGCTTCCAGTGGAAAGTAGTTCTTTTATGTTACATTTTGTCCTGGATTTGATTCTAGTTTTGGACCCTTGTTGCATGTTATCTCCCTGAACTGGCTGCAAGAAAAGCACATCTGGTCTCTCCATTTTACAGTCATTGTGGTCTGGCCCTCTGCTCAACATATTCCCACTCTCCCTTCTCTCAGTCTATCCATCGTTTCTCTTCTCTTTCTTCCAACTCATCTGATCCAGCTTTTTTTTTTTTTATTAATATTTTCCCATACAAATCTAAATGTGACTAAACACCTTTATGTGTAGTTGGTGTGCACAGAGAACATCTCCAACAGGGCCCAGTGAGCCTTTCTTCCCTGTGGGCATGCATGCACACGAGGCTGGCTGGAGAGAGGTGTCTGGGTGCAACGATGATCACACTTTGTCATTGTAAAGTCATTCCAGTGTCAAATCTACATCTGCTCAAAGTCACTTTGAGTTTCCCTGTCTTTCATTTCCTGCACTTTAACATGCCAGTAACAAATTTCATTGTCCCTTCAGGATGCTGAAAATGCTGCACAGCGTGGATATTACTCAGCGAGCCTGTGATTATGGCTCATTGTTGTTGGTCACTTGGTCATTGTGCTCACAGCAGCACCTGGTGTGAGGTCAGGGGTTCGTCAGTGCAGTAGTGGCAGATTAAGAAGGTCGAGCCCCCGGTTTTATCATCGTAATAAGGCTGTCGAAAGTACAATTTGTTAAACCACATCCTTTGAAGATCTACACCAATTTAATGTGATCCATCAAAAATAAAAGCCCTTATTTTGCTCTGCCGTTTAAATCTTGGGTACAAGCTTCTTTGGCCATGAAAAGGAAAATAAGCATGTGTTGAGTGTGTCCACTGCAAACACACACACATACAGTATACTTGGAAGTGCTACTTTGGATTTAAATGGCATTAATGGATCCTCAGCCCTATTCTTAGCACAGATCTGTCTCACCCTTCAGGCGTTGACAGTGGTGGAGTCTGGTTTGTGTTCAGTATAAATGTGTATATTTAGCTCCTCAGATGGGTAACGCTGCTGAAACACGAGAACCTCCGCGGGACCGTGAGCTGCCTCCTATCAATAACCATTTTTCATAACATGTCTTTTTAATGCTTTTGTGCGTGTTTAGACGTTGTTTGAGTGGAGCTGGAGGAGGATGAGATGTAGACGTGGAGAAGCAGAAACAAAAGGTTCAAGTTTTTAGAGGAGGAGGTGGGGAGTAAAAACGAAGCGGTTTGCGTCAGCGAGGCTGTAGACACAAAGCCGACACAGTCCGTGGTAATATCACTCGATTTCTTTTTCCCCGAACTCGCATCCTTCCGACGTGCGCTCATGTCACCGATACGCGCTCCCGTTTGGTTTTAAATCGCAACAACGCCTGCAGCCTGAAGACTTGTTAACCCTGCCCCACGGAAACTACAGCGAGGAGGAAGAGGGAGATCTGGGAGGAAACGATAGACACGGACAGATAGAAAGAGTGGGAGAGGACCGCAAAGAATAACTTCGGCCCCGTGTTGTTTGTTCTGCAGCGAGAGCCGCGGCGCGGGGTTGTTTCGTTCGAGGTGCGACAATTAAAAAAAAACAAAAAAAAAAAAAACGCTGAAACGCCGTCAATTCTGGATTTCTTCATCCGCTTCCTGTCGTCCAGGATGAGGTTTAAGCGGAACGGGTCCTATACGTTAAATAGGTAAGAGACTGGTGTCAGGCTGCAGCGGTGATTATTAATGTTTTATCCATATGGAGAGCAGCGCGTTTTTCTTAATATCCTCATCTCATAAATCAGTTCACTTTCTCTGTGATGTTTAGGATGAGGCTCACAGTGGTGCTCATTTCGACTTTATAGGCTCTCAATGGTATTCCCTTAATATCCTACAATAAAGCTTCAACATTGCTCTTTTATTGCAACATTAGCAATATCAAGCTCACACAAGCTGCAGTGGGACCAGTGAAAGCTAGTTCTTCATTGTGATGAGTATTAAGGTCTGAACTTTATTTGTAATTGTAAAAATCTATTATCTATATTATAGATTGATAATGTCATGTTACCTTTTGCCAGTGTGGCACCCACGTGTAGTTCACTCTCTTGGGCAGGATCAGGAGAAACCTGTCTGGGTGCAGGGGGTGGGGGGGGGCTTCCTCTTTTCTTTCTTCCATTACGCAAAATGATCTCTTCCCTTCTCCGCTCTTTTCCTCCAAAGAAAAATACCCCTTCTTGAGGTCACATCACCTAGCAACATTGCATGTCTTTGTGTAGTTGTATGGCCGTGTGAATGTTGTGCACGACAAATGTGTGCGTCTTTCCTCCTAACCCAGTTTCCCTTGACAGGATTGCAACAGGCTCTGCTAATATCCAAGTGTTTCTAAACCACGCCAAGAGTCTGGTCTTTTCCCCTCCCCAGTGATTCAGTGTCTCTCTCTCTCTCTCCCTCTCTCTCTCCTCATTGTGTTATCTCTTATTGTCGTAAGTTTATGGAAAAACTACTTCATTTGTCTTTCTGCCATCCACAGACTAAGCTTTTTTAAATTAAGCCCGTGTAACAGTCGCACCAGGTGTCTTGCCTTTATTATTTGTCTGAATTTCTTGATAAGGCCCCAGAGTTTGAGGAAGTGCACACACAATCACACACTCGCAGACCCGCAAGATCTTGCGCATGTTGTTGAAAGTGACAGTTGATTTAATGGCAGTTTCATTTCTTCCACTTTTCCTCCGGCACTCCTTTTCCCCTTTGCCTTGTTCTAGGGCACATGGCCTTCCGCAAACACACACACGCACAAACACACACACACACAAAATCCACATCCTGACTTTTTGATACTGAAACACAAAGGGAGCTAATGAGTGCCAAACACCCACTTCATCACACAGCTGAAAATGTGAGAACGATGTTATCGCTGTATCCCCCCTCCTTTTCTCTCTATTTTCACTTAGGATGTGTGTGTGTGTTTGTGTGTGTGTGCAGGTGAGAGAGATGAGGTAATTAAACAGTGAAAGAGGAGGCCTGTTAGCTGCAGCTCCTGGTGACAGGCATCTAGGGAGGAGGAGGAGGGATGACGTCACTGGATGTAAAAGTGCTTCGCCAGGCTGCTGCAGTTCTTCTTTGTCTTTATCTCAAAAAGAGCAGGAGCAGAGAAGAGTAGCAGGGAGGCAGTTCAGAGTTGCCCCGTGGTATCGTCTGAAGTTTGGTGCAGCAGGGTTTAGGTGAGAATATCTGTTACTGTTAAATCTGTCACACTGTGACAGAATAAGAGTAGAAGTGCACCGCTGTGGCTGTTACATAATTGGCCGTCTTCTGAAGGTGACTGTCGCCTCAGTTGTCTCCGTCTTTTCCTTGGCAGACTGCAGTCATTTGTTTTCTCAGAACGGCAGAGCAGAGTTGGCCCGTTTGACATTGAGCGTCAGTATTCAGCCACAGCCTTCGTCACAGTCGGTTAATCCCGTGTTGGTCTGTCAAGTCCAGCAGTCTTTGATTACAGCACCACAAACACTCCTCTACCTTACCACGAGCGTGTATTTGTCAGTGTGTTTTGATCTGTAAAGAAGCAAGTGACTCTCAGAAGAAAAGAAAGAGAGAGGCTATTATTGATATGATGCAGGAAAGAGAGAAAGTGATGTAAAAAGGCCCATAAATCACTCTGTGTCCTTCACCTTATTTGCCCACAACATAATTGCAGCACTCTGGCAGGGATTGGCTCGCTTTCTGGGGGCTTGTCTCCACGCTAACCCCTCCCATTCCATACCTCTGCGTCACTTGTGTGAATGAAGAGTCACTGTTACTGTATAGGTGCAGGAAACTGTCCCGTGTCCTGCTTGTGCATTCACATTTTGACTTCAGAGCTGTCCACGTAGCCATCTGCTGTTCTCAGTTACACTGCACTTCATGTGTATGAGCTCGATGAGGCTGTCAACTTGCTGCACTGATTAACCCTCCTCAAAGGTTTGACAGGATTTGACTGCAGCTCAGATTTAGCAAACAGGACCGGCTGTTTGGTCTGTGCGAGTGATGGGTGGAGATGGGATGTTTAGCTCTTGTTTAGGATGTGCTGTATACAGATGGCTAAGATTGCAGCCTCCCAGGGATTGTTTCCTCTCTCTCTCGCGCTCTCTCTCTCTCTCTGTCTCGCTCTCTCGTTCTCGTTCTCGCTCTCGCTCTCTATGTCTCGCTCTCCCCCTGCAGTCCACGCTGTGCTGTCCAGCAGTCAGCAGTTTGTTTATGGGACTCTGTTTGCCAAGCTAATCTTCCCGCCTTTCAAGTAGGAGCCAGAAAGCGAACGAGAGCGAGGGAGAGGGAGGTAGGGAGAGAGAGAGAGAGAGAGAGCAAGAGTGTTAAAGTGGCCATTGCAGTACTTGGAAGAGAGAGAGAGAGACAGAGAAACATGCTCAGAGAAATGTGTCTGGGTTTGTGAAAGATTTTTTTTTTGTTTGTTTGTTTTGAAAGTGAAATTTCTCCAGATTTGTTTGGCTTACTTGACCTACGTGCATCGGTCCGTCCATACGTCCTGCGTGACTTGCGTTGATGTCAAAAGCTGTTTCAGCAGCCATTGTATGATTACACAGGGTGCTATATTGGAGCTGGGAGCTGCTGTACTGCTGCACCTGTAGCCGAGTTTTCAACAGAGGAGTGGAGACAGGGAGGAAAGGGTGCTGTGGGTCGCAGCCTCATCACCCCGTCTCTGCTTCACCACAGACAAGATGGGGGTTCTGGTGTGCTGTGACTGCTTCTTCTATAGGTAGTTAATCATCTCACTGTTACTCTTTGCTCTTTTGACCTTTGCTTCCTCTTTGCTGTTGTTGTTGATGGCGGGGGATGTACTCGGCTTTTCAGCGTCCGTTAACTTACTGCCTCCAACTTCTCCATCTGATTCCCTCGTCCTCCGTCTTGCTCTTGCTGTTGCCCATTCGCTGTGGTTTGGAGGAGACATTTGAGGACAGTGCTGCTATAGCAGGCAGAGATTCTGCTGTAGTCAGACTCACGGAGTATCTTGACTTGTGGGAGGGGAGGGGAAGGAAGATGAGGGAGGGAGTTGAGGACAGAGGGACAGTAATGGCACATAGCCAGCCTCCCATAGGCTGGTTACAGGGTTTGACTAGACTAATTGGATTGAAATGGCATCCAGCCAGAAGGCAGCTAGTCAGTCAGACTAGCCCAACTTTTCCTCTCATTGTCCTGTGTGCCCGTTTGGCTGGACACTGTGTTCTCTTTTGAGGGAGCAGGGATGTGTGTTTTTTTTCTGTTCCTGTTGTTTGCACAGCAATGGACTTTGCTCTTTTTTAAAGTCTACTTTCTATTTGACTCTCTAGAGATGGACTTGGCACATCTGTCATGTTTTGGAGAGCCTATGCTGTTAGTTTTAAAATCTGACTGCCTTAATGGCACTCATATAGTTGGTTATTGTGCTTGAGAGAAAGGCTAAGATGATTTAGGTTAGGCACTCTGGCAGTTGCAGCAGAAAGGATCTGGTTCCCTTATTTTGTGGTTGTGGGGTTAGCCAGCCTGAGCCTGTCTTAACTGCTGTATAAAGTCTAAATATAACTTTCTAGTTCTCTAAGGAACGTTTTGATGGCGAGGGTTAAATTGTAGCTTTAACACAGACGCACAGCACAGCTGGATTGGATTAGGTCTTGCTATGATTCAGAACATTGTTTACACTTGACTGCTACTCTTAGTATGAATAACAGACTGCTGTATGTATGTGTTATGTATCTGTAAAGTTCCACATGTGTTATACTATAATATACACAGAAGCTTTGTGAAGGCAGAGGTTGTGCCAGAAGTACTTACGTTCCCCAGTTTCCACCCAGTCATGATCAAGGCAGGGGTGGGACCTAGACACTGATGTCTCATAGGTTCATTAAGCTAAAATGGGCCTTCACGTCTATTTTTAGCATTTCCTCTTCTCTGCATCTCTGTCAGCCAATCAGACGGCTTAGCGGTGATGTTATAAGGTTTGATTGATGTGTGTTTTTGGAGGCACACCCATCCAAACATGTCCTTCTTGACCTTGGCCTGGGCCCACCCTCTGTCCCCTGGGTTTCGGTGTTTTAGCTTTCAACAGTAACACTGTGTAATGTATTATATTGTGCATTGAGTAAAAACTGCCTGCCAGCGCTCTGTCAAACAGTATCAGCCCTAATGTTGATCATCCATCACTGTATGGCGTAAAGGAAAATAAAATGGTATTGACTTTCATTTCTAAGCCTGTGTTTTATACTTATGTGGACTTAAAGGGCAACTTCACAGATTTTCTGATTTAACTTCTATGCTTCTAGTAGGGGAGAACATTTATATTAGTATAAAGTATGGTGTTAAACTTCCCTGTGTCTTCTCTATATTGAAATGTCTCTGCTTCTAGCAGAAAACACCTCCAGATGACATAATCTGGAGTTTTTCAGTTCAGGTGAGGTCTTGTGGTGGAGTACTGAAAGAGTTGATCGACAAAGATTACACCCTCCATACTACAAGCAACAAGATGACATTGTCTGAACTAAACTGGTTGTTGGTTGTGACATCATTTGATCTGAAAAACTCTAAACTAAAAGCTATTTTAGTATAGGAAAGACAGAGACAAGTTTGACACCATTCCCCACGCTAAAACCATAGGAAGCTGAAAACCAATTAAATCACTGTTTAAAGACCCACTCCAGTCACATTTTAAGGCATACAGAAATACTCTGCTGTGAAAAATATTTTGTCTGAATGTTTTCTTTCCACAAAAACAGTTTGATAAACCCTTAAAAAAATATGTAAACTTTAGAAGTGTTTGTAGGTGGTTTGTGTTACCTTCAGACAGAACCAGCTGTTTCTCCCTATTTCCAGTCTTTTTGCTAAGTTAACCACCTGCTGACTCCCATCTAGCTCTCAGTAATACTCGATCCTTAAGTACTGTATAACATTCTTGCCTGTAGTCAGAGCTTTTGACCTTGCTCAACATGTGTCCAGGGTTGTGACACACTGTCCTCCACATATTGTCTGTTGACAGTTTAACCAGTCTGGTTGGGATGCCACTGTCAGCAGTCCAATACTGAGACTGAAAAACACTAAAATATTGTTATAGTAACTAGTTGTTGTTATGACCATATTGTAGATGTGGTCTTCCAGCTCTCAGCATGAACCTGTAACCAAGAGAGCAGAAAAAGGTATTCCTCATTGTTACAGTGACTGTTCAGATACGTTTTGTACTGTAATCTAAGATAATAGTTACCCTGTGATCCCTTCACTGTAATCTCTACAAATGTGCATTGTCACATGTAAATGCATTCTGACAGGATTGATTTTCCAGAGTCTCTTCCAACACAACAGTCCCAAGGCAGCTACCATGGTTGGAGCTGAGTCCTGGGTCAAGTTCTTAAACTGTTAAATATTGTCAAAGTTTAGGTTGTGGTCATCATTTTCTCCTTACACTATTGCAACATGAAACACAGAGTCCAATTTTCCTCTTGGTAATGAAGTTGAATGTTTCTGTACCCCTATGATTTACTGTTGTTGCTGGAAAGCAGGCACATGCAGACCTGGAGGCTCCATCACATGACAAAAGCTTATGTGTGTTTGCTCTCACTGGATCAGTTGGTAACTTTTATCATGTGTGGAACAATAGCTTTGAGTGTATCATCATACTGTGTGTTTGTTGTATCAACAGAGCAGGGCATACTGTTTGCCATGTGTCTCTCATTAGGCTATCTTTGGCAGGCCTGCCTACTTCCACGGAGCTGAGACGTGCAGCTCAACAAGGACGCCATTCTCCACCAACAAACCCTGTGCTCCTTCCCCTAGGCCCACAAATTCCCTCCTTGCTTGGCTCACTGAGACGGGGCTGAATTAAATCAAACTGAAAACATGGAGTCTTTAAGGAGAGTTTAGTAAAAATAAATTGGTCTTAGGTTAGGATTAGTACATACAATTCTTATGAAGTAATGAAATAATTATATTTTAAAAGCTCTTCCTGGTGGAATTGGATGGTCTTATTTCCTGTGACACTGTACAGTAGAGTTGCTTTGTCATTCTGGCTGGAGAACATCAGCACTTTAATTTCCAAATGACCGTTTGATGGTCTGTTGAAAATCTATTTCTTGGAAAGAATTCTAGAAAACATATTTCAGTATTTGCTTAATATTATGTATAATCAGTTTTTGTTTCTGTTGACCCTGTAACCCAGCTGTGTAGTGTATTTATCATACCATGCAGTCCAAAATCAACTTGTAGGGTTCTGTAGCTTTTGCCACTGTCATAAATGGAGATAATCTATTACTCATCATCAAGCTAATGGCTGCACAGCAACTGCACTGTTAGCGCAGATCCTAAATCTTCATCAGTAAGGTTTAGAATTTGTACATGGCCCGATTGATCTTTTTCTTTGGATTTCCTTTTCTTGTTCCCAAGAACCACCTCTGACATCAGACTTTCAATGGCACAGAGAAAATAAATCTGCCCTTTCCTCTGTTTCCTGAGCTCGAATGAGTTTTTTTACTCTTCTGCCAGCAAATAATTCTAATGGAGAGCAGATAAACCCTGCCAGAGGTGTCTGTGTTAGCTTGATCCAGTCAGGGAATGTGTTACATTAGACTCAGATGGTAGCAACACTGGCTGGTCTGTGCAGATGTAAGAGGTCAATCAGTCTTGACTCGACTGACTATCCTTCTCCACTTTCACCTGCCCTCCGGTCACTGCGGAGGGCAGACCTCACACAAAGGGCCGGTTGCATAACACACACTGTGTGAGGGTTTTCAGGAGCAGCCTAGTCCTGCTGGCTCAGGGGAAGTAAGAGATGGCCTTGCACTAACCTCACCTCCGCATTTAGAGCCACACAGTCAGCAAACACACACACACACACACACACAGTCAAGCACACGCTGAAATAAAAATGCGCAGGACGTCTTCGCAGCACTTTTTTTTACTGATACAGCTTAATTCAGATTTTCATCAGCTAAGATCTTAAAGTTTCAATCAAAACTAAAGCAAATGGAATTTAGGAAAGGGACTTAGCGCACACCCTGTATCGGTGTACGTTTAAACCACCTTCATCTATGCTGATCAGACATATCTAACTCATACTGTAGCAGAGGAAAGGTTGTCTTGTGTGTGGCAGCAGGTGCCCTCTAGGCATGAAAAGCCTGAATAAAAAATGAATGGTGGCTCAATTAGCAAGTGGATAATTGCTTCATTGTGTTGGGCTCAGTTTGAAGGTTGGTCAGGTGGCAGGAAAAGAGTTAGACAGAACCCCCGTACCAAAACAACAGACCTGGGGGTGTTGTATAGGCTGGAAAGGTGGCAGGGAAATCGGTTGTAGCAGTCATTGCAGCAGCCCACGGCTTCTCTGTGCTGCCTCTGGGCACAAGAGGCCTATTTGAAGGGAGACAGGAAGTGCCTGGGTGCCTCACTTCCTGTTTATCGAGCTTGTCCCAGGCGAGAGTGAGAGGGAGGGGTGGTCTGGCGCAGTCTAATTGAACGGAGAAGGTGGCGGCGAGTAGTTGGCCTTCTTATTCACTCTGTTTCAAACTAAAACACACCCTCAGACACGCACACATGCACTTGCCTGCATAGCAATGTAATTGCCTCTGTGCTGCAGTGCCTTTGGCAGCTGTGCCCCCTCATTTGTTTTAATTATCTGCCATCTGACATGGCCAAGGATAGAGCAGAGAGGAAGACGAGAAAAACAAAGTTTTAAATGGTCTCCGGATATGCATGTTTATTATGCACAGGTCATATTTAACACTTTGGAAGAACAACTCTCACCTACATCATGCATGATTTTCACACACACACGCGCACACACACTGAACTCCTCCTATGTAAGTCTATATTTAATCAGAATAGCTGTGGCGAAAATTCTGCTTTGGAGCAAGCAGGGATGCTGCAGAGTGCTGACTCCAGCACTTTATAAGGTGACACTCATAACATTACGGTCATCTACAGAACTCCTAAGCTTTAGGCCAAATAGCTTTCTACCACTCTGGCTTTATTTGCATTTTTTGTTTTGCTTTGTTTTTATTTACCACTGCACTAAACAAAGTTTGTTTGTGTTGCGGACAGATGTGCACACTGCACTAGCAACCACCCCATCCCCCTCCCTTCTAGGAGAGATGATGTCACTGCATAAGCTCATCTCTGCAGGTGGCAGCCAGTTATTTCTCTACATCCAGCCAATCGGAGGCTTGTTTACATTTGAATCCCGTGGCAAAGAGACATACACGTGTTCAGCTTCATAGTGTTAAGAGCAACTGATCTCATCTTGCTCATAAAAGGATCAGATTATATTGTTATTGTATCACCAAAGCTCATCCTTTACTGTAGGATGTGATCCATCTGTGGAGGGTAGAGGGTGTGACGCTATGTGGCAGCAGTGGTGGAGAGGCCACACATCCCCGCTCTCGCTGCTTCAAGGACGGCTATTGATTTGACCTCTCCTTTCTATCCACCTCATCCCATTGTGACACCAGCAGCAGCTGCCTCCACCTACTTCCTTCCCTCACTCATTGGTGCGCCATCTGTAGACAACAGTCGTGCTGTTTTGTTGTGGTTGCAGATGTGTTTGTTATATGTCTGTATTTACACATAATAATAATGTCTGGCCTGTGTCAGTGTTCACATCTCCTCAGGATTGAGTCTTTGCATCTTTTATCTCTCCGCAGACAGACACACGACATGCTCTGATATTTCCTTCATACCAGTCTCTGACAAAGGGCAGGGCTTTGCTGTGGTTTCAATTTGTCATCCCAGCGATGTCCCTAAAGAGCAAAACATGTGCGGCTTTATCCAGGAATTTCCATAACATTTGCTGTCTTTTCTCTTTGTCTCTGAGCGCCCCCCTCCCTCGTCTGCCCCTTCCTGTCGTCTGTTGTGGCAGCAACACAAAAACATATGATGCCGAAGTTGTGTCTTACCTAACAACACCTCTAAAGCTTTGTCGTCTGCCAAACACGTACACGCCCCATGTGTGTTTTTTGTCCTGATTAGACCCCAGAGGCTGATATTTACTGACATTACTACATGATCTGCTGTCATGACTAATTACCAGAAAACAAGTCCATGGGTGTAACACGTCTTGAATTTAAAAAATCTCAACCCGCATCTTGTGTGTGTTGTCACAGCTCTGCGTTATGGGACTTGCTGTGGGCTAACCACCTCTCTGTGTTGTTTTTGTGCTGCTGCTAGCAGTATTGTTTGTTATTGGTGTTATTAAGGGTGGATGTCCATGGGAGCTGCTGCCGGTTGTTAAATCACGCCTGCCTTTTTTCCAAGTGTCTTCCTTGGAGAGATTAGACTTCCTCTCTGAGCAGGAGAAGTGTTGCTTCTTGCCACACACGAACACACATTGACTTAGGTACATCTCAAAGCTGATTAAAGGTTAAAATGTTCACAGAGACGTAATTACCAGAACTTCCTAGAGGGAGCAGCGAGTGACTTGCTCATATTTTCCAGAAGCTTGGTTTATGGTTTGTTAATTTTTCGGCCTCCTTCACTCACATCCTTTTTTTCACCTCTTTCCCTAATCCTGGGTGTGACCACTTCCTGTGCCTTCATCAAACTCCCAGTGTGATACTTACACAATGGACCAGAGCTTTTCTCTGTTATCAGATGGTGGTGAGATCGTCTAGTCATCAGAAGGGTGGATGTTGTTTTCTTCTTTTTGTGCTTGGTCTCTTGGGATTTTTGCATACATTGGTGCATTTGAACACTAAAAGTTATTTATTTAACTGTTATTCTCTGTTTTAGCTTGTTGCACTCACATGCCTGAGACATCATTGTTTGAGCACTATGTAGTAGTCTTTTTTTTTTTTAACGAGTAAAAATAACACGGGTCAGTATATTAGTTTAGTTTTTAATAAAGTACCTTGTTGTGAAGTATGCTGCTCGGACAGAATGTGTAAGCAGAACTAATGATTTTTTTTTTCGAAATGCACAGCTCAGGGGTGGTGTGTGTGCATACGTGTCTTTGTGTGTGTGTGTTTGAAGCACTGGCTGTACTCTTCTCTGAAAATGATGTTCTGAAAATCTCTGCTTGGCCGTGCAGTTCTCATGATAAGCGGAGCAGCAGATGTGAGTTGCCTGTTTTTTAAAGCTAACGAGACTCCCAGAGACATTTATTAATATGAATTCTAAATGTGTTTTATCACTGCTTTTATCTTATCTTGTTTGCCTTGTTTTATACTCTTATGTAGCTCTTTGAGATGTTTTATAAATGTAAAGTGCCCTATAAATAAAATGAATTATTATTATTATTATTACCTTTGGCTGCTGTGACGATTTCAGCGATGCTCTCTAGAGATAGCGGCTACTGTACAAAACACACAGATAAGATACGCAATGTTCATGCACTCACATCTGTGGACATTCACCAGTCAGAAGAAATCTGACAATGAGGAAGGCCAAGACAGAAGATGATGAACAAATTTGAAGTTTCATCCTTTTTTCAGTATTTCTGCACAGGATCAACAAAATTTATATTCTTTTTCTCCTGTGTGCAGCAAAGTGTGCAGACTAATTTCACATCATATCCTCTATATCACAAAAATATTAATGTCCTTTTGTTAAATAAGAATATTTGTCATTTGCGTGACTTTTTTACTTGGTAGATTTAACTAGTTTTCTTTGTTAATTAAAAAACTCTGTCAAAACGTATATGTTGAAATACGTGAAAATTGCTGATATATCCAAATACTGATTTTAAATAAAAGTCCTAAAAAATATATAAAATAGTAGCGACAAATGTTCAAAAGTTATAGTAACCCTACAAAAGCTGGTATGTTTTGTAGAATATTATTAAAACCACCCTGAGAATACCGATCTTCCAGTTCACCAAAGGTCAAAGAGCAAGCAGGGCATTGACCATGGTGAAAAAACAGATCAAACTCCAGCGCTGCTGTTCACTCGCATGCCAGACAGTCTGCTGGAGCTGTGCACGGTGTCTGCTGATGCAGGAAATTGAGAGTTTTTTCCTGGGAAAGGGGTCCCCTTAAACCTCTCTTTTCAACTCTCAGCTCTGTTTGTTATTGTATCAGATCTCACAGGCTGAGAGAATGCAGACTTGCAGTATGAGTTATGTAATATACCTAGAAGCAGATTGACTGTGTGATTTGACTGCTGCTCTTTAGGCAGCATATTGATATTATCAGTTGGCTTTTAAATAATTATATGTGATGGCTTCTTAGATTTACATTCAGGTTGGCTTCAAGGTGATGCCATGCCATACATCTCTTTGAATAGTACAGATTGTCACATGGTCACTTTATGTCATTTTACATGCTGTGTTTGAGTCAGAATATGTAAAACATCTCAACATAGTCACTCAAACGGAGATGAGCTCAGCTGGCTGATTGACATCAATAAAACACTCATTCACTGTCACTGTCTGTCTTGGGATTTTAAATTTCAATGTTAAAGGACCATTTTGTATTTTTTTTTAACTGTGTTTTTTCCAGGTCTGGAAAACATTATAGGTTACATAACACTACAGTAGGAAATCTGTGACTAAATGCTCTCACTTAGAAGTTAATGAGCTGGATCAGGGCAGACATGCACAGCACTGGAGCTGAAGACGGAGAGACACCCACACTGTGTGCATGAGCCCCACACCCTCTTCATCTCTGCATACTTTGCTTTTAACAGCAGTTCATACAATGTTGGTTTCATGTACTTTTTTTTGGTCCCATCTACCTAAGAGCCCGCTGGGTGACTTTGCAGCTTGTCTGTGCTGTCACGTATTTTGCAGTTTAGTTTGATGTTGCACTTCACCTTCTGTTCTTTCAGAGTGTTTTACTACAGTCTCTGCTCTTGTACACTCTCTGCTGCTTACCTGAGGCCCTCCTTCCCTCGGACCCACCATGGAAACATAGAATACCATTCCCCCGTGGGATTGTTGTTGTTTTTATAGTTTTATTTTGCTTAGGGTCATGAAAAGAGAGCTCTGTTCAGCATGAAGCCCTATGACCTACCCTGACACACTCCTCCCCACATGCACATATCCTGTGCAAACATGGGCGTTACCCCAATCCTTTTCCCACCACCTCCTCTCTTCTTCCTCTGTTTATCCCTATGTTCCATGACGGTCTTTCTCCTCTATCCAGCCCCTTCCACCTTATTCTCTGCCACCCTTACACACAGTCAGCCTCTTGTGCTACAGAGCACACGGTAGCATATATTTGACCACAGGCCCCCCTACATTTCTCCTTGTGCCTCTCAACAGCCATACTGTTACCACCCGTGTCTTTTTCACAGTTAACATTTTCTGATGTTCTTCGTATTACTCAGCCACACCGCCGGTAGTGGAAAGTAACTCATTAGGTTTTATAGTCTTGAAAGGATGCTGGCGTCTGTGACGTCACCATAGCTCTGCTTCAGTTTCAGGTGTCACAGAAAACACACACACACATGTCTGAGCATCCAGACCTATATATATATATAAAAGCTGGAATGGAAAACGTGGTGTAACTGCACGGTTGTGTAAGTTTTAGCGGTGTCTGCACTGAGAGGACTTTTCCAAGGGTGGGTACTGTATCTGGTGATGTAATCTACTGCTCTCAGCTTTCTTCTTACTCAAAGGCAAAAAAGCTCTAGTTTCCTTTAAACTTTTGTCCAGTGTCACATTGTTGCTCTTCAGGTATGAAAATACCTGATATGAAAGCTTGTTACACCTACATTTTGTGCCGGCAGGTGTCACTGTTGCTCTCGCATGTAGGTCTCTGTTGGAAAAAAAACACACAAAAAAAAACAAAACAAGGAATGTTCCTCTTCTCACATGCCCAGATCTGCAGCCAAACCATCCCTACACACTGTTACACTGGAGCTGTAATCCGTAGCTAATGTCTTGGATTGCTTCAGAAATGTTCTGAATTTTATCTGCTGTTGGGAGATCAACAGGTTTAGTGTATGTGTGTGTGAGTTTTAGCCTCGGTGCCAAGGTTAACATATTATTTCCCAGGAAGAGACACATTCTTTTCCTTTTTTGAGGATCATTAGAGTTCTGTGAAGACTTGTAGCCTAGGGTAACATTTTCATAACATAACTCAAAACATGTTCTCATCCATGCTTTATGTCCAAGTATAAACATATTAACACACATAGCATGAGAGCTATCAATTCAAACACCCAACTTTTAAGGTGACAAGATGTCCTTGGGCATTTGCAGTGCCATAACAATTGGGATCTTCAGTCACTCACTCCTCTGTTAAAATAAACAGGAAGTCGAAGTGCCCTATGTACCCATGTCTCCTCACTGTCTTTGTACCCTCGTCCCTTTTGTCGTGTGATCAGTCTCATGACACTGATGATGGAGTGACCCAGTCATTAACACAGCAGAAAGCGTGATTACCGTTTTACCTGCAGGCCTGAGGACAAAGTCTCATTTTGGCCGTGGTACAAACACCTCTGTCACAGGTTTTCACTACAGGTCAGCTGCAGTATTTCACCTCGACACCTATCCTTGTCAATCTATTGAGCATTTTATCATAGTTGGCCTTGCACCTGAGCCTCCTGGGCTCACAGGTACATGTCTCATTGTGTATGTGTGTGTGCTTACATTTCACGGACAGGTGTTTGTTGAATTATGGGATGAAAACTGTGCCTTTATTTAGAAGAATGTGGAGAGGAGGAGCGCAATGGGCGACCAGAGCATGCAGTGACAACCTCCAGCGCTGATCCAAACAGTTTCATTCCGACTCCTCTCCTTACACCTGGGCCATTGCCATCTCTCACTTCATACCTCTCTGCTCTTCATATTCCTTTCTGGCCTATTCTCACTGATAGGATAGTGGTTAATCTAAACAGTATCCACTGAGATGGTGATTTATTAACATTTGGACACGCATCTGGTATTTCTCATCCCTCATGTCTATCAAACATACTTGGCTCATTTTTCTTCATTACAAACGTCCTGTTGAAATCGCTCCAGTGCCAGAAAGTTTGCAGTTAAACATTTCAAATCCAAACTAACTTGACTTGGATTAAGAATTCAGTGGCAATTAGGCAGCTGAGTATTTTTCCTTTGTGCCTTTGCTGCTGTTAAATAGAGCATGAAGTTGAAGCCTAATATATTTGCTTGTGGAGTGTACACATCTACCTCCCAAACTGGAGGTGTGTCAAACCAAACTGAGAAGTATGCAACTTCTTCTTAACTTCTATACTGCTCTTGACCTCCTCCTTTAGTCCACGCTTCATGTTACTCTGTCTCTTCAGCTCCTTTCTTTTCTTTGTTTAGCCAGGCTGTGTGTGCAGAGAGCGATGGCATGTATTTGCTTGCAGCCCTTCCTCTGCAGGAATGCAGAGCAAAGGAGAGATGAAGCTGGTGAAAAGAGCACATATTGAAAGAGGGGGAGAGACCTTTAAACAGTTTGATACGTTAATGTGACATCTAAAATGCTATGTGTTTTGTATTAAGGATATGACAGCAGTGATAATGACAAAGATGCCTAATGTATCATGTATATGCCTAGTGCGTCCGTAGTGAAGAGGCATAAGCAAGTCTTTTGTAGTAAAGTGAAAATGTTCAGTGTCATTAAGTACAGAGGTAGACTCCTGCTATTCTGCTAAATTTGATAGTGCCAGTTGGGGTTTAGGTTTTGTCTACACAAGTACAGATGTATACTTTAATGAATTTCATTAAAGTGGCTGATAAGTGTGTTTTAGTATCAGCTGTTTCTTTGTTTAGACAGAGAGTGTGTTTGATGTGTGTATTTTTGTTTTATTTAAATTTTTATAACTGTGGTAGCAAACACAGCCCTCCTGTGGAGGTTGGTTTTACAGGACAGATCACTCGGTTCAGTGTGTGGAGTATCTCCTAACCCTGCTGACCTTTATCCAGTCCTATAGAAAACCCCCAGGCACTAAAGACTTTCAGTCTGCACTGTTTTCACAGGCTAAGACCTTACCTAAACACGCTACATACTCTCATACACCCAGAATGCAACACCGACTGTAGGTCTTACACAGCAACTTCAACCTGCTCTCATTTTTTCAATTGTTCCAGTTTGGTTTGGGAGTAACGTAGTTGGGCGTCTGACCTGTCTGTCACTTTGATTCCAGCTGTGATTGGCTGGAGATTCACGCTGGCAGGGCCGGGACTGAACTGTTGCCAGGCCCCAAGGCGCATCTGTTGTGACTCATCCATTGCTGGAATCAGTCTTTTCTTTCTAGGTGGAATGTCCGTTGACTTTCAGACCCGACCTGTTGGGCCGGCCAGCCACCTCTCTCTCTGTCGCAGTAAAGAGAGTGCTCCAGACAAACACGCGTTGTCCCCCTCATGTGAATAACTTTTAATCTTCCAAGCGGTTGAGGGTTGCCAACGTTTCATCATCAATTTAGTCGTAGTTTAATCGCCCCATTTGTCTTTCTTTATCAGTACATGGCTAAAACTCACAGCAATTTAGTTCCTGACTTCTCAGCATACCAAGCCAACATAGTTCTTTCATAACCTAACTGGTACGTTATGACGTCAACGCTGTAAGGATTTGAATTAATGGAATTTTTCTCACCGTTGTGTTTTTGTGTTTCACTGTCCTTGGTCTTATTGTTGTAGTTATTTCTCCTCCTCCTAGCTTTTTAAATGAGTGTCTTTTGAAGATGTTTGCATACTTGAAGTGGCTTGTTAGTGCTGATGAAAGTCAGGCTACAACTGGTTCAGTCTGTACATATATAATGGTGTGTTTTAACCAAAAATTAAAATTTCTTTAAGAGCTAAAAAAAAGATCCTCAATATCAGAAGTTAACTTTTTTTAAATGTAAAACCAATAATCTGAAGTAGGCCGTTTTAAACTTGTGCCTCCACTTATTCATTACAGCAGGTCCTTTTATATGTAGATCTCCCTGTGAGTGACAGGCTATTAATCTGTGCTGTTCTGCAACATCTGGTTTGGTGAGAGCAGGTGGCAGATGAATGATGTCTTGTCTGCAGTGTGGAAAGGAAGGTGACTGTGACGTTAGCAGAGAAGAAAGAGTAAACCACTGTCCGCCAGACGATGGAATGTGGCCGTTGGTTTCCATCCACGTCAGATGTTGTGTAAGAGGGGTCTTACTCGTGCAGCACATTGACGCTGTCTCTCTGGGCACCGCCTCTGTCGCTCCTATTCTGTTGGCCTGCAGCTTGCATAACCCTACAAATTACAGGCGTGACTACACATTACCTGTTTAACCAAAGAAAAGGTCACTTTAAGTTAAAAGCCACCTGCTCTTTAATGATGATGCCTGGTTCATTAAAGCACTTTGTCCACACTAGTTCAGCAGTGAATGCTGAGGCCCGGGTCCAGGCCAAGCCTCAGTGATCTTGAATAGGTGTCTTCTATTTTCAGTGACCACACGGATCCAATATTTAGAAGCAAATTAATGGAAAGTTCCCTGAGCACAGGATTTCCATTACAGCAACAAACTTTTCTCTTCAGTGGTCAAAAGTAGAACAAGTTTCAGCTACAACAATATTACAATATAGTGTAATTATTTGTATACACAATGTATGATAAGCTATGCTACTGTGTATATGTAAGACATTTTTTTATACTAGTGCCTGTATGATACCAAATTTCAGCATAGACACAAAGAGGAGTTTGTTAGATATCTTACTGCAAGAGATGTTAAAGTGCTCAAATGTTGGGCTGTGCAAGAACTATCAAAATAAAAGTCTAAGGCTGACTGTATTTTGAGTTATATCAGAAACTCAGATTCTCAAAAAATAATAAGCAAAAAAGATTACTAACTTGAGTCCTCATTGCTGCAGACATATTACAGCTGCTACTAAAATAACATTGACTTTTGATACTAAGGTCTAAATACAGTATAAACCTCAAGAACCCATTCCCCACCACAAACCACCCTCACACCTGGTTTACAGGTCTGTAACCTCACCCCAGCTTAGTCTCTTGTCTGCTTATGCAGTTTAAAGAAGACGCTAACTCGTCTGTTCACACCCCCACACTCACACATACAAGGCATGACACCCCCTCCCCCAGCCCCTCCACCCTCCTCCTCCTCCCTGCACTGTTCTCTGTATTCTTTATGGGCTGGGCCAGGCATGCTGATGCTATATTTAGCACAAGGGGAAAAGTTGGTGCACTGTTATGGACTATCTCCCCTGCTTCTCATCAGGAACCAATCACAAGGCCTCCGCATCAACCAACCCACCCACCAGACCCGAGTTCAGCTTGCACCCCTAGTGTGGTAAGCAGGTATGAAGTCAGTCATGCAGGGATGAGAGTGCAGAGTGGCGCCTGCCAGACCCTCTGTCTCTTTGATTCTTTCAGATGGTTTCTTTGGATCACATGGGGGCTTTTAAACATAAACAAGCGGCGCGTCTGAAGGTCCAACACTTCACAGTAAACATGCTCCACTGGCATGTCTGCAGACACCACACACATACAAATTACACACTCACATACATACACAAATGCAAGCATGCAGACCCGCCTACACCCATCTCTTTTTTCATCTCATGACTGCTTGCCTCCACCCATATACATAAATGCACATAAGTGCAGTTTTTCCCACATCTGCAGCTCCACAGAGACAGAGAGGGAAAAACGGACCATGAGAGGGAGGACAGGTGTGTGAAGAGAGCAATAGAAGAGAGAATGAGAGAGCACGTTTACTGGGAAGCAATAATTACAGAGATGAAGGTCACAAGACTTTAGTGTTTATTTCCTTTTGTTCATTTGGTTCCTAAGTGTTGTTGGCTCAACTTTCTTTTGAGAGTAAAATTAGAAATGACATCGTGGTCTTGCTTCAAATCATGTCCATATTATGAAACATCTAAAATTATTGTTTCAAAACGTTCCCTCAGGCAGAATCTTTCCCCATAAACACACAAAGAAAAGCTCTAGATATTCTTAAGAGTCTACATTTGACTCTCAGTCGGGCTTTGTTTGATTTCCTCACTGGTTCCTCAGCTTGACAAAGTCGTGTTTGAACACGTCGGACAGCTGCCAGCCTGTCATTGTTGGACTCCAGGTGAAGTGCACAATCCAGAGGAAGAATGTCGCCCCACAGTCCTAGCATGCACGCTGCGCTTAACCTGGCACCAGTTCTCAAACAGAAGGAATTCACACACTTTTAACTGCAAGAGTGTGTGTGTGTGTGTGTGTGGGTGTGTGAGCGCTGCAGGAATAAATCTTCTGACACTCACTCACACTAGCTTTTGAGCTGGATGAGTCTGCTTTCAGCTTTTCGTTCACTGTTTAGCTGTATTGTTTTGACTTTTTGTATTGTCTTTAATGACTAGTTTAACATCTTGCAACTTAAAATGCATTCATTTAGAGTGATGTTGATCAGTGTATTATGATGATGATTTAATAGTATCAGTGTCCTCGAGTCACCTTTCATTCTTAATTGCCAATAAAATGCTTGACTACTTGATGTTAAAGCTGTACTACTTGGGGCATTGATCTAAGGACTAATAAACTAAAATATTAAGAGTAATGTGTTACTAGTTTCCCTCTGGGCTGCTAAGAATTTTTACTTTGCCATTGACAAGGTCATGCTTGTGTAAACCTGTTCTTCTGCAGTAGGCATATGAAAAGTAGCAGCACCTTTTTATTTCATTGTAGTTCACAGATCCTGGCTGGCCACCTGTTGCTACATTGTAAGGACGCTTCAGGAGGAAACGCACAAACCACGTCCACATGGGCAGATTTTGACGCCACTAAGGCCCGCCCACAGAGCCCTCTAGCTGCTCTGATTGGACGGCCGCGGGCAGAGGAGGCGGGCCTCCTGTGAAGCTTTAACGACGTTTTTCCTTTTACTGAGACACGAGTCAGTTTCACTTAACTCAGACCTTGCTGTGGTCCGCACAGACTCCCATCAGTATAATCTGGAGGAGGAGGAGTACCCTGACATCGTGTCTTCATGTTTTAAACTGTGGTCGGGGATTATTCCTCCTTTTCTGGAGATAAGACGGACATGCACTCTCAGAGAAACTCAAAAAACGGACTAAGCTGCAAAATGGTGCTTCAGGCAGTTGGAAAAGTACTAAGGTAAATCTCTAATGCTTAATTTGACTTGACTAAGTAATATCTAATTATATCCTCGGAGTCGAGCCTGTAGCCTACTGTAAATCTGACTTTTTAATATTTTTATGAAGCTGCGACGGACCGACTAAAAGATTAAAACATTTTAATGTGTGTTTTGTGCTGCTTTCTCTGCAGGGACTAAAAACTCTGTATTATCTTGTTTTTGACATCGTATTTAATCTTCACCGCGTTTACTACAGTGTCACAAACGTATAATGAGTTTAACAGAGATTTAAAAAATGAAGCTAAGTTGTGGTCGTATGCGAAACTGAACAAGTCATTTCACCGGTGTTTAAATCAGTTTTACAGTGTGGCTTCAGCTCGGTATGAAGGATCAGTAGTTGGTTGTCTCTTGTCAGCAGTAATTACACAGGTATCAGGACCCTCTGGTTCCGGGGTCACAGCGATTCAGCAGCCGGCGGTGAGAGCTTCAATCCTCTTCCTGCAGCTCTCACCAACAAGGCTCAGCAAGAGCAAGAGAAATGTGACACTGTCTCCTCAACCTGTCTGATAAATCATTTAAAGACACGGCTTCGCGCTTTAACGCAGCTTAGATGGAAATTCTTCTAAATCAAACACTTTTGTTTTGAGTATAAAAATTAAAGTGAATTGCGGTCAGAGTCCAGTATAGAAAAGCCTTTTAATTCTGTCTCGGAACATCCCCGTTACTGTTGTTGGCTTTATTATTAACTAAAAATTGTAGGGAATAAATTTAACATAATTTAGATATACAACTTTGCTCTTGATGTTTTTTTTATTCTTAACATAATGTTTTAGTTAGTTTAGTCTTAATATAAAACTATTTGGTCTAGATTTTATGCATAAAAGGTGCAAATTATTTATTCTAGCAGCCATCAAAAGGCTATAACAGAGCAGCTCTAAGACTTACAAAATGCATCAGCCAATCTGGTGCATTAATTGTTTGTTTTGGGCGTTTTTGTGCAAACATGATTAATCCTCGTGTAGAATCAGTGTTACAAGGAAAAATACTCATGTCACAGCACTTGAGAAAAAGACAAATGTAAAAAGACAGTTTACATTTGTGTATTTACTCCGTCTGTGTCATGTGAAGAAGACATGCAGTCATTATTAGTGTGTCCCTCCAGGGGACATACCTTCCTCATAGTGCTTTGAAGTTTTCTCTTACCTTTTGAGTATTGGGGGTGGGGGGGGACAGGTGTGTTCTCAAGCAGCAGCCCAAAGGGCAGAGGTTTCAAGAACCTATTGTCATGTGTGAAGATGTGGAGTCGTAGTGTGGAGAATTTCTCTTTTAACGGCTTGTAAGCAGGATGTAATGAACACAGCGGAGACTGTTATTGCACAGTATATTGTTATGTCTGTTGCAACATCTGTGACAGGTATAGACAAGTTCTGCAGCTTTTTTATTTCTGCTTTGTGTGAACTCAACTGTCTTGCCTAAGAAATGAGCTGGCTTCCAAGAAATACACCTTGAATTTATTTACCTAGGAGGCACAAAAGGGGGTTTTCTGAGGAAAATGTTAGCAAGGTAGTGTTAACAGGGATGTATATTTTTGGGTTTTATGAGGGAGTTGGGGGTGGGGGGGTGCCACTGAACTGTTTATAGCTCCACTTTTAACCCGTTTACTCCTGCAGTGAATGGTTAATGTCCTTGGCTTAGTAGCAGGCATGAATACTAGATACCAAAATATAGCTTGTAGCAGTCTAGTGACCTGAGAGTGAATCTTAGTGCGTAATCTTGAATCTCTTTTCAGAGTAGTGTGGAGAAAATGCACACCTTCCCTCTTTGTTTTCAGTGTTTGATTCAGTAAATGTTCAGATGGACTGATTGGACTGAGCAGAGAGCTGAGAAATCCTCAGCTCATCATCCACATCAGTTGCTCCCTATCATGCCAACTCGCAGTGTTTAAGATAACCTCCCTGCAACAAGGTTATATTTGAAAAGTGCTTAACGGCGGCAGCGACTTATCTGAACGCGAACCCCCTTTTCCTGTCAAACATGTGTCTTGTTGTGATGTTGATGAAGCTCCATTATAGTCCTGGCAGGGGGTCCTTACATACTGTGCAGGCCTGAGAACCACTGAATGGGAACAGGGGGAAGAGGAGGTAGCCAGATCTGTGCTGGTGTGTGTGTGTGCGTGTGCGTGCACTTGTTTAGGTGAGCGCCCTGGCCACAATTCTCATTTACTGACTTACAGTGCTGCTAACACCCCTGGTGATGCTACTGATTAAGCGGTGGCAGCTGGGATGTCTTTGATTTTTGTCTCTTTCTTATCTCTTCTTTCCAGAACTGAAACAGATGAGTAATTGTGTGTCTGTGCTCTTACACAGAAACTTCAGGAGCTACTCTAACAGAGCAGTTCGCTGTAGACTTTAACACTGCAAGGCTGAACGTCTGGTTTAGTCCTATCCTTAACTCTCTTTTTAGCCCTGTAATGGCTGCTGTGGTTTAGCTTTGGTGTGCTTAGACTGCCTGTTCTTCTCCGTCTGCGGTTTTTCGGGGAAAAGAGCCATTGACTCTATTCGGTTTGAGGCCTAAAATGGATCAGGAGGCTAGGCTTGGAGAAAATGGGTCCTCCTGACTGAAGCTGCTCTTTCTACATAATGGTAGACCTCATTCACTCAGTTCTAGTCTAATCAGTAAAGACTGAAGCAGTATCTTGTTGATATTGATGTCCTAGTACAGTTCTTTTAACCTTGAATGCTGTGAACCGTGCAATCAGTTGACAGTGGAGGGAGCAACTTCCTGACATGATCATTGATTGATTCTTTCTCTATCCTATAAGGTGTTTGTTTTTTAAAGGTCAGGCCAGTTAGAGGTTTTGATTTCTCTGGTGTTCTTGGTAGAAGACCTCTTATTGTTGTCAGTGGTGCTTCTTATTTTTCATATCTTTATCATAGACAATGTGCTGTATCCAGTAAAATAATCGTACATTAGGGCAGTAGAGACAACACATAACATATCTTTGCACCTTGAAGTGCACCTTTTCGGTACAGAGAGATATAGAAAATGTCCTATTGTTTAGAGCTGCTCTCAATCTTGGCTGAAAGTGAAGTTCTGTTTTACCCCTGACATCAACTTATTATCTCACTGACTGCCATTACATTTGATTTCAGCGCTGCCTAAACTTTTCATGTTATGCGATCACACTGCTCAAAGAAAATATCTCAAATAACTAAGAAGCAACCACCTGAGAGAAGATGGCACTTGTCTTTGTTTTCCGCGTTAGATGGTTGCATGTCATGTTCACCCATGTAGATCACATCAGCTGTATCCATATGCCAACAATTAAATGCAATGCAATCCAGAAGGTCAATTTATGCAAAAATTGTGCAGTGTCTACCTTGGCAGGACTCACAGGCCTAAGGGGAAAGTCATTACATGGGTTTTGTTAAACAGTTTCAGAGTAGTTGTGTTCAAATCACCAAAAAAGAGCCAATAAAAACATGAAATCCATCCAGTGCTTCTGGTTTATATTCCTGAGCATGAGAGTCTGTGTTGATGAAACCCTATCATGATTTGATTTTAAGGTGATAACTAGCTATGGACAAATCCGTCTGCATGATCTGAACATTTCTTCTGCTGAAGCATTGCTGTGTGTTCATGAGTGAAGAGAAGGGGGAGCTCTTTAGTAACAAATTGCAGTATTTTAGAGAGAGCACTCAAGCTAATTTTCCAGCATAGCTCCGTAATGTGGCCCCGAGTGATTCCAGGATTAATTGGAACCAGGTTCTGGTTAAGAAATGGTTAGCTAGCATACGGCAGCTGATATATTCACCAGAGGCCGAAGAGATGTATGTTTGACACTAAAATCAGGGCTGAACAGTCTCAGAGGAAACATGTGCTTGCACAAACACACTCTCTCAGACCAGAGTTTTCTCGAGGTCTCTGGTGCTATCAAGCTCATGACGCAGCTGTTGTGACCAGCTGGGTCAGCGGTGAAAAGGGAGAGGGGGTCTACAGCCAGAGTCAAGTGTGTGTGTGTGCTTGTGTTTGTTTTCAGGCACAGGTGTATGTGTGTCACATAGTGGTTGAGTTGTACAACAGAAAAGATGGTGAGTGAAGACCAGTGGGGGGCGGTGGTGTTACTGGGAAAAGTGAAAGGGCTGAGAGAGTGGCTAACAGACGGAGATGAACAGCTGTCGTTTCTGTCACTCCACAGCTCTGCAGCGCTGACCTTCTCTCCACCCAACTACACAACTATACAACCCTGTTTCCTCATTGTTTTTATTGCAGGTAAACACGTCCTGTTTGTCACCCTCCACGACAAGTTTTTCACACATGATTTTTCTCATGGCTCACAGTAGACTTGTTATTCCACCAAGCCTGATCAGGTTTTGCTGGGATTGCAAGCCTGTGACATACAGTGGTTCATGGTGGTGCCAGGCAGGCTGTGGCTGCCCCCCGGCCCAGAGACATGTGCCTGGCAGTGGCCTCAGTTCCCCTCCACTTCTGCCTTCTGGCCTGCTCTGTTCTGGTGAGGAGAACGAGGCATCTGCTGCCTTTTATGGCAAAGACTTGTGTGGGGGAACTTTACCAAGAACAGACATAGCTGCTGTGTGTGTGTGTGTTTTACTGAAGGCAGACTTTGTACGTATGAGGGGAGGAGTGCTGGCATAGAGGAAGTTTTCTTTATCCTAAAATAAACTAATGGTTCCAGGATTTTACCTCCCTTTACCACACAAATGTTCACAAGAAGTGGAGGAGGCATTTTTATGGAAAATTATGAAATTACAGAGGGAGAGAAACAGGAAATAGCTCAGTGAAACAGTATGTTTTCCAAAAGAAAGAGGGTGGTGGGGCAAGAAAGAACCAACTTCAACCTTCCACAGGAACCAAACAGTTTTCTGGGGGCTTAGCAAAGCTTTGAAAAGACGTGAGCGCTGATGATATCTGTAGATGAAACTCTTTCCTCGGGTAAAGCTCTTTCACATGACGGAACATGTCCCTCACAGTGCAGAACCACACAGACCACATGAATCTATCTGTGCCCGTATGAGCAGGAAGAGTGGGCAAGGAAGCAGACACAGATAAGGAGCAATTAAGTAAATGATAAAAAAAGCATGGGAGGCTTCAGTGTAGAGGTCATAGAGAAAGCTGAATATAGTTAGAGACATAAAGATGAAAGGAAATGGCAAAGAGAAATGAAAAGCGAGGGGGAGCATAAGAGCGTCAGGACTGAGGCTTTCGATCCTGAATAATACACTGTTTGGACAGGTGAGCCTGCTGCCATGGCGAGGAAAAAAATGTGGGCAGAAAAAGAGCAGAGCAACAGGAGAACAGAAGTGAAACAGAAAGTGGCCAGTCATCAATAATTAGCCAGGAGTGTAATGTGTGATGTCCTTGGTTTTTAAATGAGGCCAAAACAAGCTCAAGTACTGCCTGAAAGCAAGAGCCAAATGCTTTCATGAATCATTACCCCAAAGATGAGAATCTGCATGTGTGTCTGTGAACGTGACAAGATAAGGCGCTCTGTTGTATTTCCTAACAGTACAACAGAATTGTCAGAGTTTACAGCTTAAGCGCTTTTCCCGGAAGTTAAATTAGATGACAGCAGACGTGTAAAGGGGGAGTGGTGCACGGGAAGGATTCTTAATCATTTACAGAGTAAAAGCCTGGGGCCTCTGTGTGCATCCACATGTTGACTTGCCTTCCCTTGTTTGCTGAGGTGGAAAGCCGGACAGCGCTTTCTGGAGAGAGGACTTAAACTGTGCAGGGCTTTTGAACACTGTGCTCTGGCCAAGAGGCCTCGTGCTCCACAGTCCTGTCATGTTTTCTAAGTGTTTATTAGTTCCCATGGATATCCGTTGGGCCGGTGTCGATCCGTCTCCTCTCCTCATTCCTTTCTCCCCCTGTGCTCTCACTCCCTCTCCTTTTCTTGAGCCTCTCTGTCTAAGTATATTCCTGATATGTCTGGCTGCATGTGAACTGTGAGCATAAGCCCTTTTTCCTGCAGAAGTTCAACTAGTCATTTCTGCCTTCCCTGTAAGCTCCATTGTTAGTCTGTTAGAGCCTGTGTGAAAGCGAGAAGAGTCTTGGCTGCTGCTGGAAAATAGTGTTTATGATCCCTCATCATTATTGCTGTTAGAACAGCCAGAGCTGCCGTCTTTCATGTACAGCGGGAGGATCTGGGAGTGCAACTATGAAGGGAAGGGGAGACACAAGTACCAAGAACGCATGACTGGATCACTTTATTAAGACAGAGGAAGGAGGGATGAGAACTGGAGATAAAGTGGGGGGTTAATTCAAGACAGGAAGAAATGAGGATAAACAAAAGCACCATAGATTCAGGGAGAAAACTGAAACACACTTGTCCTTAAGCAAACACAAACAGCAGTAGCAGAGCCAAGAAGGAGTGAAATAAAGATGTAGGGGAGAGTCGGGAGCAGGAATGGACTTAATGTAACATTAAACAAAATACTGATCATCTGTCGTTGGTCAGTTTAAAATCCTGAAGAAGAAAGACTGCTGGGCTGTCAGTTGCGTCCGCCTCTATTTTGTGCCGACCTTCCCAGACCACTCAGTCTGTTTATTAGTTGCACTCATGGATTAAGCCTTTCAGCCTTTGACCCCAGATTGCTCTGGCTTAACTGATATAGATTCAAAGCAGGGAGAGGAGAGGTTTCAGCCCTGGAAGTGCAGGAAGAGTGTGATATGACATCCCCGCGCTAAAACTAGCAGTGGAAGTACAAGGCAATGGGGACGGCTGTCTGTGGGGAAGCTATAGCACTAACATTCATCCAGAGGTCACTGGTAGGGGTTAGGCACAGCAACAGACGACTCTTTGTTTGGTCTGTTTAGGTTGGTGGGAATGCAGTGTTAGAAAAGTCACAGAAAGTTAGTTTTCTATCTCATTTCTGTGATTTGTGTGACATAAAAAAAGCCACTGTAACTCAAATACCAACTCACCAAATTACTTGCACTAACTTCTCTGTTCATGAGGTGGAATTTTACATCGATTGAGCACCTCGCAGCTCCTTAACGCGTCCTTCTGTCTTCTACATTGCAGGAAATCGAAGACGAAGCCAAATGGAAAGAAGCCTCCAGCGGAAGAGAAGAAGCAGTACTTGGAGCCAGAGTTCACAAAAATCCGTGTGGTGGACTTTGACCTGAAGGAGCTGGTGGTGCTGCCCAGAGAAATAGACCTCAACGAATGGCTAGCAAGCAACAGTGAGTGACTATATAGAATATCTGTAGGGTACATAGAGTAGGAGCACAAAGAAAGCAACTCAACATGACCATTGTTAAAATATGAAAAGCCGTATTATCTTGTTTGAGGCACGCAGTCCTTTAAGTCTTTTCTTTGATTACGTCTACATTTTGTCAGGGGTTAGGAATTATTTTTCCAAGTCAGTATGCACTTGTCATCTGTAAACGACAAGATGTTCCAGTGGCTTTTAGAGCCAAGCCTTTAACATGATCCAGGCCTGGTACCACAGTGAGACTTCCCAGTGACGCCACACACAGTGCTTCTTTAAACACTTTTGTTTGCAAGCTTTAGACTCGGTGCAGCGTTTTAATTCTTACTGAGTTTCCTGGCTGATTGATCAATCTCACAAGGCTTTTTGTTTTGTCTGTCTCCCTGACTTTGTCAGTCCAAAGCATCCAAGTGCTCATGGGGGAAAACTACTTTTTTATTTTAGGCTGATACAACAGATGGGACTTGTTTTCACATGTTACTATGTTTTTCAACATGAAAATGAAATTGATACAATCTGGCTTGTGCCAGCTTGTCTTAACCACTTTTTTGGACTTGGCTTGAAAACAGAATATACGGCTCAACAGTGTTTTGATGAAAAGTTTTTTCAAACCAAATCATTAATGACTGGAGTCATTTAATTCTGCCCACAAATATAAACCGACTGTATCAAATTTTTTTCCCATTGGATGGATGGTTTGTCAAGCAGGAAAAAATGGGACAGCTCCTGTGGGAACTATTCTTTGATTGGATTCCATTGCATCCAAGAATACTGAGACACAGGAGTTGGAAAGAATAAGAGTTGAAGTCACTTCATAAACCACAGCCATTTCACCATGATTGCATTCAGAAAATCACAGACCAATTGAAGGCAGTGAGGCTCAATGCAGTGGCCCAAACATTCTTATGTAAAACATGTTTTGAGTGTGGTGTTCACACCTCCCAACATCCTTTAGGTAGGAGCCGTGTAGTGCATACTCAACTTGATAAAATATCTCTAGAATAAAATTAACAGCAGCAAATGTCAGTAGAACAAGCGGAAATGGTTAGAAATACTAACACAAAGTCATCTATTGCTTTTGTTTGACTTCTTATTAAAGCCACGTGAGCTGCAGGGTTAAACAGAAAGTGTGACTCACTTCTATGCTGCAAGTAAAATTGTTCCGCACCATGTTTATGATGCACATAATATTTTAATCTAAAAAATTTCAAAATGTTGAAAATTGGATTGCCTGTTTATTAATGAATTCTTTAGTACAATTAACTCAGTCGAAGTTTCCTTTAAGCTCTCCAACATGAGAGAGAATACTGTTTTGACCGTTTCCCCAGGCTTTAACTAAATGTCACCATATCGGAAAGATCTCATGTCTGTGAACATCTAACAAACGCAACAAATACTTTTGACTGAAATAGATACATTTCTTCTCACAGTGCTTAATGCTTTGCCCTGAGGGAGTTTACTTTTCACTAGAAATGCCTGTTTCAGTCCTAAGAGACTGAAGTAACAGCTTAAACTTGCCAAAGCTGCCATGTGTGCATGGCCTGTCCCGCTGATTACACTGACAGATAAAAGTCAGTGTGCAGTGGTGTAGATGTGTTCTCATTGTCCACAGAAGAACCTCACATAACATAAATAGTCCACTTATATGTTTTTTTATATTGTTTTTTTTAATCATTCATTCACATCACTGGCATGCAACAGTATTTAAGTGTCCTCATTATGTTTTATTTGTGGGTAAAAGACCCCACAAACTGAATAAGTTCTGTGATCTCTTCTTTGTTCCAGCAACAACATTCTTCAACCTTATCAACCTGCAGTACAGCACCATCTCAGAGTTCTGTACTGGGGACACCTGTCAAGCCATGACAGCCTGCAACACGTAAGTTATCTCCACCGCTGTTGGTTTATTCATTGTTCACCTGCCAAGGCCCCATTGGTTTATTCATCAGAAATCTAGTTTCCCATTGGTTAATTCATCAAGTTCCCTATTCAGCGAGGGATGGCTGAAAACCCAGAGGGTTAATTCGTATTAATTCTGATGGTTTAACTCTCTCACCAGTGACGGTTAACAAATTCCGCTCCTTGTTTGGTGTTAAGTGCGATTTAAGTTTCAGCTAAAGTGAATTAATGATTGGAGTCTGAATTAGACAAATCAAGAGGGTATCTACCAAAATTAAGTGTCTTTTTAGTAGCATATTCCCTCTTTGTCTCACTGTCTCTAGCTGCACAAACATGAGAGGTCAAAACAGCAACATTTCTTAACACCGTCTTTGTTATTTTGTATTTTTTGATTAGTACAGTAAACACAACAAAAGATACCATATTTACCAATCAGGAACCTGTTACTTGCCATTGTCTTAATTGCTGAGATTGTCATAATTATGAAGATGATTTTGAGTCATACTGCAGAGGTAAAAAAAACAAAACAGCAAAAGAATGACTTCATGTGTTAAACATTTGCTTCACATCACACGTCCTAGAGTGTTGTGGTCAAACTGTTGATCAAGGCATGTATGTATATATAGCAGCGTGGAGTTGCTGCAGTTTTCTGAAAAGATGGTCAGTTATAACTGTGTGCAATAAGATCAGCTCATTCCTCTGCAATAGTTTGTTATAAAGGAATTACAACATTTTCATGCTAACAGAGGGGAGGTGACGATTAGTATTTATCTAACTAGTTTGCCCTGTCAGGGCGGGGTGCCGTCTTTGTGTGTGAACCCTTGTGTCTGGAGAGAAGCCTTCATTCCCACTGTGTTTACTGATACCTGGAAAAACCTGAATACCCACACTGACAAACCACAAAACTGACTATACAGCTCTTAACACATATCAAGTGCTCGTGCTCACCGTGGACAAAAATATGGTGCTGAGATCAATGACAAGTGACACAGTGGTTGAAAAATGACACACATGACAGATTTGGTGTGAGAGAGAAACTTGTCACGAGTTCACCTCTGTCAGCAGTGGATTTTTCCGCTGTTGTCACCTTAATCTTCTGCTGCTAACCCACACCCGGAGAAATGGAAGAAACACGCTTCACCTGGTGCATGTGAAGAGAGGATGCTACATTGCAGATTAACTGTTGAGCTGCGAAGACGAGATGTAATGTGTTAATGAGGAAGAAGAACACAGAATTAAACGTAGTTGGTCTCACAGTTTCGTTCTGGATTGAATTATTTCATTTTAGTTTGACTAGACCTCGAAGTCGACCATTTATGATTATGTCTTCCTAACACTGCCTGTTGCTCAGCACCCTGCCCTTTCCTGCCTGTGCAGGGTCTGGCATCCGTGCCCAAAGCCAGGGCTCAGCGCTATATTTGGAAGAAAATTTTCCAAAGTTTCCATCAGCTATGAGGAAACTGAACAATTTGGTCGATATTTAGATTAATTTTTTTCTGGATGGGTGCGTGTGTGTGAGAGAGATGTGGTGTAATGAGCTCACACTATTGTTTAGTGTTGGGTTCAGATGGTTGGCTCCATTTATAATTTGATGGTAAAATTAAGCTTTGTTAACAAACCTGTTACTTAATTTTATTTCCTATTAGAAAACAGCAATGCACAAAACATGAAATAAGCATTTAACTTCAGAGCAAACACATTTTTGTTGCTTGCAGTACGTCATTTAAAGATAAAGTCGGTGCAGGTGCAGCCACATATCACATCACCTCATATCAATGAATATATTGTTTGTACAACATGCCGCTGTTCTCATCTTGGGAACATTTCATAACCACACCACCCTGACATCTTTGGAGGCTAAAGAAGAAATTACATAGCATTTATTATAATAAATAAATGACAATAAATGAATAAAGGAATTTATAAGGATTCGTATTCACTAAAATTCTGAGCCGCAGTTCAAAGTAACAGCAGATAAACCACCTGTGTAATATACTACACATATATACATGTGTAGTATACTGTGTATTAGTATAAATGGTTGTAGTTTAATCATGTCTGGGTGGTTATGTAGGAGTAGAGAAGATATGTTTGTAGTCCAGTCAGTGTCTCTCCCACACACAAACACACCGTCTAATCCTGTGTGAATAAGTGTATTGCAAGAGTCTGATATTGGTGCTGTGGTCCTGCTGGGTCAGGTCTGTGGACGCTTTGCATTCCTCAGGATTTGTAATGTCTGCTCCACTGTCTCCCAGACCCACACTGACGGCTACACCCACATTTCTTTTCACCATTTTATCTACATATTAATTGACCTTTCCACCTCCCTGAGTCTCTGTGTTTTCATCTGCTCCCTCGTTAGCGCGAACATTCATCTAGCTCTAGGGTGATAGACCTGTCCTGCTCGCTTGACTCGCTCTTTGCTGCTGACCTGCTGGTTGACCTTTGTTAACTTTACACGTGAACCGTCTGGATCAGCTGCTCAGGACCAAGAAAATTAAAACTCCATTATACATAAATGAAAACACGCTAACAAGATTTGTGCTAAGAATGTTCTCGATGGTGACGCAAAATCTTATCTCTGTCAGAAAGCGAGATGTCACTGTGAGCATGGGTTTTTCCTGAATGAGGAAACAGAGCAGGTGATGTCTCATAGGCCAATTATGTCTCACAGGTCACCTGTGTGTTGTTTCTCTTCCTGTTAGCTGACAGAATAGTTTGACTGTTTCACGTTCCAGGAAATACTCCTGTTGGTGTCAGAGTTGCGTGTACTTTAACCACAACACATTCATAGTGACACTAACTGCTGTATAATTAAATCATTTTCCTCAATGGCTGACGTTATTTTGATATATGTGTGTGTGTGTGTGTGTGTGTAACAGCTGGGATTGAAAACGATGTTTTCTTTGCATCTCTCCCTCTAGAATATACTACTGGTATGACGAGAGGGGGAAGAAGACGAAGTGCACTGCTCCACAGTATGTCGACTTTGTAATGAGTCTTTGTCAGAAACTGGTCACAGATGAGGAAATCTTTCCTACAAAATATGGTGAGTATCCCTCTGGCTCCAGCCCTGCTGGGCCCCTAAACTGTTGCAGACTTAGAAAACTAACTAATGTTGTACTGCTGCCCCCTGCTGAAATAAAAGGCAATTGAATCCATTTTCTATCATTTTATTTTACCCATATTACTACAAGGTTGGTGTTTCTTATTGTCAGAAACCATAATTAACAGAGCTTTATTCTTGTCCAAAAAAATAAAACCATTTTGCCTCATGTTATTGATCAGGAAACTATAGAACCAGTCTGGTCTTTAAAATATTTTTTCCTTCAGAGTGGCTCTTGCTAATCCCATCTCTCCTGTCTGGTTCTGTTTTCTTGTCTCCATTTAGGTAAAGAGTTCCCAAACTCCTTTGAGTCCTTGGTAAAGAAGATCTGCCGGTACCTGTTCCACGTGCTGGCTCACCTCTACTGGGCGCACTTTAAAGAGACGGTGGCTCTGGACTTGCAGGGCCACTTGAACACTCTGTATGCACATTTCATCGTTTTCGTAAGGGAATTCAACCTGGTCGACCCCAAGGAGACCTGTATCATGGACGACCTGTCCGAAATCCTCTGCACCCCCGCCCCGCAACCCGCGCCTCTCCCGGCCCCCTCTGCCCCAACCTCATCGCCCTCCCCCTCTTCACAAAACCATGTGACGGAGAGATGAGCGGGGGCGGCGATGAGACAGTAGCCCTGGGGGTGATAGAAGATATGATAGAGGATAGAAGGACAGACAGCCTGGCCCCCCTCCTCAGTGCCAGCAGGACTTATGAAACCTTCCACTACCCTTATATTTCGCTATGACACCAAGCAACCAGCCGGAAGGAAGGGGTTAGGGTTTTCAGGGGGGGTCTGGGGTGACGGGGAGGGGTTTGTCACGCCAGCAGGAATTGGCGTGAGCGTTCCTCCCAGGGGCAAATCCCTCCCATCTTCTCTGCAATTTAAACTAGGAACAAAAAAGTATGTGTATGTTTTATTTTTGGTTTCATTTCACTTTTCTTTTTTTTTCTTTTTTTTGAGGTTTTATTCAGTTTTACTTTTTGTTGGGCAGGGGGGGGTGCAGAATGTCTGTCGGCCCTTCGCCTCCCTCTATCCTCTACCTAACATACAGTACAGGATGAGGGCTCTGCTTTGCTTCAACCTACTATTGTACAGCGTTGTTGATGTGTGGAGAAGAGGCATCTCCACTCACCTGCAAGCTCATCCTTCCCTCTTGCGGCGGCGGGAAGCAGCTTGCAGGCGCACAGCCACTACGTTGGCCAGTAGGTAGCCACATCACTGCCTGATGGGGCGATACTAGCCAATCACTGTTTGGGTTGTTTATGTGCGGGATGATTAAAGTGCTTCCTACTCAGGACCTGAGAGAATACGTCACTGCTGCCAGAGAGAAATTCCTCTCTTTTTTTTCCATTCTCTATCCCTTGTTCTCCAGACTGCTCAGTCCTCCATATAACAGACCCTGTTTAGCTACGGTATAGTCACCTGGTGTACCCCTAACAAACATGTCCCAGCTCCTACCTGTGGAGGGCAGCAAACAAGTGGAGAATGCCACAGAAACAGGGAGACAGAGAAGATATATAGAGATTGAATGTTAGATCTTTAATCTGATCAGAGAATTGACACTTTGAGACCGACTGGTGCCCCACATGTGGCTGAATCAGAGCTGTTTCTGATGTTTAGCATTGCGGCAGCCCCGTTAAAATCAACACCACCACCCACTCCAGCAGCACAGAAGGACAAAGACATGAGGTAATGTCTGCAGGCCCATGGAGATGAGAAGAAGGGTGAGGGTGATCGGGTGGAGCTGTTCTGCTGTTTGACAGCCACCAGTACTCCCAGTGCAAAACTGAAAATCTTCTGGGTTTTATTTATACCCATCCCTTTATAATTTTCTTTATAAAAAGATTATCAGAGTAAAATTAGTTCAGAAAAAATAACAATAATGGTATCATTACACGTGTATAGAAAATGCAGTCTGCTTGGACTTTACAAAGAATCACAAGCGGGTGCTGTCAGACATAGCCTCTCTATGGAGGAGGATTGGGTTTATAATTCTCCTTTTTTATTTATTTTATTTTTGTTTTTATTTTTTTTCTGCAGGGTTCTTCAGTTCTGGCTCTCGTTTTTATGTATTTTAATTATTAACTAAGTTAAAAGCAATTTAATATTTTAAGCTCTGCGGATTATAATCTAATAAAAGAGAGAAATGCCGATTTGTCTAAGTGTCTTCTGTTTATGTAACCGATGCTTGAAAGGACAACATGAGTTTCTGGGCTTTGTTTTAACAATCACATATTGATGTTAGCCACAAAATGTTATTATCACACACACAGCAGCAATATTATATATTGCTGGAGTGCCCCTATAAGCCACATTCTTTGGCCTGTACATCCACAGATTTTACATGAAACATTCTTTGTTTTATTGAGTTTATATACAGCATGTGCAGTCACTGTTGGAAAAAAGAAAAAACACATCCAAACAGTAATTTCTGTTTATTGTGGATGCTCCTCAGGTTGTGTATCAGTCACATCTCATAAATCTCTGTGCATTCTATGCATTTCCATACTGTCCCTGAGAAAAAGCATGTGTACATATTTTTGACTGCATAGAAATATGTGGTGTGGATTATTACATTTATTATAAAATAAATATGACCCTGTATTTAATGACCCCTCTACTTAAAACAAATAATTCTCATATAAAATGCTAGCAGACATTGTTCAAATAAATGTTGGGTTTTCTAGCTCTCCATCCTGGACTTGCGGTTCACCGCCGACCCCTGCCGTCTTCTCACAGACGCCCGCAAGGTGGCGCCCTCGAACAATTTAAACCGAGCGATGCCACCCGCTTCGTCCAGTTTCTTGGCGCTGCAGCTCGGTGTTAGGACCTTTATAGTGTTACCGAACTTGGAGTAGTCCACCGCGTACATCCCGTCCTCCTCGGAGACTGTGGGCACGAAGCGCTGCCCCCACAAGATCTCCTCCGCCACGTACGAGGTCCTGGCCTGCGTCGTGATGCCTGTGGTCTCCACCACCCCCTCCAACACCACGATCACCTCGATGTCCTCGTGCTGCAGGTTAGCGGGTGACAGTTCATACAGAGGGCTGTGCTTGTCGATCACGTGGCAGATTATGAGGGGGGACACCAGGAAGACGCCGTTGGTGCCCACCGGGTTATCCATGTGGATGTCGATCTGGTCCAGAGGCACCACCTCGCCCTCCTCGGTGGTTGTTCGCTTAACCACCTGCATCTTCACGGTGGCGCTAATGATCATGCTTTTCCTCAGGTCCCCGATGCGGATCATGAAGCACAGCTTGTTGTTTCGGACGGAGATGACGGCGTGCTTACTGAAAATGAGCGTCTCTGCGCGCCGGTTGGCCTGTGCAGTTTTCATGAAGATGCAGCCGAGCATGATGGCGTTGATGACGAGTCCGACGATGTTCTGCACGATCAGGATGATGATCGCGGAGATGCACTCCTCCGTGATCATCCGGCCCCCGAAGCCAATAGTCACCTGGACCTCTATGGAGAAGAGGAAAGCGGAGGAGAAGGAGTGAATGTCCGTTACGCATGGGACAAAGTCGTCTCCTCTCTGGTCCAAGTCGCCGTGCGCAAAGGCAACGAGCCACCAGATCATCCCGAAAAGAAGCCAGCTGCACAGAAACGACATGGTGAAAATGATGAGTGTGTGCAGCCATTTTAAATCCACGAGAGTGGTGAAGACGTCCTGCAAGAATCGGCCCTGTTCTCTGATGTTGGTGTGCGCCACATTGCAGGTGCCATTCTTGGAGACGAACCGAGCTTTTCCCGGCTTGGTCCTGAACTTGGGCTGCAGGACATCCTCAGCCAAACGAGTCAGCAAGTAGTCCTCGGGGATGAGTCCTTTTCTGGACAACATAGCGCTCCCATACTACGCATCCACAGCCTTTTGGCTTTTCAATTACTGCCTCTGCCCGGCTGACGGATGAATTCTTTTACTCGCTCCCAGTGTCCTTTGTTACCAATCGGTGCCTACCGGCGTCAGCTCCTCGGCAGCTGTCGGGCGCAGGAGAGTCTCGTTGTCGTCCGTTTTCTGGAGTTATGTGCGCGCCTCACGTTTCCTCCAGATCAGGCGCTTCACAACCGAGAAGTCCCATGAGAAGATTCTTCTTCCAGCTCCGCAGCTGCCGCCGTCACTCACACCACCGACTGGCCGGGCATAATTGTGCCACACTGCCTCGTGCCATTGTGAATCAGCCCACCGGTGGTGGTGCATAAGCGACATTCAGTGAAATGTAAAAAGTGGCTTCAGGAGCATAATTGGCCTCTGAGCTGAGTTTGATCACATTTGGATGAGAGGGCAGGCTCATGTGGCGCAGTTGGCTGTATGCTGACTCCGCCACTTCTGTGTAGTTCGGTAACGTGAGCTGCAGACGCTGTGAGGTGGAGAGGGAGTCCCTCCCTCCACCATTTCTGTGGTGCCCTTCCTGTGATATTCAATGAGAATGCAGGAGGGGGCCCATTACGCATTAAAACAGTTAAAGTGTGCAGCCCAGAATGCCATAGGCAGCTCATACATTAAGTAAATACAAGGCACATGAAAGTAAATCATCCGGAGTCTCATATAAACTTCAACAGCTCTAAACATGAATAGAAAGTGGTTTGGTCCACACAGCCAGATCTATTCTTTTCATTAACACTCAGTTTGTTTTTTAGTCTGTTGTGTGCCATGATGATTTATTCTCCTTGTCTTACCACCCATGGAAAAGGCACAGGCCACTGTGCTCCTCAGGCATCCATATAATTTCCGAATGTCACCCCTGGCAGCTGCAGATACAGCATCTGACCTCACAGGGACACCCACGAGTACAGTACATGAAGATGATCTCTGTGTTGTTGTGTTTTTGTGTCTTAGCCTGGTATTGGTGGACAGCATCATATTCATCGGCTCTGCTCCAGGTCATTAAACTTGCTATTCGTGACTCATTTTCTTTGTACAGGGAAATACGGTATGTCCCACACACGCAATAACAAAAAAAATTGTACCCTATATTGAAATAACCCCAACAAAAAAACCAATGTAATGATAATTTATGTTTTATTAACAAAGAATTAACATTTCTATGTACAAATATAATACATGATTAAAAAATAAAAGGAATATATTCCATGGGACAATTGCACTTCGAATGTCTTCCTTTAATGCTTCCTCTCTTTTCCTATTCTTGTGCTACTTGTCTGCTTGTACAAAGGAGGCGAAAACGCTGTCCTCCTTGTCGAGCAGGGCCTGGGGTCTATCGTACTCCAGGATGATCCCCCGCTTCATCACAATCACCAGGTCGGCGTTTAGGATGGTGTGGACGCGATGCTGTGTGACGGAGGGGAAGGAAACCAGTCACTACTCCGAGCAGTAGAGCAAGACATCAGAGAGAGCTGCTACACTCACTAATTCAGAATGTCACACTTTGAATGATGAAAATTCAATGGTTTTCACACAAAAGTCTTTATACTTCATCTGTTCTGTTATTTACGTGGATAAGTACAATATACATATTTAAAATTAGAGCGACGTGTTTCAGGAAAATTATCCTTTGTATTAAATGTTTTTTGCTTGATAAGATCATTTGAAAAATCTAAATTGATAAGTAAGGACATTTTAGCATTCATGGGTGGTCATTTTAATTTTTGTAAATAACCTTCAGAAAGGCAAATGTTCTCCAGGAAGTCTGGCATCTGCTCTTATGTCCTACTCTTCTTTCTTACCATCTTTATTTTCTCCATAGTGACTGTGTCCATGCTGCTTTTGTTTGCAACTTTGCACCATTTTACAGGAAATGCATCAGCAGCACATGCACAAAGGTCGGCACACTCATGGGGAAACACCAGAGCTGTATGCAGAACTGTAATTGCCTAGAGCATTGGCACAGTGTAGGGGAGATACTCACTGCGATAGTAACTACTGTTCGGTCAGCAAAAGCAGTCATCACCACTTTCTGCAGGATGCTCTCCTGTGGGGACACAAGCAGAGGGAGATGAAGCTGGATACATGTAAAAGACAGAGTGAAATAAAAAGGTATTTTACCAGTTGACATGTTTCTTCAAAAACACTTCAACCCCCTAGAAGCTTATTTTTCAAACTGTCATCTCTATTATTGCTCTTATCTTAGTGTCCCTGATTAAAAAGTGTGTTTCCTCAGGGGCAGTGCTGCTGCATTATTGTAGCAGGGAATAGAGCTCTTTGTGACTGATCATTGAAGAGAAGGTCTTAAGTAAGAAGCAGCCATTTGTCAACACACACTCCCCTCAGGCTTTTACGGCACTGACTATTTTCTCTTCCATTTCAACCTTTCTCTTTCTGCTGCATGCATGCGTGCTTCCTCCTCCACTCCTGCTTTATTTTTATCTTCCTCTTATGTAAAAAAATCAGAAGCTAAAAAACACTTCTGTGAAACAATCTGTGAAACTGACACTCTTGTTATTTTCTGGTTCTACTGCTTATATTTTATATGTTATAAGTTTCTAGACATTGAAATGCAGATTTTCATGTATCATTTAGAGATGTGTGTTGTTTGTTTTGTTTGTGTTGTCTACAACTTCAGAGTTTAGATAAAGATTAGAGATTGCACCTTTTCTCTCTTTCTACATTGCTCCTTCTTCTCCTCACTGTTCTTTGTTACCATGCCTACAGACCAAAATATCTCTCCTATGTCTCCTTCACTTTTCACTTTCACATCCTTTATGTCAGTGTTGCCTCCTTTTATCACCAGCTTTCACCACCTTAACAATGCCCTTTGTTAAAACACTCACTGACCGTGGCCATGTCTATAGACGCAGTGGCTTCGTCCATGATGAGGATGCTGCTCTTCCTGACGAAGGCTCTGGCCAAGCAGAACAGCTGTCTCTGACCCTGACTGAAGTTTTCTCCTCCCTCCGTCACCATAGCGTCTGAAAGAATAAAATCATACTTTTCTGTAAATTCATATGCAGCAAGCTACTTTATATGTAACACACAACCCTACGTTATGAGAGGGCAAAGTTAATTGCCCTCAATCAATATTTTATTGATTTTCTTCTGTAATTTAACAGTCAGTGCACATGTAAAAAATAATCCAGTGTATCCAGTGTAATGAAATAATTACACTTTTAAAAAAAGGTTTATCCTGAGTCTGCATTCATATAAATAAACATGCAGCAGCCACCAGGGTCACATGAATGGTAAACAGTGATTATTTACCATGTCAGACGTTCACCATGGTGTTCAAAATACTTTGTTTACAAGAAAATAAAAATGTATATATATGAGTTTAGTATTAAATAAGCAGTGTTAGAAGAAGCTCTTAAATAATTTACTTAAGTAAAATGAAGATTATATTATTTAATTATAGTTGCATTATCGTGCATCCTGCTGGTAACGATTGAGCTGATTTTAACACCTCAACACCCTATAAATATGTATTATATTTGAATGTAAATAATAATTTGAACTGAACTACTTAGTGCTGGGCAGCTTCTTGATTTCACTCAGGGGATCAATAAAGTCTTACCATTATACAGTATCTTGTTTTGCTAATCCAATTATGAAAAGTAACTAGTAACTATAGTTATGAAATAAATGTAGCTGAATAAAAGTAAAATATTTCCCTTTGAAATGTAGCAAAGTAGTAGTAGTTAAGTAAATGTACTTAGATAGACGACTGTAAATATGCATATGATGTTTCATTTTGATTTAAGATGTAACTTAACTGTAACATTACTGCAGGATCAAAGTGTACATTCACACTATGCTGTCACTTAAACATAAGGTAAATGGCTAATTTAATTAGCCATAACCCCTAGGTCACAGATCAATACAAAAAACAAAAAAAATCAATCAAAGCACGTTTTTGTGTCTTTGTGTTGACTAAAGTAGAAATACACCTGACATGAGCACTGGCAGTCTTTTATTCCACCAGAGTAGTGAATGATTTCTCATAAGGAAGTGAAGAGAGACAAAAGAACTGAGTGATACATTTCAAAATAGAAGAAGCTAAAATAAGCCTCGGTGCAGAGGGGAGGCCCTGTGCACCAGCATACCGAGCATTCATGGTGTATGTAGGTTAAGGCTGTTGAAAAGGCTCTCAGCTAACATCTGATCATCAGTCTTCTGCAGTCTGCAACTATTAGGTCAGGGGTGTGACACCCACGGCCCGAAATGAGCTCAGAATAATGGGACTGTAAAACAGTGCGGGATGGAGTAGCTACACACATAATACAGCTCCAACAAGCATTTAAAAAATTAATGCTCATGTATTCTGATACAGTAGCCTGATCTTTGAGAAACTCGAGCAGCTGACAGTAGTTAATGAGAAGTGAGGGCAAGATATCAGAGAACAAGTTATAGTATTTGTTGTACAGAAACTACACATACATCATACTATTTGTTTTTAAGTAATAAAATAAAAACAATATGAACATTTTAATATATTCTATTCTATAGATTTGTTAATAGTGCTAATGTCTGGTCTCTGGCATGAAGAAAAAATAAAAGTTTGTGAACCTTGTTATTTCACTCACTCTCTCACAAACACAAATTTAGTATAGCTATAAGGACACTCACTGACATACTACATTTCCTAGCCTCCGACCCTCACCCTAATGTTAACCAAAGCCCCTCTTACTCTAACTTTAAGTCTGACCCTCAAACTGCCCTGTGAAGTTGCGAGGATCAGCCTAAGTGTCATCACAGAGATGACACTGAGCTAACATTTGTCCACACAACCACAGAAAGACTTGCAAACACACACACATGAATACAGGGACAGATATTCTCACCCAGGCCTCCTGGCAGGGATTTAACAACAGGCTTCAGCTGAGCGATCTCTAGAGCTTCCCACAGCATCTCATCTGTAGCCTTCATCTCTGGGTCCAGGTTGAATCTGCACACAGGCACGATACATTTTCTCAATTAATCTTGTTTTTTTACAATTTAAATTAGGAAACAGCAAAATAAATCATAGAGTATAAAGTCACATCATCAAATATGTTATAGTCACTGCTGCTGAAGTCTAAAAATAACCCTCTTAACTGGAGTTTTCAGAAGAATGTCCTCTTATCTACAAACCATCAGCTCTACTCATGCTTCTGATAAGTGTTTTTGAAGAGTATCACAGTTTGCCAACTGCTCCTCTTTCTGGAAATGTTCTGTGTTTCCCCCTCCTTCCACTGAATCAATTTTAGTCACATTATCACAATTGTCAAATCTAAACTGCTCTAACAAGTCCTTCTAGCTGGTAAAATTGATGACGAAGTGAAACTGATGGTACCGAATGGTGCCGCTGAACAGGATGGGGTCTTGGAGGATGATGGACAAGCGAGATCTGAGGGTCTGCAGAGGCAGCTTAGCGATGTCGATGTTGTCAATCACAATCCTCCCTGTAAAAAGAAGAAAATGAAGAATTATGTAAGTGTCAGTACTGAAGACGTTTATTCTATCAATAAAAGAAAAGAAGATTTATTTTCTGAAAGTTCATTATAATTCAAATAATTTGAAGTGCTGATGTTTTACCCTCAAACATGTCCACCATGCGGAAGAAGGCCAATGAGAAAGACGATTTTCCGCTGCCGGTCCTGCCACAGATCCCGACCTGAAATCCAACAAGTCTAAATCATCTTTATCACAAATATTCCGTCGCTCAGTCAATAATTATCATAAATCCATACAGCATTTCCTGGATTTTGTTTTTGTTTCATGTTTTAACACAACTTTCCCGTTTGGTTACCTTCTCTCCAGGGCTGATGTGTGCGTTGACATTTTTTAACACAGGCTTCAGTGAGGCATCGTACCGGACACTCAGATTCTGGATCTTGATCTCTCCCTGCCGGGGCCAGCCGTCAGGGACCTGAGACACAGCTGAACACAGACATGATACATCACAGTAATGTAGCTTCTACCTGTTTACACCTGAAAAAAGCAAGAAACTAGAGGATAATGTTAAAGACACAGGCCTCTTTGCAGAAACCCTTTCTGGCTGGAAGTAAACATGCACGTAAGATAGATTATTAAGGGATCTAAAGGCTTTAGCTAGTGTAAAAACAGCTAAACTAGGAAATAGGATACATTTCTCATGAGCATTATGATACCCATTGTAAGTTGACAACGATGAATGTGGATTAAAAGTGGGCTCACAATAACTTCACCCTGGATAAGGAAGAAACCACAAAACCTTCCCTCTGAGAAGAAACCAGATGTGATTTCTTCTGAATTAATAAACTCTGATTGAATTTAAGGTGAAACTGTGCTGCTACACTCACTGAGCAGTCCCTCGTAATTCTCTGGTTCAGTTCTGAGCAGGCCGTTAATCCTCTTGACTGAGCCAAGCTGTACTTCCATGTCTGCCAGGTTACGCACCATCCAGTTCATGTAGTTTGACACCTGATACGGAGAGGGAGATGGGGGAGGATAGACAGAGGTGACGAGATGGGTAAATGTCACCGTCCTCTCAGGCTGACACTGTGGTTGCATTACAGCATGTAAGAAATTCAATGGTTGTTAAAAACCTGGTATCTCCATTACTTTTCATGAGAACAAAAACAGCAGTGGTGGAAGAAGTACTGAGACCCTTTCGTTATATTAAAGTAGGAATAACACAGTGTACAAATACTTTGTTACAAGTAAAAGCTGTGCATTCAAAATGTTACTTAAATAAAAGTACAAAAGTATGATGTTTACTCCTGCAAGAAAACAAAGGGAGGAAATGCAAATGAGCCACTGATTATGCACCATAACTTCATCTTTTTTATAAATAATTCATCTCTCTCCCCTCAAGATTGTAAAAAATACAAAATGATTAAACTACAGGGTTTGTGTTGCAAGTGGTAAGTAAGTACTTGCAAGTATTTGCCAAGAAAAATACTCCACTACAAGTAAGTACCCTTAAATTTTCCTACTCCTGTAAAAGTACTAAAGCACAACTTCTAAATACTACTTAAAATGCAAAAGTAAAAGTACTCCACTAAGGAAAAAACCTACAGACTGTGGAACAAAAACAGCAGTCGGTGAAGGTGGGACTGACTTTAACCAGCTTATATAGTGACAGGAGGTTAAACTATAAATGATACACCAGCATTTTATTAATTATATAATGATTTTTATTCAAGTCCTGCAAAAAGTAACAAGACAAATGTGTCAAAATTGTACTTAAGTACAGTACTTGAGTAAATTTACTAAGATACTTACCAGTTCTGAATTTAACCAAGATAAATTATTCTTTTAAATCAAAATACAACTATAAGTAATATAATATTAATAATATAATAATGATAGTAATAACTAATAATATAATAATATAGTCAAAAAATAGTTAAATACACAGAATAAAACTCTTTGTTCTAAACTGGACACAAGTTCTGCAGTACTGGAGAAAATGTACAATTTACAAACCATCGGCACTAACACACACACACACACACACACACACACACACACAGTCTCACCATGAGTGCATACGTCAGACCGAGCCCCACCAGTCCAGTGGACAGCTGGTTGTAGAGACAGTTTGTGATGGAGGCCACAGCTGCTACCAGCACCACACAGGCTCCAATATACTCCTGCAGAGAGACATATATATATATATATATCATCATCACAGCAAGAAGATAAAACAACAGTGAATAATTCAAGGACGTAAATGAAATACAAAGACATTATTATACAAGTTTGCTGTCAACATTCATGACATAAAACTACTGTTTTGTTCAGCATCTTTGCACATGGATCCATAAACATCTCAAAGTTATCTCTGCCACACAACATGATAAGGTGCATAAGCTATAATCAGCGTGCAGTCGATCCATGAAACAGCATATAAGGGCTGCATTTCATGTTAATACGAGGCTGGAAAATTCCAGTTTTCAGCATCCCGACAGAGAAAGCAGTTACCCTGCAACATAAATGTGAACCTAAATATGAAAGACATGAACAGCAGGCGAATCATTACCATGCGGACCTCCAGCCAACGATTGGCCGCTGTGAGGAAGAGAGAGGCGATGTTGTTGGCATCAGTGAACTGCAGTAACCTCTGTCTGAACCTGGGCTCGTACCTGCCAATGGAAAGGATCATTTCATTATATTGCAGACTGTGTTACATACACATTAACCATCCACCCGACTGCAGCTTCTCCATTTTCCAGCCTGACTGACTCAGTTTTAACATGAGGCCTTTAAAGAGATTATGGGAAGAAAGCACGATGAATTTTTGAACGATTAAACTTGAGGACTCTCTCTTTAAATCATAGACATAAAGTTATTCTGGTGACTGAAACTGCAATCAAATTAGATACTAAGAAGTTATAAAACTGTAGTAAAGTTTAACTGAAATGTGGCACCTAGAGCTAATACACTACTGTAACTCATTACAGTACACATTTAATTTCTTACTCTACAGTATAAACCTGAGAGGGGATATATAGATTTCAGGGAATTTGTATATTTTAAAATATGTTTAAATGTATAATTATACTCTGGCGTGATTATTAGAGTCTAACAATATCTGCTTGAATAAAAAGTGGGTGTCACAAAGCCACAGAGGGTCACTTTATTGGTGAAAATCAAACCAGCAGATGAGCTTCTCTGGTTTTTATGAGCAACATGCAGGCTGAAACTTCTGAGTTTGCCCGTATGGCTTCATTTAAATTCAAATATCTAAGGAAAATCACTGAAAAATAAGTTCATTGTGTTTCAAAAAGTGTTAAAGGAAATCAGTAATTACACTTCCACAAAAATGAAAGAGTTGTGGGACACAGAATTTAAAAAATACATTCAGTTTTAAACTCCCAGACATTCTCCAGAAATTCTTGCACTTTACATGAGATTATGTGTCTTTTCATTAGAGCCTAAATGCACATCTTTTAAACAAGGTGCCTGTAAAATAAGCATTTCAACAAATGCTGATTATAAAGAAACTACACAGAGTTCCTATACCGTTCAATAATCATCTACGCATACAGCTACAGTAGGTTATACAGTATGTTAGCATTTACCTGAGAGCCCTTATAGTGGTGAGACCCTCTACTGTCTCAGAGAAGTGGGAGAGTAAAGGGAGCTGGGTGCTGTCCTCCAGCTGCTGCAGGTCTCTGAGCAGAATACGAACGAACACATAGAGAGGAAAATATGAACTGAAGTAAAATTCAGATAACACGAGTTATAAGTTTGGACAGATGAGGACAGAAAATCCAGAAAAACACTATGTGAATAAGGTCAAATAGTTGTGGATTCACCTGAGCTTGTGTCAAATAAAGGAAAGATGTAACTATACACTCTTCATAAGTTGTTATGGAATCTCTATTAATGACATACTATTTGTTTTTGAAAGTTACGCTGAACCTGTGATTAATGAACAGTTATCTAAATCATTTCATTTGAACATTTTTTTTTTTTAATCAAAATATAAATTTGGTAAATGGTCTGCACTTATATAGCGCTTTTCTACCTCTACTGGTACTCAAAGCGCTTTACACTGCTTCTCATTCACCCATTCACACACACACTCACACACCGATGGCAGAGTTGCTATGCAGATGACCTGACACACCGGGGGCAACTTGGGGTTCAGTGTCTTGCCCAAGGACACTTCGACATATGACGGGAGGAGCCGGGAATCAAACCACCGATCTCACGATTGGCAGAAGACTGCTCTACCTCCTGAGCCACATACGGTAGGTATGTATGTTTTACCTGAATGCAAAACAATCTTCCCCTACTTAAAGTTGAAGTTTCTATTTATGGAGAAGATAAACACTGCATGAAAACATGGACAACTCTCACATCCTGTCAGGGCTTTAATATTGACAAAATGAACATAATTTAATTCACCAAAAAGTTCAAGCTTTGTCTCCTTATGGGAAATCCCTTAAATTTCTGTTGAATCATATTTTTGTTAAATTTACATATAATATTTGCCATTTCAGAGCCTTATCCAAACACCCGAGAGCATAACTATGGTGAAAAAAATAAACATTTCTCTTTACTTTGTTGAAAATGTGGCAGAAAGTTACATTTAACCTGTCTTCTGTTGAGTCATTAAAAAACAAGAGAAACATTTATAACAACTTGCTGTGTAATATGTGTCATTTTACAACGTTACCTCCTCAGGTCGTTGAAACCCCACTGGCTCTGTCAGTGGTTGGTACAGACCTGATTACAACATCTGTGATATCTGTCCCTCCATTCTATCAAACTCACCTGGAAGCCACTCGAAAATATTTCTGGATGAAGTAGCAGGTGATGGCTAGTGGCAGGAGGGCGATGAGGAAGACGGGGGTCACGTAGGAGATGACGCCGAGAGCTGACACACACAGCAGGGTGGAGCGCATGAGACACTCCAGGGTGGAGGGGATGTGCTGATCGATAGTGTTGGTGTCCGTGGAAAACCGGTTGAGGATGCTGCCAAGTGGCGTTGTCTCAAACAGCCTAGAGGAATGAAGAAAAAATTTCTGTAATTTGCTCTCATTATCTCCATTGTTATATTGACAATGAAATAATTCAACTATACAATGTGTAAAATGTAACTGCATCTGTGAATTTTACAACATAAGGTAGATATCTGAGTGATGATTTGTAAAAAAAAAAAGTGTAAAGTGTGTTTTTTAACATTATTATACATTATTAAATCACATTTGTCTCACAGAAATCCAGTTTAATTTAATTAATAATCTTATTCTAAAAATGTATAATTTTACCAGGCCACATACTTTCCAGAAAACAAAAAATCTTTAGAGTCTATACTGGCTTTATGGGTCTTTATACAATAAGATATCCAGCTTAAATCTGCTCAGCCATGCTGTGCAGTCAGCTGGTTTAAATTCTTTCATGTTCATTATGTGTCTTCAGGAACATAATGTGTCCTGGGTTCTGTCTAAGGGAAGCAGATGGTGCTGTGAGTAATGGAGTGAAAAAGGTGCTTTTAACTGTGTTTCCTCTTTCAAATGATCTGTCTTATCACACACGCACGGCGCTATCTCTGCCTCACACACACACACAGGTAGAGCTGCAACACACACACACACACACACACACACACACTGAGCGTCGTACCTCATGGGGGCCAGTATGATCTTGTTGAGCAGCTTGTGGTGAAGCTCCTTGGCCACTTTGAGGCCGATCCACTCCACAGCCACTGAGGTGGCCAGACACAGGACGATGCCCAGGCAACACAGCACACTGAACACCAACAAATACCGTGTGTGACTGAAGCTACAGTCCTACAGAGAGGGGGGAGAGGGGTTATTAAAACATGGCTTCCAGTCTGTGCTTTAGAGAAAGTGAAATATAGCAAAGGCCTGTCACTCTGTTTGCTTGCACTGTAATTACAAGCATAATTAAACTCTGAGTCTGGTTAAATATTAGCTGTGTAATGTGACAAAAGCAGTGAAGCTTTTAAAGAGATGCTGTTCCCCACTCCTCTGAGTTTCTTTACTTTGTCCTCAATTTACCTCCCATTTAATTTTGTGATTTCATTGATTCTGTATCAAGCTGTCTAAAGTCTCACGTTTGTCTATATATGTATTCCTGAAATTCATAATATAAACAAATAATGTTTTTAACAACTACATTTATCTCAAGCATTAAAGTTCTGATAACATAAATTTGCATTTTAACTAGTTTAAAATGAAGAAAAAGGAGGAACAGTTAACATTTTCACTGAACTTCAGTTTGTTTGTTGAAATTTTAGTTTGTCATATTAGAAAGATCAACATTTATTGATCTAGATGTAAATAAATTCACCCTATAATCAGTATTCAAAATGCACAAATGAAACCTACTATTGCACAGTTGTCTAATCGTCAGTATAGATAAAAAAAATAATTTGTGTAATCCTTTTATTGTTCCACAATCTACAAAGTCAGAAACTGGAGAGTATTATGTCAGCCTTAAGTACTTTTATGTGAACATTTAGTTTAAAACTCTTGTCTAACAGCAGCCTAACAGTTATGTGAGGCTGTAATGTGCCAGAGTTTGTGTTTGATAGTAGAACAGGACTTCTGAGTGTCCCCATGGGGATTAGTCCACAGAACAGTGTAGATTAGATAAACCTGGCGCTGAGACACTGAGCCAAACACACTGTCCTCAGCATTTAAGTAACAATTCATCTGCACTTAACTCTGCGTACAGTGTGCCTTTGTGTGTGTGTGAGAGAAAGAAAGAGCGAAGTGAGCAAAAGAAAGGCTGCAGTGTTTGTATTCGACAGGAGGACACGGTGCACTTTAAGCTGCTGTTCTCATCCCCAGCTGAGTCTGTCTTTAGCCTTCACATGGCTGTGAAATGTGATCTGACACACACACATATAACATGATAACCTGCCAACAGGTGGTGTGGCCTCATTGTGTGAGCACCACAGACTAACCATTGCCACTATTGATGTTGTTATTTTTAACAGCGAACTTAAAGTGAATAAAGATTTAATACGTTTATGTTAGTGACAATTTGTTTTTCACACATGCACACACCAGAATCCGTTTTATCCAAATCAGGATTAAAGTTTTCTCTTCTTTCTTGTTAGGTTGAAACGCTTCACTACTCATCCAAGTATCTTCTTCAGCCACAGACTGAAGTTGCCAGACTTAAGTTGCCATGGCTCAACTTCCAGATATCAATTGTGATGCTTTTCACTAATAGACTTAAAAACATTTAGACCAATTCACAAGAATTAAAACTCTCCTTTATAATATTTATATTTCCCAGGGCGGCACGGTGGTGTAGTAGTTAGCACTGTCGCAGACCCAGGTTCGATCCCTGGGTCTGCGTGGGTTCTCTCCGGGTACTCCGGCTTCCTCCCACCATCCAAAGACACGCATGTTAGCTTAATTGGTGACTCTAAATTGTCCGTAGGTGTGAATGTGAGTGTGCATGGTTGTGGTCGGCCCTGCGATGGATTGGCGACCTGTCCAGGGTGTACCCCGCCTCTTGCCTGAGGACAGCTGGGATAGGCTCCAGCACCCCCCATGACCCTTACGAGGACAAGCGGTTAGGAAAATGGATGGATTTCCCAGCAGCTCTTTGTCTGAACCATCAACATGTCAATGCTCAAACATGTGTTCACCCTTTTATAAAACCTTTTTTCATTTTGACACAGAGACTCCATCAATGTTGCTCTAATATGCAGATCTGATCTGCTGAGCTGCAGTAGCTTCTGGGTATATTAGTGAATGCTCCATCTGGGGTTGGCAGCGTCTGTGTTTCAGGTCAGCTCTGTTCAGCTGAGACTCACAGGAGAATTAGAGAGAAAACTGTTACATAATTTCACTTTGGCCTCTTTCCCATACCTGAATCTGTTTTAAACAACAAGTAATGATTTGTTTTATTCTAATCAAATTTACAGATTTTCACCATTTTTTAAAATAATCGTTTGGTTTATGAACCCTTCAAAATAAAAGTTCCATAAATAAATAGTTATAATACATTTTGACTTCTGAACATCTTGAGATGTCTATGATATTCAACATACAGATAAAAAAAAAAAAAAGTAAGATAGGAGTTAAATTAGTTCAATAAAACATTGTTCTTTCTTCTGTTCCATTCCAGTAAACATCTCACAAACACCTCAGATTTATCATTTCACTGACTTGAGTAGTCTTGATCCCCACACTTGGAATAACTCACAAAGAAAGGCACCAAATCCTCATAACTGAGAAGCTGCGTCTAGGACGTTTGGCAGTTTTGTTTGAAAATTTACTTTACAATGACTATAAGGCAGAGATGATCAAGCAGAAAAGAAGAGGTCAGGGTCTCTGACCAGACAACAACAAATCATGACCATCTCTATAAAAACTAGACCATCTTACCTTGACGACAGTACAGTTGCGAGCCGTAGCCTCTGTCTTGGCCGCGATGACGTGTGACGTCCAGTGTGCCAGCCAGTAGTCGATGGCGACCATGAGGGAGTGTTTGAGAAGCTGTGACAGGAGGAGCAGGTTGAGCAGGAGCATTCCAGCGGAGGACAGGTAGGTGCCACAGGAGCGCCAGGGAATGGTGGCTCGCTGCCGCAATACCTGCGAGAGATTGTCGTCTTCGTCACTCTCCAGAGATTCCTCTGGGATCAAGACAGGCACGAGGGTTTAAGTTATTGGTTTATTCTGGGAGGAAATTCCTGCATTTTGCCATTGAAAATAACATGACTGTGTCTCTTCAGATTACTTTTCTTTTTACTTTAAATAAAAGAATATTTCTGTATGTAACTGAGCTCTCCCCTCACATGACTTACTCCTCATATGGTCTAATTTCTGACCATCCTCCTCCTACTCTCCTTCCTTGCTACATCATTATCTTCTTTTCCTCATCCCTTTCTGACACATTTCTCATATCTGTCCAACAGAAACACCTCTACTAACACAATCCATGAGAGAGGAGAGAGAAATAACAAGAGGAGAGAAGAGCCCACAGGGAAACTATGCTAGAGGTTACAGTATCTACATTTTACAACACCAAACAGATGCTCACTCCCACATGGTTTTCAGGGGCAACAGAGCAGCCATGACACAGAGACTGGGGGTGAAGAGCTAATGTTATTGACCTTTCACGTCCTCCCCACCCCCAGGTTAAATCTATCACATCACATCATGCAACAAGCTTTTCAGCACGAGCCTGCATGTGGGTGTCTGGGAGGCTCAGACAAGCGACAAGCTAGAGGCAGAGAGGAAGCGAGAGAACAGAGGGGGCAAAAAGACAGAATGACTGACAGGACTAAACACACTACTGCTACCACCATCTACAACCATGCTGGTCTTAAGCATTTTCATAATCAGAAGTTAAAGTGAGAGAAAGAAAAGACTGAATGATGATGAGACTGTAAGTTGGTGGGAGAAGCTCACACGGCTACATATTGCTTGCAGACATTTTTGCTTGTTTTTCAAACCATGCATTCTGGCCACACCTGCTTGATCGAATATGAGGGCAGCACCTGGTGCTGGAGCGATCCACCCCGGGGTGCCACCAGTACACGGAAGACAACACAGAACACAAATAAGGAGTACAGCCACTGCACTTTAGCAGCTTCCACTAAAGTTGCCGATTCAATAGCTGAGACATGCACGTAAAGAATCAGATTTGGTGTTTGGCCACAGCAGGAGAGAAGGCTGTGTCATATCTGGTTGCTGAGAAAGTCTAAAGGGAAGCCAAGACACAAGACACCAGACCCAGAGAGAACAAAAAGGTCTGGAGTATTTAACACCAACACAATGTTTGCATTGCACTGACACAATAAATAAATACATTAAATAAAAAACAAGGGACAAAAAAAAAAAAGTACAGGGAATAAGGGGTCATTCAAATCCTTGCAAACATTGCAGAAGGTGTAAACATTAAAAAGGCTGATGCGCTTAAGCTTTAATGCAACGGGTGCTGCTGCTCAGCAAATACACACAGCAAAAAGGGAAATCCTTCTCCACTTATATCATTACCAGCAAGCACACACGTGCATGTTATGATCAGACTGAAATCAGTGAAGCGTTGACTGCAGTTCTCTCAGTATGTAATCAAGCTGTTTGATGACCACTCACGGCAGAGGTTGTGTCCCATGACCGCTCACCTTCCTCGTCCTCCTCAGTCCGGACAGCCTCTCTGGAGTACATGGCCCTACGCAGGTTGTTCCTCTCCATATCTGTCATACTCGCTGCCACCGTCTCCTGGAGGAGAAATAAAGAAAATCATTTACTTCTACCCAAAAATAATAACTAATAACTACAGCCTGCTGACACATTAAACAAACAGATAAAACCACATAATCAATCTTTCTTTCCAGACAGTGCTAGATCATGTGCACCTCTCCTGAAAACTCTGAAATGAACAAAACAAAGATTATTATAGACATTAAGAATTCATTAATGATTCATTAGCACTTTAGTTGCATGTTCATTAGTCACCTTTTCAAACTCCTGGTCCTGTCTGTGCATCAGGGTTTTCCACTGCTCGAACAGTTCCGGCTCTGAGTTCTGGATGTCCTTCAGAGTCCCTTCGGTCTGGATAGTACCATCTTTCATGGCAATAATCTGATAATAAACACACACACACACACACACAAGGAGAGAGAATAAATGCAGTCATTAGCTGAGGCTGAAAAATCTATTTTTATGTGCTCTGGGAATTTTCTGAGATAAATTGTCTGTATCCCAAATGAGACAATAAAGTGTTTACTTCATGAGTAATACAGCGTAGTAAACAGACAATCCTAATCGTGATCTCAATTGTTGTTAAAGAGAGGAAGAGTAAAAAAATGTCACCTGAAAGTTGTTTAAGATAATTACTTTAAATCTGTTTCTTACCCAGTCTGCATGTGGCAGATACTGAAGCTTGTGTGTGACCAACACCACTGTCCTCTTCTCTTCTCTCAGGAGCTTCAGGATGCCGTCCTGCATCAGATGGTCACTGAGGTGGATGTCTAAAGCAGAGAAAGGGTCGTCCTAGATAACACATAAACAGGTGTTGTAAAAACTGCAACAAGAGGCGACGAGACAAAATATTAAGTAGGTTTAAAGCCTTGAAAACTGTTTTCAAATCATTTTGCATGGAAAATGCCAAACATTGTCTGGTTCTAGCTTCTCAGTGTGAGGATTTCCTGTTTTTCTTTGTCATACAGTATGTGATAAACGTGACAAACATCTTCAAGTTTTAGACAAAACAAACAAACTAAGCACTCTGAGAAACTATGAATGATTATTTTCACTATTTCTTTTAACATGAAAAAACAAACTATTAATTGTCATATTAATTGATAATCAAATAAGTTACTCTAGTGGTAAACATATCATATAAAGTTATTATAATAAACTGAGAAGCAGTGAACTCTATCCTGTCAGTTGAAAGCTGCGTTCAGCTTCTCAGCCCTGCAGCTGGGCTTAGGAGAATGTGTAGCTATTTTTGTCACGTAGGAAGGCATCAGAAATAGAATCTCATCTGAGTGTTCAGGTAAAGAGAAACAATTTCACAGTGAATACTGACAGACAGTGTGCTAACAAGGTTAATCAAAGGTGCAATCCAAGGCACTAAAGTAATTTTGATTAAAGATGTTTGTGTGCACACTCACCAGAAAGACCACGTTGGTCTGCTGGTACAAAGCTCTGGCAACGCTGATTCGCTGTTTCTGTCCACCTGACAGTATGATACCCTGTACCAGGGGACAGGACAGTGTGTGTGAGGAAAACATTACTACAAGGTTTCACTACAAAAAGGGATGAACAACATGATTACATGCCACTCGACCCAAGAGTAGCAAAGGAGATCACAGTTAATTTCCTGAATTACTGGTGCATGTAGAAATGCAACATGACAGTGATCTAGCTGAACAAGGTCAGTCCAGCTTCCTGCACACACAAACATCCAATCCTTGCTGCACAGTAATGATGACAAATGGTTCTGCAATAAGCTAAGCCACAGTCGAGCTCACAACCAGAGAAATAGAAAAAAGACAGAGGAAATCAAAGAAAAACACAAATTATACTGTGAAACGGACCCGCTCTCCGATCTCTGTCTGATCCCCTTGTGGAAGGATGTCAATGTCAGGCTGAAGGGAGCAGGCCTCAATGACAGCTTTGTATCTGGGAGACACAGACAGAGACAGAATACAGATGAGGACAGAGAGAATCTGATAATAGTAGCCAGAAACTATAGGCTTGCTCATTATTGACCAGTTGGCTAATCATCTTGATAGTTAATTCATTCTAATGATGCATATCTGAGGGTTGTTGTACATTTGAATAACACAATCAACAAAACGGTTAAGGAGCACTCTCTGTGATTTAGCTTAAGGGACTGTTTCTATATGAGCCATTTGGTCTTACTACTATACAAAGGTATGAAAATGACAGTTTTCTTATCACTGAAGCTTTGAGAATTTTGGACTGAAAACACGGACTTATCCTACTTCAAATAGTCTTGATAATTAATTTTATTTTGGTGAGTTTTTGTGAGAACATTAATAAATGTTCTCTACTACAGATATATGGAGAGTTCACTGGACTGCTGCTGCTGATTGTCAGTGAGTCTCATTAGTTTTGCAGGTATCTGATTATAAACTAAAATAGTACACAATAAAAATCAGCACATCACAGTAGAAATGTAGAATATTCGTGACAGCTCTAAAATCTGAATATTCAGTGTATAATTTGAGCTTGAAGTCAACAAACAGTGACCAACATGGCTGATAACAACAGACTTGACCAAAAAGCTTTTTTTTTATTTTAGAAAAATCTGGTTTTTCATCCCAGAAGTATAGACCATCTTAGATTATTTTAATATTTTGATTTTGAGGCAGCAGCACATGACAAGTGGAGGAGGAGAGAGGTAGATGTGTAAAGACATAGGGGACAGTGAGGTCAGAGGCAAACATATCGTTTTATAGAACATCTCCATGGCAACAAACCACAGGGACCCATTAGATGTATTTAATGAAAAGAGTCCATTAGACTGGCCTTCCCACAAATGCAAGCATGTAACCTTTCAGCAGGGGCATTTACTGTGAAGCTGAAAATTGTGTGTGTAAAAAAGAGAAAGTACGTGCGTGTGTGTTTTGATTGTGTCCATGCAGGCGAAACACAGCATATGTTGCTGTGACAGGAGTGAATACAGTGACAAAAGAGAAACACACCTTCAGCCAAGACAAATCCTGGCTCGATGAGTCTAAATGTTTATTTGGGAAGTCGCCAACTGGATTTTTTCACTGGACTCAAACTGTTGACTTAATCTGGCATCACCACATCCAATTTACCACAGTGGCGTCAGGGAGCAGAAAAATTATTGGCTCTATTTTGACTTAACAGTTCAGCCCATTGATTACTCTGTTATAATTAACAACACTGTATGTAATTTTAAAGGAGAACGTCTTTAGACAGCCAGTGGAGTGGCAGCACAAAACAAGGTTATTTAATTCATGTTGGGAAGACAGTTTATACACAGCAGTTACTAATGCAAGTGTATTGTCTGAACCTTTTTGTTCAATGTGGAGCACACATACACTACCAGTCAAAAGTTTGGATACACATAGAAATGACCATGTTTGTGAAAGAAAAGCAGATTTCATAACATCAAATTGATCAGAATGAATGTGTAGACA
>JAUMHL010000027.1:8139271-8179709 GCA_032362345.1 Sandelia bainsii | reverse complement strand
ATTAGAAAACCATGTGCAATGATGGTAACACAACTGAAGACATGTATCTTTTCATGAAAAACATGGTCATTCCTATGAGTGTCCAAACTTTTGACTGGTAGTGTATAAACAAAGAAATTAGGAGAAAGCTGAAAAGGTTATATGAAGCACTGAGCAGCATCTTCCTGTTACCGCCCCACTACACTCAGTTGCCACTTTAAGCCAAAACTAATACAGCTGTCCTGCAATAAACCTTTTCTTCGTGATAGTTAAAACTCGTTTCTTAGAAGTGTTGATTGAACTATATGATTATGTTGGAGGCTGGTTTGTGGCACTGTTGAACTGTATGCCAAGAAGCATAGGTGATATTTATTTTAGCACATTAATCCACTTAGACTGAGTGGATGGATCTGACATCCTTTGAACCAGTTTTACGTTGCAGTACATTATCCCATCATCAAGGAACATTCAACAACAGCTCTTTTTTCAGAAGTGCAGAAAAAATGCAGTGTGTTATATATACATAATTATTTAAATGTATTTCTGGTTCGGGTTCTCTTGTAGCATCAGTGGTTTAGATACCAACTGTCCCTGTCTTGAGTCGACCAGGGACTTCTGCTGTATGCTATTTCTTTCCCATCTCTCTGTTCTAATTTCCTGTTATACCTCTACCGTTGACACTCTAATAAAGGCATAACATGTCCAAAAATACAAAATGTATTTCTGGTGAAGTAACAGAAGGTAACAGGTCATTCTTTAAACCTAAATCATCATACCATGTTTTAAACAACTTCATGCAGGTATGCAGTCTTACCTTGATTTTATCATGGGCATCTCAAATGTGATATTCTCCACCATGCTTGTGTTCAACAGCCAGGGCTTCTGGGAAGCATAGGCCACAGCGCCTCTCTTCCTACCAGAGATTTACAACAAATACAGAGGTGTAAAACAAACATGATAATGTTCAAATTCTAGTCTTCTGTTTCTCACATGGGATAATTTTCAGGAACTATTTAACCTGAGGACCACAGGGACGTCTAAGCATCTAAAAGCAATTAATGCATAACAATCACTCTAGTCCATTAAGGACTGGTTCAGGGACCATTACAACCTGTGGTGTATTTGCGAGGTCAATATGTTGCTGAGGGTTGGAGGAAAAGAGGCGAGCAGAGGGAATAGTGCATTCTCTATTATCTTCAGTGGATTTCTAGATAATTGTGAAAACTGCCGTTCTGCTCTGCTGATAATGGTGATATGTCTCCATGGAGATGGCCTGGCGTGTAACACGCGGTTGTCTGAGCTCACCTGATGTCGCCGTCACCCACTGCATCTCTGTCTGTGGGACTGTGGGGGAAATATCAAACACAAAACATTAGATGAGCAATACTGTTCATCGCGGTATGAACAGATGAGTGACATGACCGCGTCCATCGTTACCTTATTCAAGTAATGATTAACAAAAAACAAACACACATACACACGCACATTAACCCCTATACTCTCCCTCAATGTGGCAATGTTTGGCAGCCCAGACACAAACACGCCAACCACTGCCCTACATGACCACTATCTTCTAGGATCTATCATCAGCTGTGATCCTATCCTTTCCTAAAAATATACCCCACACATAATTTTAATTCCTGTAATTTGCTGATATGGAAATCAGCATCATCCCATTTGGACTCTGACGCATTCAGTTCTCAGAGGATCTGATTCCTCGGACTGAGATTAGTACATCAACACAAGGTCTGCGGCTGTCTGAACGTTTGTTACTGTTTGCTGGTATCTTATTCATCTAGTGTGTGTTTCACACTGTAAACTGTGCTATAACTGTAAAGGGAGGCAGGCTGTTTGAGGTGAGCACAAAACGATTTGTGTATATATGTACACACGTAATGTGTAAACTATGCAAATATATCTCTGGTATCATGTGGGAGAAACTGAACAAACAGAAAAACTGATCTATTTTGTAGTCAGGTGCTTCAACCACATGGTGAATAATTAAAGAGACTGCTGAGGCATCTAATACAATGAAATATTTGACCTGAAAAGAAGTGTAATTATAAAAAGGTTTATGATTTCTGAATTGTTTATGTTATGATTATGAATTGATTTCTGCCTGTACATCAGTAAATACTAAAGTCACAAAAAAACTCTGAGGATACAAGTTGAGGATTTGTTTCCAGATTACACTGATTGAGGGAAAACAACAAATATTTAATAATGGAGTAGCTTTCACTCTGACTGCTCTGTGGCCTATAAAGAAAAAAGAAAAATGTTGTTTTATTAGTTTGCAGCTTAATGTTCCTGAAATACAGGAGGGTGCAGATGCAAAAACAATAATTAATTCATCACTGGAAAATACTGTAAATTCTTCAGTGTTTTGTTTTTATCTGGTGTCATGTTTCCGTTTTCAGCATAAGATTTTGATTGTGTTTGATGACATTTATGGTTTAGTTTCACCTTTTCAGTCGATTCTTTTTCTAAAACATTAACTTTTGGTTTTTCTTTTCTTTGATATTGTTTCTGGATAGAAAGGTTTAAATTAAATTATTTAAAATACACCATTATTAGTGGGATGTGATACTGTGGGGAACACTTGTACAGTCAATTTCATATAACTTTGAGGGACAGTTAATTTTCATGTTGTTCATTCTGAAGTTTATTCATTGTGCTACGACTTAAAACAATCTATCATTAGACACGAGTGTGTGGTTAGACAGCCTTTATGGTGCCCCTGGTTCTGTCACAGAGTGATGTGGAAGACTTATTGTGTTTCAGTGTACGTTCAGAGAGAAGCAGTCAATGACAGCTGAGTTACAAATAGAAACAATGATCCACACTCTGTAAAAATAAAAGCATTATTTGCATTAAATAAACCTGCAAAGTGTCAACAGGGCTTTACTAGTAAGGATACATGGTTTCCACTACTGTTTCTTTGCAACAGCTGAATTAAATGTCTTTTCCTTCGTTATCAAAAATAGTAGCACTACATGTGTCTGCTGTCTGAGAATATTCCTGTTATCCAGGCTGCAAATATTTTTAGTGTTCTGGACTCACACTGGGGAGTCTGTCTGAAATCTTCAGTTTGGAATTGTCCTCTAATGCCTGACTAAAAATAGATAATGGTTTTTCATTGATGTGTGTAGGTTTAAGTTTTTGAACATTTTCCTCTTTATTCACAGCAACTTACCTCTCATCTCCCTCAGACTCCAGATGTGGCTGACTGCAAAAAATAGAAGGAAAAATATATTTTTTATTACATGGCTTTGCACATGCTCAGTAGAAGCTGTAGTGTTTTTTTAGTTTTGACAAATTGACACCTCTCTCAGTCGTCCTGAGAAGGTGACTCTCATCAGGTTTGAGCACAACCAGAGTGCGAAAGCTGTGTGTTGACTGAAGCAACTTCAAAATGGCAGCGATTACAGCAGAGACCACAGCTGTTAGAATGTGAACCGGTGACTGATATTTGAGAAGCTCTTACATGCTGCACATACAAATGTAAACACTGCTGTTACTGAATGGATAAAATAAGAGAACATGATGAAAACAATCAGGCTTAGCAACTCTGTTCAGGAGATGTTAAACTGAAATTAAATGCAATCAAATGTTAAAAACATATCTGGCATACATTGGCTTTGGCATTCCGTATCTCCATATCATGATATCTTGGGGAATATTTGTTTCTAGTTTTAAAGAAAGGAAGGTGACAATGGTCAACCTGTCTAGTTTTACTATAACCAATCTGAAGTTAAAAAAATATGATTGAACAGAAAGAATTAATTACCTTACAACTGTGTTGCACTGAACACACAAAAAATGTGGAAATGTGGGAAATATATAAAAATTGTACTGGATTTTGGAATTTTCCTGGAAGAATTAATACTTCGAAATGAAAACGTTTATTATTTTTGTTCTATACAGTCAGCTAAACTGAGCAATTTCCAACATCACACAGTCAAAGCAGCTCTTCAGAAAATCACCACGTAACAGTTGAAAGACACTAAAGCCTACAGTAAATGGACGTCTGATTGTCTTTATCCTGCAGCCATCATAAAAACAGGGTAATCATGCCAGCTGATGACTTATAGCTTTCATCTCTGACTAAATCTCTGAGGGCAATTTCCTCTTCAATCAACACCCTTAAAGACGTAAGGACGTGTTCGAGGAGAAACCGTATGGGAACTTGTACAAGACAGATTTTATCAACAGCAAGAAAATCAAGTCTAATCATCAAATCCAGGTGGAGGAACCTCCCACACTTTCTAGCAGTGAAACTGTAATGAACTTAAACACCCATCATTAGACGTCAAAGGCACCCTAACGACGATAGGGAGTAATGGTCAATGTTCATTACATAATGACAGCGATCATTCATCATTCACTTCATTCAGAATGTCTTGTCTTCACTTGCTATGGTTCTTCTTTGGATCAATAACTGCTAATAAAAGCACAAATGTTATGCTTCATTGATCCTGTACAGTGAAGTGCTTTTTTGGACACGTGGTCAGCCAGTTGACATGTTTCAATTAATTACTTCAGCAGGTAGAGTTTGACGTCTGGGCCTCACTACCCAACTGGCTGCCTCTGGACCTTGCTCCACACAAGCCATTCATCAGCTTTGACACGATACTGAGGTCAAGATACAAATAGTCATCCATTTCATTAACAGAGGAATCCAAGGCGCTCCCTGCTCTGTGCCGTATTTGGAGTAAGAGAGGACAGCAGGAGCCAAAGGGAGCAGGTGGATGAGGGGCCAATGGAGACCTGTAATTTGACCTACTAACTGGTTTTATTTAATCGGAGTTTATTAAAAGTAAACAACTAACATGATGAATAGAGACAGTAACAGCATAAAGCACGACTTGTTCCCGATGGTGTATTCGTACTTCTACATTAACACTGTATTGATTTGTTGTCTAGTCTGTGATGTCACATATTGTCACATAAACAAATGTAGCCAGTGTGAAAGTGAAATTATGCTGCTAAGAAAACAGCTGGAAAAAAATGGAGACAATCTAAACAGGTAATTTTTGACCTTGGAAATAGGAGGTGACAAAATAACAGAAATAGTGGTGAGCAGTTTTTGAAGTGTTACAAATCATGGAGATGGATTAACACCTGGGCAGCTCTGTCTGCTGAAGAAGATCACTTGTCATGATCAGCAGGTTCAAAATAGATAATAAATTATCTTTCCGGTTAGCGTGCGTTGTGAAGTATCCAAAATACTTCTTATTACTTGATTATATAAACACGTAGAGCTGTGTTGGTGAGCTCAGGTGGAACAGTGAAGACACAGACACTAGCAGCTGATCAGTGACAGCTGATGCTCCAGTCGTCTTCATAAATCTGATCTGCTGTCACACTCAAGTCTCCTGATTAGTCATGCTGTTTACTCCTTCCAGGCACAGGCTGCTTTCATTTATCACTCACTGTCTTTTGCGTTTTGTGTTTCTTATCTTATCATGTTTTGATTCTGCTGCTTTCTGTCCTGTAGTGAATTTGCCACAAGCTGCACAGAATTTATTTGCCGACGATCCTCAAAAGTAGACCCCCTTTCCCCCCAGATACATCCATGTGTACTATAGCTATAAATGTCACTGACTGAAACCCAGCAACAACAGCAACAAACATGGTGGAAACGAGGGATAAACTCCACGGAACGTATATCATAATAGGAGAGGCAAACCTAAATGACAGTAGTCTCTCCCTGAGAGGGTTCAGCACCTGGCGTGTATAATCCAGCCTAGCCAGTGTGACCCTGGCACTGGGACAGAGAGAGAGGAACTGTGAGTGTGTGTGCGGAGAGGGGTGCCTGCCAGACACTGTGAAGGTCAAGTCGGAGTAACTGGAGTGATAGCGCCACTATCCTGGCAAGGTGATGAGATATTCAGACGTGGGCTAATGAAACCTAGAGTGCATCAGCTGCGCTATTTCAAACTTTCTTTGCTTTTCTAGATTTACTGTGTTTACTTTAGCTGAAATGTGTAATTGACCGTCCACATTCTTCTGCAACAATAGGAATTTGTCAATACTCAGGTTACAAAAAGATGCCCAGTCCAAGAAACATGCTCAAAGTTTATTGGTCAGCAGTGAACTGGACTTGAATTGGTTCACAAATTAAACATAAACCCATCAGAGCAGAGACTTTCAGTGCACTAGTCCTTGCAAAATGTTTGGTTGAACATGGACATTTGCAACAAGAGATTCCAAGTAAAAGTTTTCTATGAGGGATTATTTTGATGTCGGGGACCAGACACTTTTGTCCAAAGCAACTTAGAATAAATGCATTCAACCATAGAAACATGAGCTAGATATAAATAATATTGGAGCATTCATATTAAAGGATGGTGCAGTCTAAAGAGGTAGGTCTTTAAACCGCAGCCACTATGTCTGTTAGGATGTTTCCCCATCTGCATCTGTCTAATTTTGGGTCAGTGGTGTTATGTTCCTTCTTACTCATTATGTGGCAACAGTAAACTTAATCATTCAAATCCAAAAAGTGAAACGTGTAATTAAAGTATCAGAACTGATGAACACCAGCATCAGAAAAAAACACAGTGAACTGTAAATAATCAGTAAACTGTTAACTGACCTGTTCCAGGTGACAGTCCCTGATACCCTCTGCATCTCTCCAAGCGCTGCCAGCAGCAGAGATGATTTTCCACACCCAACCTGGCCCACGATCATAGTCAGCTTGCCTGAGAGATTTGATGAGGAAGAGAGCGAATCATACAGTAGGTGAACAGATAAATAACTGGATAGAGAAACAAAAAAATAAGAAGATAGGTAAAATAGGAGGTAGATGCATCATACTGCCTGATCCTCACCAAAAGGAATCTTGATGTCCACATTGGAAAGTGTTGGAGGTCCATCAGTCCACGTGAAATAACCACTGGTTATCTGAAAACATGGTACAGATTCAGCCAGATTAGCTGAGATTAACTCCCTCTGGAATGAGTAAACAGTGAATATGTTGCCACCCAGATGTAAAGATGTAAAAGGCAGTAAGAGGCAAATATTGCCTCACTCTTACTGATTTCATTCTAGACGATATGTGGTATTTTTCACCATGAAAGAAGAAATCGCTAAAGGTCATAACTGCTACACAGCAAGTCTGATCGTGACAAAACTTTATACTTTCCTCCCATTACGTCAGTCAGTGTAGTTTTTACTGACTGCCCTTTAACAAAAGGTAAAATGTTTAACATTTTGCAGGCCATACTAAAACTGCTTCAAGTTTGATAAAACTCTCTCACCTTGATACAAATGTCTTGGTCCACATTCAGTGAGAGTCTGTCGCCCTCACAGTCCCCCTGTGAGCTGTAGTTGTTCCAATCGTCCCTCGGGGGGCGCTTCCGGTTCACCACCTTCAGAGGCTGGTGGTGCCGGGACAAAAAGCAGGAGGAGGACGAGGGGAGAGGTTTAGAGGATGACTAGAGGAGCGTCGTACAACATCCAGCACAGAGGACAAAGCGGTAATGGTGATATTAACGGGAAGATGGTAAAGTAGAGGAGGACAGCAACACCCACAGCAAAGTGAGACAGCAACATCATGGATGCACCAGCAGCAGAGTTAGAGAGAAAAATAAATCCTGACCACTATATTGCCAAAACTGTAAAAATTCAGATGTTTACATGTACTTACCACAGCTTGGTATTTATTTTGGTTGTGATTGCTGGAGCCAGAGGTTAACATCACTCTGGGTTCCTGTTCGTCTCCAATCTCATCACTTGAGAAAAACTCACTGAGCTTCTGAACGCTGCAGATTAAACAGAGGGAAAAGAAATCAGGACACTGTAGATGAAGAATGAAATAAAAACTGTAGATTAAACGAAGATATCATCAGACTGTAACAACTCTATTTCTGTAACACACACGTACATACTGTGTCTCTGCATCTCTGAATTCAATTATTTATCTTCTGTTTCACTTCCTTAATGAGAACAAATACGCTTCCCTCACATTACAATATCTGTGCTAAAAAAATGACCTGAGCTGAAATCCTCTCAGCTGGGGCTAATTTCCTTTATTTACTCATTTATGTATCCACATGTCTCGTGAATTACAGTAGATAACAAAGAGGTACAGGTAACATGGTACAGTGAACAAAGTGTATTGATGCAACTAGACAACTAGCAACAGTGGCGTCAGTATGTAAAGTGTGGCTATTATCACAAGAGAATTATCAGGTGAGGATGACTCATCTAACATGAAAAGAAAAAAACAGCTGCTTATGTATAATACATTTAAAGTTACACACTGTATATACAGTTTTACTTGCCTATACTGTTATCACCAAATTTCTTTTTACTCATTTTATTTTTTACATTTTGTCAAGTTGAAGACTGAATATGAGCTGCGGTGCTGAATCCACATTGTGAGTTTTTTTCCTGGTGCCTGACTGAGCTGTGTCAGATCACACATTCCAAAAATAAGCATCTCAAAGGATCACACAGCTCCAAGATTCAAGAAAAAAACATCCTAGTTAAAATAAGGTGCTTACACAGGCACAGTGGTTTAAAATGGTCTCTTAAAAACTCATATAGGAAACGTATAGTATGTAATTTGTAAGCAATTCCAAGCAGTCCTGCAGCAGTCAGTATCACCATCCCCAACCCATTATATCCACCCTGCGCACCCTGTGAACCTTTCAAAGACGTTCAGACAAAGATGATGGGATTTAAACTGACGTGCCCTCGTTGCCTATACATTCTTAAAGAAAAGGGCTCCGCTTCAGTGACTTTATGAGACATTCCTTGGGGACCGTTTTAATATCTCAAGCAGTGTCAAGCTGAAAATGTATTAATACCTGATTCTGCTAATGGCCAGAGCATAAAGATTGTATATTAAAGGATGTAAATAATGACACCTCAGAGCAGTGAGTTTGCCATTTCCAGCCATGTTATATGTTTCTTGTTATATTTTGGCTTTGTTGAGTTTTTCTGCACACCCTACCTTTAGGAGTGGGAAAAATTAAGTCTACTCTACCTAGCACATCCTCCGTTTTGTTTAACAATAACAGTTTTTCTGCTAATCTGTTGGGGGGTTTTTTCAACTTACAATAATGAGCGGTACATACAACAAGAAGCATGTCAGGACTTGTGCACTGTAGGATTAGTTAGCTGAGGGAGAAAGACCTGCAGCTCTGCAGCTACGCAATCACAACAAATGTCTTGACTGTCAAACTAATTGTAAACCTAATTTCTAAAATAAAATAGCATAACATCTCAGTGTCAGAGACCAGTGTGCAAAGAAATGAAGCACTTTGCTACATCAACAAAGACTTATCTGATAATGCAGCTAATCCATCTACTGCAGGAAAAGGTCAAGTGTTCAATTTAATTATGCTGCTTTCACTACTCTGCTCATTCACAGCAGAGTTTCACCTCAAATCCTCTTCCACATGACTATATTCAGACATTTCCTGACCAATAAACATTCCTAAACAAACCAGTGTTTCCCAAGAAATCTGCACGGAGATGATGACTCCACTTTGTCAAAATATGTCTCACCTAACAAGAGCCTTGACAGTGGAGCGCACTACGCTGGAGAGCAGGAAGAGGGGGGTGACCAGGATATGAAAGAGGGACAGAGAGGCAAAGGCCACAGCTGGTGACAGATCGGCGTCCTCTGAGATGTGAACATGAACCACAAATGTCTGCAAGATGAGAGGGAGGAGAGAACAGTGGAGGTTAGTCTCAAAAGCATGGGGTTAGACCAATAAACCTCAGAGCTGTTAACATTTCATACTCGATTGTTAATCATGGTATTTATGACTGGTTTTACCTTAAGTAAAACCAGTCATAAATGAACAGAGCTACAGTCAAACTCCAGTTTTACGAAGACAATATGCTAAAAATCAAACATGAATCACTGGTCTACATATATAATTTCTAGTCATCCCTCTCCTTGGTATCTGTCTGACGTTTCTGATTTGTCATTGCTCAAGTCTACAACCATGAAGGACTTCTATAAATACAGACAGGGTGTAGTGTGGTGCTGTCACAGAGCCCTACACTGTGTCACTGAGAAATGTCACTGGACATCTTGTAGTCAGACTGCCTGACACTGTCTCCACTCTGTCCTTCAAACAGGGGGGAAGTCAACAAGATACACTCAGCTCAGTGGTTATTTGCTGTAACTAGACAACACAATAAGCAGAGCACAGCGAAGCTTTTACTTTCAGGTGGAATTAATGGTGAAACCGGAACAGACACTCACCGTCAAAACAGCTGCGATGGGAATAGCTGCATTCATGAAAACTGAAAGCAGAAAAGACACACACACATGAGAAGGGCATGAACGCTTTTTCCACAATTTTACATAGAGAAAATAAATTGTGTAAATTATTATTATAATACAAAATAATTATTAGAATTATTATTATTATTATTATTATGGGATAAGAAAATTCAAACACATTGTTTTGGTTTCATAACATTTGTACAAAGTCATTTAGACAGATATGGCTCAGGTGCCACTGGAAATCTTAAAGTGCACACTGTACAAGGTAATCACAACATCCTGCGTGTGAGTCTTGAAAGGGTGTTTGTTGTTTGTCATCCCTGTTTCTCTGCACTTTATGTTCTCACACTGTCCGTTGTCCAATAAAATATTGCATGAATGGGTATATGAAAGCAACGTTATTAATCCAGTAAAGGGAGCTCAGCAGTGTGCTAATGGTGAATAAATCTTGGTGTCTATTACTGTCATGAAAAACTGTCAGAGACAAAAATTGTGATTGGTTGCACTTCTTAAACTTGCAATTATTGATCTTATATTGAACACAGTCATGCAGACTCCAGTTGCTGTTCATCTGAGAGTGTAGAAGAAGATTAGAAAGACAATCTACAGAAAATATTAGTTCTGAGTGACCGTGTTTTGCACTGATGTCTTAGGTAAATTGGAAGTGACTGAATGTACAATAATACATGTTATTCATGCACAAAACAGTGGTTATCTTTAAATCCAGTCACTTTAATGCTTATATGTTAAAGTTAGAATTACAGCAGAAACACATAAAAACTGTGTTTTCTGAGGAAAAAATATTTTATTTTTGCTTTACTTCAAATGTCAGGGTTCAAAGTTCAGTGTGTTTAGAGGAAACAAGATGCCTTACTGGAAATAGATGTGTAAAGAGCAAAGGCCTGCAGGCTGGTGAGCTCTTTGCCCCTGGTCTCCTCCACACTGTCACGGAAGATGTGCTCCCAGGCGTACAGCTTCAGCAGCTTGATGCCGCGCAGCAGCTCATTGGTCTTCTTTAGTCGCTCGCTGGAATATTCCTGAAAGCAGAAAGTGAGACTTTTATTATAGAACTGTAATTTCAGACATGAACCACAGACACACTATAAAAGGTGCAGCCACAGAGCAACATGACATCTACTTTCTGAATTCAGTTGCAGGTACAACATATATGAGCCATCAAAGCAAAATGTTTTTCTCTAGTATAAAACCTGCTTAACAGCATCCAGGAGTGAGGAAAACAGTGTAATTATATTTGACAGGTGTTGTTGAATATTAGTTTTGAATCAGCTGAAAGCAGCAGAAAGGCCTGACGCCAGAAAAGCTCATCTTGTGCAACTGCAGACGTTTTGTTTTTTCTTGGATAAATCAAAGCTCTTAATCCCCAAGGAGACAATGAAGAGTGATGAACTGACGAATGCTAATTTGAGGTGTACAGCTGTGTGTGTGTGTGTGTGTGTGTGTGTGTGTTCTTGTGAGGACATTTTAGTTGGTCCTCACAAGTTCAAAGAGTGTTTCTGGGGTTAAGACTAGTTTTTAGGGTTAGGGTAAACTGACTCAGGTGTGTGTGTGTGTGTGTGTGTGTGTGCGTGGGTATCGAGATCAACCTGTGACATCATGAATCTGCACCTTCATTACATCCACTTCATTACCTGACACAATGTGGTCCCGCCTTATCTCCTTGAAACACTGTTTACATTTTATTGTTACCAAGTGAAAATTAATGGTGACCAGTTAGTCGAGTTAAAACTATCCCCCACTTCTCTATTTCCAGGTTACTTACAATGTAATAGAATAAACAACTTCTAAAATTTGCTTGTATCATATGATGATAATAAATCTAAGACTCTACAGCCATGGGAACGTCTCCCTGTGGTTACAATGCTCTTTCCAAAGAAGACCAAACTGTGACACCAAAGATACATCAAAGTACTGAGCAAATTCAAATTCTGAACTGATGATGGTGCTAGGATCACCACATTTCACCATGAAATTTCACTGCAAACCTCATGGTGGTACTAAAGCAACGATCACTCGGTAAGTCAGTGAGACTCATCCTCTGGCAAACATAAATGTCTGTAACAAAATTCATAACATAAATGTCAACATCAAGGTGGCACTAGAGCAAAAGTAAGGGGGTGACCAAAGTCAACAGGCTTCAAAGTCTAGGGAGCATCAGTGTTTCTAAATTAATTACAGTAACTGCTGGAAGTCCATACAACAGTTGTCGAGATACGTTCGTATGGACCAAAGTGGTGGATTGACTGCTGCTAATCTGTCTAAAAATAGATCAAACTAGTCACACAGTTCAGCATCAAGCCAAAACGTTGTGTCTCTACTCACCAGGGTGCTCTTTTGGGTTTGGGACAACTTGGTGGCCACAAAGTATTGTACAGGAGCTAACACAGCGATGACGGTCGCTCCAATCAAGGCACTGATTCCCAGGAGGTAGTAGAGCAGGATTACTCCCACAGTTATCTGGGAGTGGAAGATAAACAAAGAAAGAGGAAAGATGTCAACCTCAGAGAAAAAACTAGAGGAAGACGATTTTAAAAGAGTCAGTTGTCAGTTACATAATGTTCCCCGCTGACTTTGTGAAAACCGTATTAATACAGTGCAGCACTTTGTGAAGAGCAGTGACCTTGATTGTAGTAAACAACACGTGCAGTACGTGCAAGGGGATTACTTTGAAGGGACATTATTTAACTGGATGTATACGCAGACATGCACGTACCTGCTTACACACAAAGGAACATGCAGCACAACATATTTATACAAGGTTCTGAAGTTCAAATACACAAGTCTGTGGTTGGTAAGATGAACTCTTTGAACTGATTATACTCACTGGTCAGTAAGTTGAATGCTGAATTAAGAATGACCAGACTTAAATATTTATGAAAGTGAAGCTTTTTCATACTGCACTACTTGGGTTGTTCATGTGAGAAAGGCACTGGATTACAACAGAGGTACGCCATGTTTCCACCTGTCCTTGACCCCCCCTCTGGCAACCCACCATCTTTGGCATCACACTGAACGCATGCCGGCTTCCCCAGGACATACAGAAACAGATGGAGATGGATGTGACACTTCACATTCGCAAACCCTCTCCTTCATCTGTCGCAGGATATCAGGTGTCACTGAGACTAGGTGAATGATGAGTAAAAGAACAGAAAGATAGGATTTTCTTTCTTTTGTAATAACTAGAAAAAGTAACACATTTCACAGTAGCTGCCTCTGATGTGTTAGTAAGTCATATGTAACCATGACATTTGGCAGGGCAATGGTAATGTATAGCTGTGGAACCACCAACCCCCACACAGCTTCTGCCAGCTTCTTGTGTGAATCTCCCCTGATTTAACAGTATGTCGTTGCTAAAAGGCCTCACACATCATTCCACACAGGTCCAACAGCTACCTCCATTTTGCTTGACCTCTTCCTCGTGGCAATATTTCCCTCAGCACCTCAAGAATTACTTCACTCTGACACAAACCTTTGGCGTGCCACTTTTCTTAAAATCTAACAGGACTAAGAGACTAGTCATGCTTTTCTTGATTTGAAAAGTGAAAATGTCTGCACTGAATAAACACTGGTGTGTTTGATAGAACAGTAGATGCAGAACAGATGATTTCACAAACAATTTTTGTTATCATCTTAATCTCCAAGAATCTCGGTGCAGTCATTAAACTGGAAAACAAGGAGATAACTAGAAGCTGCAACAATGCTAACAGACAATAGGGAATGACTGACGCATCTGGGATCACTGGTGAATTTCAAAAGCACAGTAACACATCCCATCAGGGCGGGAGGCCATAAAAATTGAGCACACCAGATTAATTCCCTGTTTGGGGCAGACAGGTAGGGACAGAGAGAGAATACTAATGCGGCTCATACCTCATCAGCAGGAATCAGCAGGCTTATACTGCCACTGAAGCAATCTGTTTATGATCTGTTTTGTTTTATTCACATGTTTCTGGTGGCTAATATATACCACTGAAAATGAGCATGAAACTAAATTTAAACACTTGAGGATGCACATTTCATGTATATGCAATTTAGGGTTAAAACATTATACATACAGTGTTTTGAATCTCAAGATTTATCCGTATAGAATATCTGAGTTGGTCTCTGCCATCTTTTTAGCATTTCAAGATGATAATCTGCTTTGAGCTTTTTCATGCAAGAGAGAAACACATTCTCTGCCATAGAGAGATAAGAGAATACTTTTCTACAAACACAATACGTGGTGCCAACAGAGGCACACATAGGCCAGAAGACACATCAGCCAAGACAAAAGAGACAAGAGAGGCAGTGTAATAGTGAGCATTAGCTTGCTCACTAAGCTCGCTGCAAAAACTATTTTCTGACAAATAAAAAATCAGACAATGTGTACAGCATTGTCTTTAGCCTGAAATGTTCTCAAGCTTTAAAATTCCTGTAATTTATCAACACCATACCATTTAATACTGTGTGCAGTTTAATTTCCACTCTGTCACTCCTCTGTCAGTCTTTCACCACAGCTTGTTATTTTTGGCTTCCCAAAGTTTCCATTTGCACACACCACTACTGCATGAAGTGTAAATAAATGAACTGAAAAGCACAGCACAGCACAGCATACAATAAACTAGTGTAAAAAAAAGTGCCATGTAATAAACACCTTTGAAAGACAGTTTAAAAATACAATATAATGAAAGAGCAGGCAGCAAAATGGAAAAACATGCAACCTGTATATAACTAAATGTTACTATGCAATGTACTGTGCATTAAAATCATAAATATATTGTAGCTGTGACAGACGCTCTGTATTACAGAATAAGTCAAAGAATGTAAAGTTATTAGTGGCGACTATACAGTAAAGCATGATACAGACCAGTCATGTACATATACATTTACTGAATGTTGCAGTGCTGTTACTGACTGTATTTGCAGTCCACATCAAAGGCTCTAACCCCTGTATTTATGACAAATTTGGCTTAATGCCTCACTCCTGACAGCAACAGTAGATAAACGTGTTTCTCACCTGTACTGGCATGGCCCACAGGTTAGGACAGAGGAAGAAGAACCACATGAGCTGGTTGGTATCTATGGCAACCAGATTGCCGATTTGACCAACAGTTAGCTCGCCCATGGACATGTTGGAGGTGCACAGACGCATTATTTTGTTGTAGATCTTTGTCTGGGGAGAGGACAGCCACATTCAGACCCATGGGGACAAGAAGCAGAGTCACAGTTAATTCCTAAACTACTCACTTGGAGAATTTCTGAAACACAGTACCTGTATGGCCCCACGCAGGTTGATGCCTGTTTCAATGGCCACATAGTAAGAGGCCTGGAGGAAGGTCCTCTGTAGGAGAAGGGCGAAGAAGAGCAATACGGCCAGCACATAAGCATTCTCCAAAAACTCCTTGGATGAAATGAAATAGATATCGAGCAACTTCCTCTGTAAGCACAGGCAGGTAGGGGAGGGGGGAGAGAGAAATATTGACCAGTTTGACATTGTTAGTCCAGCAGGAACCTCAGGAAGGTCATTGATACAAACTACTTTCTACAGGATTGGATTTGATATGGACAATTTCTGCCAGTGAAAAATTGTTCCTTTTCATCGCTTCGAACGTGTTTTCAAAATGTATCATTTTTATTTCACAGGAGGCTACAATATTGTGCGTGAAACTCAATAAAACCGATCTGAAGTGGAGCCCTGAGAGTGTATCACACAGCTCACATGTGGGGTGTGAGCTGGAAAATGAAGATTGTGGTTTGGCAATGGGAGATGTACACGGTATCTCACTCAAACTTTAATTAATTCTGCGTCAGGTAGCAATCATTCTCTCAGAAGGGATTACAAACTATTGATTAGAAATGTGCCACAATCATCTCATCCTTTTTTCTTACTTATTACTTTCTCATTCTACCCTCTCAAGCACAAATTTCTCCCTCTGTAAACCCAGAAACAGAATCTTGCTACAGGCTCAGTGACTGAAATTGTTACTATTCTTCAAAGGGACATGCCGAGAACATTTCCTATGAGTGCTTGATGGATGGGTCTTTTTACCATCATCAAATTAACTTAATATCCCAGTGCACCACCTGGATGTTACCTTCAAACAAATAATTGAAGAGTTCTTAATAGTTACTAGAATTCTTACAAGAGGATGCCTGAGTGGTTGTCTGATGTGGCAGTCTGCCCAGTGTCTAAGAAACTGAGACAGCTCCAACAGCAATAAGTCTCATACATATTTGACAAGGCTTAAATTAGTGCACCATCGGGGCAGGTGTACAGGGCAGAGAGGGCATCATAAACATTGCAGCGAACTAACTGTGACCTTTGAGAGGCAGGAGTAAGCCTCTCTCATATCTGCTGAAGAGGTTTGTCTGTTTCTGAATTCTTTGTCTACATTCACCATCAGCAACACAGAGGGCTTGTACCAACCAGCACCCAGACTTCGTAGTTATGTTATATGTTACTACATGTTCCTACTGAAGATCAAGGGCATCACTTTAAAATTAAATAAATGCAGATGAAACTGTTTATTGCAGCTTATTGTCACCTAAACTGGTAGGTGAGGTCCTCTGCAGTTTATAGTGTACATGAAAACTATGGCAAAAGAAGATGTGATTCGGAGCCAGGACATACACAATCAAAGGGTGATTATTATACCAACTGAAAATCAATATCAAAGCCTCTAAAAACGAAAACTCTTTTATGCTGAGTGATGGGCTCCTACATTAACACACAAAATATTCACATGATCGACTTCTGTCTGTGTTCTTCTCATGGCTTTGAATTGGGTGTTTATGTTGCCAGCACTGTCAGTCAAATCTGATCAAACCATAGCAAAAGCGTGCTGATGAAGCAGATCTGCTTTGAGTTTGAGAAACTGTTGATATATAATAACTTTGGGTGTTTTTTTCTGTTTTCAGAAAGACAAACAACCTTCAGAATAACATATTCAGCAGCCATATTTGAAGTAGACGCACAGGGTTTTACATGCTCTTTTATTTTATGTTTTGGTATCCTACTGTGCACGGAAGAAAGGTTGAGGTCTCACCGGCGGCTGAATGGTGCGGTTGTCTTTGCTGATGTGGTAGACGATGCCAGAGATGCAGAGAGGACCGGCAAAGCCCAGCAGGTCTGCCAGGAAGCGGAATGTAATGCTGAGGATAAGAGGTCTGCCAAATGCTTTCCTCAAGGCTTGCCAGATCCACTTCGGGCCCTGGGGGGTTGTTCCCTGAGGCCTCTGATGTAAGATAAAACGCGGGCAGAGGTGGAATATTATCAGTATGCTGAAAGAATACACTGAGGAGAAATTAGCCACATTAGGTTGCTGAATGTCATTTAATGAACACAGCTAATCTGCAGTGACTGAATTACATTTTTGTCTGCTTTTTGGAGAATTTGGATTATTAAAGTCTGTATATAAATCACCACAATGAAGCAAACTAAAGACAGAATACATTGCATGAATTGAGAAAGCCCTCTGGAATGGAGGGTGAAACGTCTTCAAAGAACTAAAGCAAGTCCAGTTGCCACTGAATAACTTTTTTGGGATAACCATGACCTGGATGACTGAGAATCTTCACAGACAATACATTGCATGGTTACTCCTTTGCAGAGGAACTCTCACAATAGAGAGAAAAGGAAGTAGGTAAGATAACACATGCCTGTTATTAGAGCAAGAAGAATTAATTCCTTGAACATAAAAGCTAAAATAACACCATCAACCTGAGTTGGCCCATTATTTCAACAGAAACCTGGGTTTCCAACCTCCACCAGTGCTGTGGCATCAGCAGATGTAGTGGTGCTTAATGGTTAGTGTCACAGTGAAATTCACTATGTCATGTATACACATGCTCTGTGTCCAGTGAAACTGGAAAACCATGACATGATAATGCAGAAGACGAGGATTAAACAGCCAGTTAAAACAGGTTTAGATTACTTCAAATGACAGAAAATCTTATGCCATGAAAAATCAGTTTGAGATTTCTAAGACTGCAAGAGCTACTGATTGTCTTTAACATTTATTAATAACTTCACAAACAACACAACAGCTGATTCAATGAGACCATTGGCAATGATCAATAGGAAAATATCTACAATGTCATGTTGCAGCAAACACTCAGAACTGTACGTGTGTGAATACATGTGTATGTGTGTGTGTGTGTGTGTGTGTGTGTGTGCGCATGTGTGTATGCACACAAACACAAACATACACATCCTTTCTTTCTACCTTCAGGTCAAACTACAAGGAAGGAGGGTGTTTCATTTTCACATACGCCAATTGAAACTAGCTTCCCATGAAGTGCAGTGCTTTCACCCCCACCGGGGTCGAGATGTCACCTCGTTCACAGTAGAATGGGAATGACCCGGCGCCTCCACACTCTCCTCTAAGTGTCCCACCACCCCTCTCTCAACCTCTCCACTGGGATCTCTCAATCTCTCTCATCCCTCGCTCCTGTCCGGAAGGAAGTGGGGTTGCGTTCACATCGGACGCACATGCAGCAGTGACGAATCTCTGTGACCTTCACAAACACTGGAAAACAACGACCTTGTAGAGGAGGCCCTTCACCTCTGACCCCTGACACGTGCTCCAAAGTCAGACAGAGAGATAGGCAAAAAAAGGGATCTGCATGAACAAGACTGAAAAAACAGACTAGTGATCCCTAAACAGGGTGCAGGAAGACAGAAAAGATACTAGTTTTCTGTGTTTACAGATAACAGGAAAACTAACATCCTTTCATACTTTCATTCTCTCTGAGAAATTAACATTGGAAGAGCTGAAAACTAACGTGCGTATCAACTTTGCAAAAGAACAGAAGGTTCTGAAAAGTACCCATAGTTGTCTCATTTTATAAGAGAAAGTGCTGTTTGACAATAGTCTTCATTTACATTTGTTACCCATACACACACATACACACACATACAAAGCAGGAGAAATTTGGTTCACTGTCTTAAAGGAATTCAGACGTGAACAAGGAGTTTCTGTGGATTGAGCACACTCTGCACAGTCTAGGTTAGTTGAATGTTATGTTCAGGTTAACATATAAGATACACAGATCGATCAGTCCAGAGGTGTATAGAAATATTTGCCAATTTACAGAGAAATTAATCAGAACTAATTGGTAGGAACTTCATCATCCACGAAGACAATGATCCAAAACACACTGCCAACTCAACAAAGGACTTCATCAGAAAAATGGAAGGACTAGTCAAGTCAATCACCAGATCTCAACCCCATTCAACATTTGTTTCACCTGCTGAAGAAGGGATTGAAACTCCCCTAAACAAATAACAGCTGCAGGAGGATGCAATAAAAGTATATCAAAAGAAGAAACCTACAATTTGGTGATGTTAGTGAGGCAAAGGCTTGATGCAGTTACTGCAAACAAGGGATTTGCAACCTAATAGTAAGTTTCATTTACTTTAAAACTATCTGTTCTAATAATGTTGTACAATGTTGTATAATGTTGAATCTGGGTCATTGAATACAAAAGGTGATATTTTGTATGGTATTTCATGTATAAAGGTGTAAATATCATTAAAAAAAAGCTGATATTCTGAAATTACAGTGATATGACATTTTCTCTCTGTTCTTCAAAAGAGAGAGAGAGAGAGAGAGACCATGTGTACGTGCGTGCATACTTACAGGCAGTGTGACATCTAATTGTTTATAGCCACCACTGAATAATCAATCTCTGTGACGTCTGAAAACAATTAAATGGTCCCAGTCCAGCCACAACTGAGTCATCACAGGACAGAGATCAAAGTTTTCTTAAGAGAACAGCTGTATAAAAAACTTGAAGCTCTTGCATTAATACTTCAAACGTTTTGTGCCTGTGAGTGAAGATCCAAGTTGATCCCCTTGATGATAATCACTATATTCAGAAATAGCCGTTTTCTGCCATTTCTTAATCTGATTTGCTCGTGAATGTTTGTCTTAAACATAAGGACCCTTCATATACAGGCATTTGCTTTGGTGTTTGTGTAAAAAATGCTTAAATATTCTGGTGAAAATTAGAATTCATGGGTAAACCACCCGATGTTATCACACTATCTGCAGATATTTTAACATGCTTCAATTTGATGCTTCAATTTGTGATTTCTTGATTCACCAGGTCTGGCAGTAATCAGTCCTGAGTGTGGTGAAAAAATTGAACTCAGCTCTATTCAGCTTCAAAGAAAAAGAGTCATTGCTTTTGATTTTTAGCACATCAGTTACAACGTCACAGATCAAGTAGTGAATTCGGATATAAATTTTGGGGGTAAGCACGTACTGAAAAATCAAGGAAATTCTAACTTTTCCTGTCATTACAGAATGAACAGGAGCCCTTTTGTTTTTTGTTGCAACTGTACACGGTGAAGGACACAGCAATGTCATGAAATATTTATTCCTAATACTCTTTACCATGTATTGGCAGAATTAATGTTTCATGTGAGCTGTGGATGTTTTGTTGCCTTTTGACACTGGCGCATGGTCACATAGATTTCAGACAACAGTGAGACAGCCCCAGCACTGACCTTCTGGTCTTCGAAGGCCTGGCGGAGCTTGATATAGTTTGTGAGAGCTCTCATTGCAATAGGTAATTTGCCAATGACCTTGAGGTCAATAGGTCGTCTGTGGGCGGAGGTAATGAAGGTGTTCATCCACCAGTAGGTGCCTTTGGACAAGAGGTTGACAAAGGGCTGCAGGAAACGAACGCCCAGGTCCTGAAGGTCCTCAGGAGGTTTTACCTCTGTTGGGTTGGCAAAACACATGTAGCGCTGTGACAGAAAGAAGGACACAGGTTTGATGAATTGAATGAACCTGGACGACTAGAAAAACATGCCAACACTGATTAGACATCAATTAAACAGAAACATGAACTCATCTGTCACATCATCTATATAAATAATGATAATAATGTCCTCCATACTGCATATATGAGCTACAACATAATGAATTTGACAGTTGAACACTGATTAGTGGCTTCATTCCTTCATTAAAGCTGCAAGATAAATGGTCTCTATTGTGTATTAATTACAGGTTGTCTGATATTTCTGGCAGTTCATGAATCATGTGAAAGTTTAACATTTAGTATGGATGTTCTATATTTCACAGCTGTTATACTTTTACAATAAATAAAGTTCAACAGGAAACAAATAGGCACGTGTGCAGTAACACCTGGTTACACAATATGATGACATGAGGTGAAACAGTGTCAGAGATCATGTGTGTTTTTAAGCTTAATGGACACTAGTGGTGAGTGGTTGATGAATTACAACAGAATATGTTCAAACACTAGTGTATTTATTCACACAATTTATTAGGCAGTAGGTCTCATTATCTTCTCTCATTATCTTCTCTTCCATTTTGTTAAAAGAGATTTAAAACAGATCGAGTAAGAACAATAATTAGTATGTTCAACGAATTCCTGCTTTATAGTGTGTTCAGTGGTACAATATGATTGAACATTACCATTTGAGTGGATTATTGAAAAGGCAGTGCAACATGTAATCCCTAAACAATGTGTAACATGATTTTATGTTTTGTGTATATACCCCCAACAAGTGCAGGGTGTGACAGGAAAATCACTCTGTTACTGCTCACACAGAGGAGGCTGATTCAATAACAGATGTGTGTTCAGTGCAGAGGTTAAGAAAGACAAACACACTCTAAATCGTAAGGAAAAAGGAAAAAGGGTAAATTGGGTATGTTTATTTTTGCAAAGTCTGGCATTTTCATCATGTTTGTGTTCAAAAAGGGTAAGATGGGCTGAAAATGTCAAAATCTGAATAACCAAATCATAAGATCATAATCTGTTGTGCAATCAATACTTTACAGCCAGAAACATGATAAGAGAACAACATAAAGTTCATTTGGCTCTCAGAGTCAGTTTTAAAGATGTTGCTCATCATGTTTCAGCCACAGTTTTGTTTGACACAAAGGGTAATAACACACCTTTGAACCACATATGGACCAGATGGCAGCTCAGTACTCCTCTGATCTATTTCATAAAACTGAGAGGGTCTACTCTTTTTCTTTGTGTCTAAATCTTTTATTTATGCTTCTAACTTTTTCTTAATTTATTGTGTTTTTATTATTTTATATTTTCTTTAAAAATTTTGTCCAGTACTTTAAGTTTTTGTTTTATGACTAAGTCCCATCAAAACTAATGACATTACCATCAGCTTCAGCTGTAGACAAACTAAACTAAGATGTAAACAATGGTACATTATACCTGCTAAACAGATCCATGTTAGCATTGTAACAATGATCATGTCAGAACACTGATATTAACATTTAGCTCAAAGCATCACTGTGCATCAGTACAGACTCAAAGATCTACTAGCATGGCTTTAGATTTTTGTGTTTTAATTCTTAAGAAACAATCTGACGGCTACGCGTCTGCACACTCACAAACACAGACTCACCCTGCCCATGATGACATTGATCTCCACAGCTAGTAGGAGTCCATACAGAAGCACCAGCAGTCCGGTGATGCAGTAGCGTAGCTGCCCGGCGCCAATACCATGCTGTGTGTATTTGCCAAACTTGATGGTCTTCATGATAAAGGCCAGCACCCAGTAGATCAGCAGGGCTGAGGAGATTTAGCAGGGATCAGAGAGAGACAGTAAATCACTGGACAAGCTAAAAAGATAAATAACATGACTGCAGGCAGATTGCATTAGAGCTGGAGTTTAAATGTTTAATGTTGGTCACCAATATTAAATCAGTTTGTCTGAAACTGGATTTGTGGAGTTTCCAAGCATACTTCATCATAGTCTGTGTCACATTCCACATGTTTAAGAGCAATCGTAGCAGAACTGATGTTACAGTTTGTTTTAAATTTTTTTCTTTTTTACAAAGTGAATTTTTTTTGTGAAGCAATCATTTAGTTTTAGTTCTCTGGCTACAATGACCGCTTTCAAGAAACTATGTGTGATGTGTGCCGTATTAAAAGCAAGTGCCTTCCACTTCTACTTCTTTTTTTCCATTTTTCCCCCTGCTCTTTGTTCTCATATGTCAACAATAGTGCTTCAGCAGCTGTCGAGGTCGACACCTTTAATCCAGGAGGTAAGTCAATTCATGATTTTGTTTGATAGACACTCATCATGTCAGCTCAGTAGGTTTATTGGAGTAAATATTGAGAGGCTGTTTGTTAAAACGCTAATAAAACATTAGTGTTGTCAGTGAATGAGAGAGTAATAGGGAAAAATATTAAATATAATTAAATATAATCATAATCATAAACACAGACTCTGCAGCAAACTCAGTGTTTACTGTACTTGTTTGTACAGAAGAACATCTACACCATGACAAGAGTAGTGACAGCATGCAGGTAAATGGCAGAGTCTTGAATTAAAAGATTAATTTCTAGTCATGCAAAGACGAGCCCAGCACCGCTCTGCCACTTCCCTGAAGAGACTGAGTGTGATATTGAGGCCTAAAAGGCAAAGTCGACTCAGCCAGGTGATGGGAGTAGCGAGTAAAGCACGAGTTAATGATCGAAGAGGGGGACAAAAAAGTGTGTGAACAGTTAAAGAGTACCAACAGGGGGATCATCACAGGAACAAATGAAAAAAAAACTAATGGTGAGGGGTGATATCAAAGCTAAAAAAGCATTTCAGTAAATGGGTGAGACATCACTTTATGAATCAAAATAGTTGATTTTAAGATGATTGAATATTCAGAATTTGATTTGATTTATTTCTTATTCCACAAGAAATAAAATGTCTCAGTATACATTGTATTAACTCTGATGGTGTATAATGAATTGAAATCCATATAATTATAACAACAATTCCTCACCATGAGCAACGTGAGTTGTGCAATTGTAAAGTAAAACTCATCTACTTAATGATAGCATAATTAGAATCTATCTAGAGCAGTACAATTACATGAGATAATATTGCTCTCAATTGCTTGCCATCTCATCTGAAGGTAATGAACCATTCATCTGTAAATTGTTGAACTGACCCTGTTGACTTGCTTTATAACTATAGCATCCTGAAGGGCTCATGCAAGAGTCTGAGTTGACACAGGTCAGTTATCTATTACATAGTTTTGTTAATCCTAACTTTACAAGCCCTGATTCAGTACTGTTTTCACTTGATCAAATTATGATGCTACTAAAAAGCTTCGGGGTTTTTACTGGGTGTTTGTTGGAGATACCAAGTTAGCAACAGTTAAAGGTACACAAATGCGTTCAGTTGTGTTTAGTAAACACATACTGTACTGAATACTGTACCTAATAGCAGTTTGGGGAAGTTGGAGGTCTCGATGTTATGATAGTAGACAATAGAGGTGATGCCAGCCATGAAGGCCAGACCTGCAGGCATGTACAGGTGAAGATGGAGGGATTGGCTGAACCTGCAAATGAATGTCAGACAGAGGAGGAAAAGCTTAGAGTAAGTACAAAAGGCCAGGACGACAGGAAATGAAATGTATGATTTACCAATGTTCCCACCTCTTCTGCTCTAATTTTTTTCTTAATTTATCTTGTATAACCACATGTAATTCATTACATCTATATGTACTGTAATGCATTACCAGTAGTCAAAGAAAGATCATGTTCTGTACTGGGAAAGGTAGATGTAGAAGTGAAAACCTGGTTAAAAATACCCACCCACGTTTGGCAAGTGCCTAAGCATATACAGGTTCACATAAACAACCAGCCCCAGCTCTTCAGCACAGCACTACAATCACTGCAATAATCCCAGCAAAGTGGTGAGCAGATGAAGAGTTCTTATATTCACTTCAGTGATAATCACTCAGTACTGTTGCCTGCCTCCAGTCTCCAGACATGGTTGATAAACAGTTATCCTAAGCATTTACAGGACCCTGTTATGCATGGAATCAATTTATTAGTAGTCAAAGATGTGTACTGGAAAAGGTGGATATAGAAGCAATAAACCTAGATAACAAATGCCCACCCATACTTTTAAAGTGCATCATTGAGAATATAACAACAGGATGCAGAGGGCCCACACAGAGAGAAGGGGAGAGAGATGGATAACAAGGAGTTCTGGGATTTAAAGAGAGAAGAGACTGATTCTCTATCCAGCTATGGCTCAGCGTTTTCTCATGTGTAAAACCAGACATTAGCATACCAACTATAATGTCAACCTACATTTACCTCAGTGACAAAATCGTTGTGTTGTTTTTGTGTCCGATTTTAGCGCACGTTTAATGGCTATATTTGGTGCGGTTGCAAAGGCACAGTCAACCTGCTAAAATTAGCATCTACGCCAGCTACTGTTTTAGCAACCATCGAAACAGCAATGTATGGCTCTACATCTCTGCCCCTGTAAAAACAATGTCATATGTTACAATAACACTTACTCAGTAGTGAGCTGCTCTCTGGTTTCTGTTAGTAATTTATTTGGTTTAACATTTAAGACAAGTGCAAAACCATGTGTTGTCCCATAAACCACCAATCTGTGCTCCACTGTCCTCCATCCAGGGTAAACTCACTGCAGCTCATTGACTTGTTTTCATTTGTCAGTGACACAAAACTGAGCACAAATACAAACATTTGGCTTCTGGCAGGTCTGGATATATCGACCTGGTTGGTAATGGTGAAGCTGTTGGACTGACTGGACCTGTATCTGAAAGGCAGCTCATCAGAGCCTCTGGCTTCCACTGTGAACCACTGTGACATTATAACAGGAGCCTACAAAAGACAAATTATTTTAAGTGTCTGCTGAGCCGGTATGCTAACATTTTAGCATATTAGCATTTTTTCTATTGCTTTACATAAATATAAACATGACTGCTTTTAAAGTAAAAAATGGCACTGGAATTCTACCTTTCAACAAATACCTAACGTAAAATATTACCTTCAGCAGAAAGATATTTGATGCAGACTATTATTTTGGATTAGAGGGACTCTGGCACACTGATGGTTCTGCATCTGAACACCTGTACAGGTAGGCTTCTTCCCACAGTCTAAAAACATGCACGTTAGGTTTTAAACCGGCGTCTCTGAATAGCCTGTAGGACTGTATGTGAGTGTTAATGGTTATCTGTCTCTAGCTAGTGAAGTGTTAACTAATTGCCATTACTTGCATTCACCTGCCATCCCAGGTGTGAAACTGCCTTTGATTGGATGAATCAGCAACACTCTAAGGAACGTCTGTCACACAACAATAAAAAACACCCTCAAAAATCGAATCACGCCAAATGGCACATCAAGTAAAATGCTACATGGATCAATATCTGCGGTTTGCTTTTTTCTCTTTATCGTTGTAACTACACTACTGTCTGAATTGCAAAACGTTACACACAGAACCTTTAAATGATTGGAAAACTTACTATCATCACATTTATGCACCTGACTGAAATCATGATGTTCCACCAACAGGAGAATGATTCACGTTTTTAAACATACCCATCAGAGACGATGCCTTCTGCGATTTCACAGACGAGGATGAAGAGCAAGACAAAGGTGAGGAGCCAGCGCAGGTTGTGACCAGGAAAGTGAAGCCAGGTGCTGTGGTGGATGTGGACCTTTGAACTCTGGCTGCCCCAACCTTAAAACAGGAAATGTAAGTTTATACAATCAGTCAGGATCAGGAAAATGACTTTGAAATGAGAAAAGTGGATTTTTTTTTTTCTTGACTCAAATCTGCTCTTGAAAAAATAATCTTGTGCAGTCTTGACTTAATGCACTGCTTTCTAGTCCCAGTACAACCTTGAACACCACAAGCCGCATGACTAAGTGCTCTAAAACTAACAGCAAGGCTAAATGACTAGACTAAAACAAAAAAAAAAAGCAATCAGGGTCATGACTACCTGCCAAAGACTTTTTTACACTTCATGAAAGTTGTTTTGTTATCACTTTCATTACATTGTGCGATGCTAGGCAGACAAGACAATGACAGTACTAAGATCACTAATGGCACTCCAGTCAATTAGTTTAGCTCTTACTGTGGATACAACTTTGTCCTTTATCCTTTGTCCCCTTTCTTACATAGCTGTTTGTGTTGAGTCAGGCTGGAGTACAATGATTTCGTCATCAAAGTCCAATTTACATTATTAATGTGAGTCACTGCTGCTACACAACACATCTCTGATGATCAAATTATGTTAATGACTCTTCTGCTGTTGGCACCTTAACTGTTTTGCAGTTCTGACAGTTTATGTCTAAGAAGTGTTTTGCACAGGCTGGCAATCACACACACACACACACACACACACACGCACACACACACAGCATCTCGTCCTTTATCTGCCTGCTCTGCTCTCTCTTTTTCACCCAAATTCACACCATCTACTCAAGTTATGTGCAATACAATTTAAACCAATAGGACTATAATTAACACATATTTTTCCACAATGGTATACAATATTATTAAATGTAATAAGATACAGTATGTGCACAGTAAGAAGATTTTGGGTTCAAATCGCCAACCTGACCAAGGTCTTTCTGTGTGGACTTTGTATGTTCCCCCTGTGTCTGTGTGGGTTTCCTCTGGGTGCTCTAATTTCCTCCCACAGTACAGAGACATGTACAGTTGGTTAAGTTAATTGGTGACTCTAAATTGCCTGTAGGAGTGGATGTCAGCGTGAATGCTTGTCTGTCTCTGAGTGTCAGCCCTGTGATTGACTGGCGACCTGTCCAGGGTGAACCCGGCCTCTTCCTTAATGTCAGCTGGGACTGGCTCCAGCCCTCAAGGATAAGCTAAAGGAATGGATATACTGTTTTTTTCAGCAAAAATGACAACAATTCACTCGTGTGGCGTTCACACAAATCAAATATCTTTGGGTTTGGGGCTGTTAGTTGGACAAAACACAATAGACAAAGAAATGGCACCACATTCTCAAATTGTGGAAGCGGAGGCTATGAAATGATTGACATATTTCCCACAGAAAAAAGATTAATTAATTCATTATCAAAATAATTATTTACCAGTTGATCATCTAATCAGTTTATCATCTAATTGTCTTAGCTGTATATATATATGTATGTATTTAGCTGTCTTAGCTGTATAATATAAACACAAACTACATCAAATATCAAAACAGAGAAGAGCCTACGGAAACATTAAAACATGCAAAACAAAAACAAACTAAAACTGTGCTGTAATGAAGACGTGCCTGCATACAGATGAGCTCAGAGTGTGATGTGTTAACTGCATGTGTGTGTGTTGAATATAATTGACTCATGAATTTTCTCTAATAAAGAGCAGACCCAGCGGACAACAGGGAAACAGAGCCAGTGTCAGCTCAAATGTGTTGTGTGACAAAGTGCTGTCCTGCTTGGAAAACATGCGTTACTAAATGGACACATACACACACAGTGCGCACACACACTGACATGATAGGGAAGATGATGAACATGTGTGACTGTAGCAAGTGTGTGTGCAGTGATGCAGAGCTGGTCTGTTACACACTGATGATGAGACAGCAGCCAGGAGGGGAGCAAAGGTAGAAACCTAGTGCATCTGTTTGCCTCTGTCCACTACATTTCATCACAAGAGTCACATTTGCTGGCAAAAATGTCTGCAGCTCAAGAAATCTGTTCTCATACCCATACCATATTCAAAAGCCTCATGTTGGTTATGGGACACCCTGCACAAACATTGCTTCAACTTAGGGACGGAATGCACAGTCAAATAAGTTCTTCAAGAAAAGAAAAGCAAAACCTAATAAAATGTAGAGACACTAACACATCATCTGAGCATGTGTGCGTGTGGTCTTTGTGTGAGGGGTGGAGGAAGGTGGGGTGTGAAGATGTTGAGGATGCCATCTCCCAGCAACACTCACCGATGAAGAGAATAGGGAATGTGATGAAGAGGAGGAAGACATGTGGCACCACATTGAGCGCATCCAGGAAACAGCCGTTGTTCAGAACCCCTCCATCCACGTTGTAGGCCGCCGAGTTATTCTCGTTCCCACAAAACGACAAGGACATGGTGGAACTGGGACTCTGCAGGGAGCCGGCCGGAGGAAGAGGGGAGGACCAGAGAGAGAGGAGAGAGAGTTATTTTAAAAAGAGGCTCTCAGAGCATGTCGTCTTTAAAAGGGGAGACTGGCAGAGTCTCCTGTGGATCGCGGTAATTCCCTAAAAGACCTGCTCCCTCGTTAATCAAATCCCAAAGCCAGTGAGAGACAGGAGACGAGGGGAAGGGGGAGGGAGAAGGGTTCAGAGGAGGCAGTCACAGTCCAGTGCAGCGACAGCTCCGTCTCCTCTCCGACAGTCTAAGCAGCTTTCCCGGCCGTGCTGGAGAGAAACATCTGCATCCCGTGCGCACGCATTCTGCAGACATCCTCTAAAACTGAAGCTTCATTCGCACACGGCGCTCCTCAGCGTCCGCGGGAATGCAATCAGACATGTTTCCGTCGCTCACACGCATTCACGCACAAACACGCACATACAGGTTTGGCAGCGGCGGCATTCTGCAGTGAACCTGCTATTTCTGTCTCTGAGCAAGAGAGAGCTCAAAGTCGACCTTGGAAGACGGGAACAGAGGGGGCGGAGTGTGTAGGGAAGCTGGAGGACTCAGCTATACAGAGGCAGCATAAAGGGTGAGTGTGAGATGGAAGAATAAATTATGAAGAGGGAAAAGAGAGAGAAAGAAAGAGAGAGGAAGGGGAGAGAAGGGGGCACAGCTGCTGAATGAGCAGTGGAGACGTCATATAAAGGTGTGAAGCATGACCTGACCACTTTATTAGGTAGCCTACACCTGTAGCATACAAGATAAATACAACAGCTATACCATACATTGTGTTTTCACAAAGATAATAATGTGCTGTTTTGTTGCAGCTGTGGGCTATTTAATTTAACTGTCTTGGTTTACAGTGGTGGTTAAATTGAGTGCGTTGTGTTGAGAGGTGTTTCCAATATATTGTCCATCCTACTTACATACATGGAGGGTGCAGAATATTAAAAACACATTAAACACACCACCACAGACTATGGCCTCAAAAATAAACATAACGTTGAATAATCACATTTCCGACGGTGTCAACAAAAACTGAAAAATTATGAAATCATGGCAGTGCTGTTGTATTCAATAATACTAGAGTGTACAGCTGTACCTACCTACGTTTTCAGGTGTTGCATGGGTCAACCCTTCAGTGATTTATCACATCAGTTTCCTTTATATCTACAAAAGCACTAAATGACATATAAAAAATTATGATATAAATTATTATTGAATTGCTGTGATGGATGAACTGTGTATTTAGTCCACAGGGAGAGATCCTTCTCCAGCGAATGGCAGCTGATGTGTATAGCGGGATCAGCAAAGACCCACATGGGAGGAGATTTTGATAATCCACGTATCAACAGGGACAAACTCGTAGCCTTTTTCTTGGTGGTAAAAATGATTTATGGTTAATGTAATCCACGCCATGCCGACCTTCACATAATAACAGCAAGGAGATTAGCTTAAATGTTATGAGCAGTTTACACACATGCAGCAGTTTGCAGCATCACAAGCATGAATAGTGGCTGTGATATAACAAAATAATGTAAAAGATCATATTTGTAATTTATCAAAATGGCATACCCTTAACTAAACAGACACAAATTCATAAAAGCAATAAAAGAAACATTGTTAAAATACATACATCAAATACATTTAATACTTAAAAACTCAAAATATCTTTTCCACTAAAGACTTGCATTTTCCATTTAGTCACTGCTCTTCAAAAAATCCATTAAAAAAAAAACACTCTGAGAGACATACTGCTGTTATATCTTTTATAAGTTAATATAGACAGACACAGACGGGTGACATATTAAAAGAAAACACCAATAGAAAGTGTCTCAATAAGGTGTCAGATGCCACATGCCACCACAGCTTCATTGCACCTTGGCATTGATTCTAAATCTCTGGTTACACAATTCTTCCAAAAAATATTCCCTGTTGTCTAACGCATAAATCTCCCATAGGTCTTCAGTTGGATTGAGATCTGGTGACTGCAAAGGCCATAGCACATGATTCACATAATTTTCATACTTATCAAACTTAGACCAGGATATTCTTTCATCATAGCACAAAGGTGATCACTCAGCTAAATGCCTGTACCGTCCTCTCTTTGTACACCACACATGCAGTCGCCCACTCAAGAATATGGTGAAGGGTGACTCATCTTACCATCATCACTTTTTTCACATCTCTGGTTTTTACACCGCTGAACTTTTAAATGTTCATAAATCTATGTAATGAGAGGTTTATGCACTGCACCCCTGCTATAATATACTGTATCTCTCCATACACAGTAATTGTGGATGGACTGTTCTTCCTGATGCAGCCTAATCACATCCTGCACTGATGTTCTCAGTCACCCAAAGGAGTGTTGCTCTTCTGTTGTTCTTTCTTTACTTCCAGTCTTTGCGACTGACGTTCCTGCCATCCGTGTCCCAACACCAAACACTCTTTCAAAGTCACTTAGATCTTTTCCTCTTTCCATATTGATCCAAAATCTGAATCAACTGGACCTACTTACCATTTTTATACAGAACATGCCACAGAGCATGAGTGGATGCTAATTGTACCATGCAGTGCACCTGTGCAGAAGCATCTGCATTCATTATGTTTCTCCACTCATTATTCAGGTTTTCCCTTTAATTTGTCCCTGTCTATACATCCACTGCATATTTCCTAATATTGGATTGTCACTTTACTTTTCCATTACAGTGCGGTGTAAATCTGGCAGCAGTGAAAACCTCCAAAACGTAAATGGGAGGATGATATGCACATGATGATCGCTTTGTATTATTGCAACAGTGATGCTAGCAGTGAAGATATCTTCCTGTTGTATGTTGCATAAATGTAAAATGTTGGATTGTTTTTGTAAAGCTGCCATACAGCATGTCTTTGCGAGCTATTCTCAGTGGAGTCTGAAACAATGGGAGCCAGGTGGAGACACTGCAAAACTGCAGACAGAACAGACAGCAGTGGCTTTTCACTGCAAGAGAATCACATCGCCCAAATTTATCTTGTTTCATAAATAACACAAACAAGCCCGTCATAGGGAAAATATGCCATTTTTATGAAGTTAATAATGCATTTTGGAAGCAATTAAATGCAGGAGCTGGTGAAAGTGAAAATAAAATACTATTGGTCCTTCATTTCAAAACCCAAGATGAAGAGTTCACAGCAGCTGCAGCTCTGTCATCACAGTAGTTACACACAAGCAACCATCAGCTGGGGGTTCACTAGTTTTTTATTTTTGATTATATAAACTAACAGTGTGGATGCTTGAATATTACACTTTTAGGATGCACTGGCTGTATTATTATCATTTTTAACAGCTGGGATAACTGATCTGGTTATAGTTCTGCGGTGCCCTACATCAGAGATTAGGACTGTCCATCACTGGATTGCCTGAGGAGAGTTGGAGCATCAGTGAGTGTAGAAAAAAAAGACAATGAGAAGAAGAGCAGCAGCCATTCAGAGAGAGACTCAAAAATGAAAAGAAGCCTTTAAACAGCTGAATATTGTGATATAGCTACAGGGTTTACAGCACAGATGAAGGAAGATTATTTCCTAAAATCATTAAATATAAAAAGAGTCTCAAATAGAAACTGTGCCTCATTGTTATGTGGTGACATCACATCTGTATGTCAAATAGCCACAGATACAAAGAGACGCCATCTAAATATAACTTGTTTGGTAGGACAGAGTGCTTGTGTGTGACTGAAGTACTATGATGATTTTGTCTGTGGGACTAAAGTGACGGTAAGAGGTGAAAATTTAATCATACATTTTTTTGTAACATCTAGCTTAAGCGAAGAACTTGTGCTTCATCTTTCATTTTTTTTTAAAGTTCTCTATCTGGCTGTGAACATTTGTTACCCTGATGTAGTAGCCCCCCTCCTGCAAAACCGTCCCATTCGTTATTTCACAGTCTCCCATAATTCGCCTCTAGAAATTAGCCCAGAAAACAAATGCGGATGATGTATGATCCTATTATAGTACACACACGGATTCCTTGACTAAATGTGACCTAAAATGACTTGCAACATCACAAGACAGGCCTAAATCTACAGTCAACCCAGGTCTGTAAAATTATGTATGCAAATTAAAACATTTATGTCGTCAGCCTAGACTATATATTATGTAGAACTGAGATATATCTCACTGTGTGGAGAAAGCAAACTGTGCATGTACAGTGACCTATTTGAAATGCCAACAAAGCAGTGCAGCCTCCTATTCAGGTCTGAAGTATCGATCAAGGTGAGTGACCAGGTGGCACATCCACCAGCACTTACCGGTTTATATCGTGAGATCATTTTGTTTCAGCCTCGTTTCCCTAACTCCCAAAACGTTCTTCTGTTTTGTCACATACGTCGCTTGGGTGTTTAAAAAAAAAAAAAAAAGTTAAAGGGAAACACCTGCAAAACTGCAATGTCTCATGTGCTCAGAGTGCAGCCGACTTCTTGCTGTCCTACTTGTGTTTGATCATTCGAGCGCAGGCGGCGGTTTACGGGAGGAAGCGGGGAGCTGTCCGCGGTGCTGAACCCGGGTGGAAGGAGGAGGAAGAGGAAGAAGAAGGGGGCAGATCCTCCACCCAAGGCCACCTTTGGTCATGAACCGACGAGCAGCGGGTCACAGAAGAAAGGATGACGCTCAGTCAAACATTACAGTGGTCGATGCGACGCTGAAACTCGCAGCGCACAGAAGTCACGTATGCCATCATAAACCGAGAGTGGATGACTGCACACAGCGGTTATATAACAGTGAAATGGGGTGCTGCCCAACAAAGCAACATACATGTAACATTACATGATGTACTGCTAGGATGCTTTTTTTTTTTACCTAAAATGTACACAATTCCCTGCTATACTCTTATTATAAGTCTATTTTTGATCTACATATTGACTTTCAGGGTTACTGAAAGCACCATTATGAACACACAATGGGGACTGTCTCTCAGTAGCTCAATATTCAAGGAGCACTATTGCCCCTTGTGGACATTTACTTACATGTCTTTATTACTCACCATAGTCGGCAGTAAATCGATGCAGAACTGACGCGAACAGCGAGGAGGTGGTGCAGGAGAGTAACTTTGTTACTTTGGGGCAACTTTTACCTCAGTCCCCTTTAAAATTAATAGTTTGTGGTTTATCCACATTTAAAACAGAAGAAAATGGGAAAACCCATTAACGTTTAGGCATATTTACAAAGTGTCAATCGTGGACATAATGTGAGTTTTAAATTAAAGCTGATGTCATTTCTACACGCGAAAAAAAGAAATATAATTACATGCAAGTGGAAATATCTGGTCTTGAGGGTTAAAGTTAGACACAAATTGATTACGAACTGTCCATCTTAGGTAGGTCCGAATGCAAAACTGAGTCACAAATAAGGGACCTATAAAAGTGAACATATCTCTCCAACTAATTATATGTCATGTTCTGAAAATGTCAGCCTGGGGCCAACATTGACTGGTCATCTGATGGTTTGTCTCACAGTGACCACTGCATCATTAACCTGTGAAACCAGAGTTCAAAAAGCAGAAGATCAGTATGCACAACACAGAGTCAGTTCTGTGAACGTCAGCAGTCCTTTATTGGGCTTCGAAAAGGCACATTAAAGATGCTATTGATCAGTGTTTGCCTGTTTTATGTTCCCTCTTCATTGTTATAGAGACAGATGAGACACATGTCTGAAGGAAAACATGGGCCATATGTTTATAAATGAGGTCAATCATGTCCAGGCTTAAATGGGGGTCAAGAGGATTACCGTAAAACATCTAAACATTGACAGGAGCACCCTTTAATAAAACTAGACAGCAAGAAGGCTTGTTGATTGCATGTTGTCAGTATCTTGATACATGACACAAGGCATATCCTTAAAGAGCCATTTGTAATGCTAAGCAAAAAGAAAAAGACCATGTTTAGCTTGTTTTACATGTGAATGTGAAGATGAGGGAACAGAATTATTTATTTGTGATTAACACAGTGGATCATGAAGGAATTGTCAGCAGTGAAAAATTTCCCATTAATCAGTCCAGTTTTTTTGGCAGGATGTTGACGAGACTAGAAGAATGTCCTGCAGGGGAAGAGAGATCAAATCACTGACATGTTAAACCTGCTGTACTTTATTAACTGGGCTACTAATGAATGTATGCACTGGAAAAACACTTGTTCAGTCACTGCTCATTAAACACAACAGACCAACACACATGCAGGTGAGTTTTAGAAACAAGATAGTCATGGCTTAGACTGAGCCCAAGGTTTCTCGTCCTTTCATTTGTTGACTAAGAAATTGAAACTGCAAAAGCCACATCTATGGAAATGTTGTTAAACACTATCAAAATGAACCCTGATCAAACCCTGAGAGCGTATTATTTTTTACTGTAGAAGAGGAGAAACTCTCACTACTGCACCACTAAGTGTCAGTGTAAGTCAGAACATGTAACAGTCCCATGGAGCAACATCAATCAGAACAACTGCTGAAGGCCGGCACGCGTTCTACACTGGCTTTACGAACGTCCGTGACCTGGTGACACAGGACAACATCACAGAGGCCATACGTGTGTGTGCACTTTTATATATGGCTCAATGAGCTGGGGTTTGACAGAAATATGGTGGGATGGGTCACTTGCTCTCATTAGTAGTAAATGTAATTACTGTAATAGCATGGCCTCTATTGTTGTAGAGCAAAAAAAAAGAAAGAAAAAAGCATGTGATGTATATATTTACAATGACACTAGCTTTTTTGGAAACAGCCAAGCGATTTTCTTAGTTTGACAAAAGTGAGGGGAAACACAGTAAATTACTGCTTGTTTGCTTGCTTCTGATTGACAGGGAGACTGTCACATGTGCTTGAGAACAAAGATGGGGCCAAACAAAAACAAATTGCACACCAAATGTCCTCTCTGAGACGTGCAGTGAAGACTAAGTTCATTACCAAGACGAGGATGAGGTAGAGGAGAGTGAGGGCTAGTGCTGAAGTAGGTAGCCGTGTCTGTACAGTGTTGCACTGCCTTCAAACACTTTTCTGTTCACAGTGGGACTGACTGATGCTGACTTAGGGCTGCATACACATGTACACACATAACTTTATTTAAATAAACAGCAAATATAATAATGTGAACAACTGATTACTCATAATTCAACTAAAAATAACAAAACTAATAATTAAAAGGAATTCTTACACTTCGTCTTCATACTCTTTTGGAGGAGAAACAGCAATCACAACATCAATCCAGTCCTGAGGGCAAAAACAAACTTTTTTTTTTTGCATGTGAGTGTATAAGTTGAGCTGAGTGTGACAACAACAAGGACCAACAATCTGTAAGAACAATCAATCAGAGTTGATGGGGTTTAACTATAATCAATACAATACTCTGCAGTTGTGGCTACTAAGGTAAATAATATCTGTTTTAGAAAATGGAGCATGGCATTTCACTGTAGTCTGAGTCATACCCCTCCACTATTCCACGCTCGAGCCAGAGAGTTTTGCCCCTCAGTCAATGAGGCATCGATCAGGATCTTCCCATTCACAGCCATAAGTTCGTCCCCTGGTACAACGCCACCTACAAGCAGAGACAACAGAGACTATCAGCTGCCAAACATATTTATTCAAAAACACTGACAGAGCGAGTGCCAGCTCCAGCTGCAGAGATAAATCCAGCCTGCATGAAGAGGCACTCAAACACTATGAAGTCTACGGCAACCCAAGTAGACAAGGAAACCATAACCATGTTTTTCCCCACAGTGATGCAGTGCGTTAGTGGAGCATTTGATATCTGAGGTGTTAGAGGGTGAGGAGGAGGATCATTCACTGGAAACGTGCCTACTGAATTTAGGCAGAGACATACATACTGTAACTGACATTCATTTTTTTCATTTCCATCGTAAAGAAACCTTTAATTTTTAGTGTAATCATATAACTGTTATGTGTTGCTGTTTTGAATCAAGGTTCAATTCTGCTGCTCAACCAAATATGTCCTGTTCCTGAACTGAATGCTAAGCTACAGTATGGCTTTATTTATTAATGTACAGAGATGAGAGTGCCAGAAAAAACTGACCATGCCTATCTGCAGCGCCACCCTCATACACAGAAGATACCACCAACTTTCCCAAGGGAGAGTCTGCTCCGCCCTCCAGAGCAAGGTCAAGCTGCCCAGTCTGAAAAACAATGAACAACCAAGACCATCAATCATTTCAAATGTATGCCTTTAACATGGTAAGTAAGATTCCTCTCCACAATAAACTCAGTCAGTACCTTTTTGATTCTCAGCAGCCTCACATCTCGCCCGGCTATCTGGTCCGAGGAGAACTATGAACAAAGGGAAGAAGGGTTAAGGAAACAAAAGGAGGAGAATCACTGCAGCAACAAAACAATAATATATGAAGTGGAAGCTATTTACAATGAACGACAGATCTCATGAACAGAGGCCTTGGTGCTACAGATATGATGCCATAGTCTATGGAAAAAGTCCTGCAGCAATCATTTAATTTAGATAATAATTTATATATTAGTTGTATTTAATGAATGTAATTTAATGAAATGTACAACAACTGGTGACAATGGGAGCTGAAAGCAACACAATTCATTGTGCATACATAAAGCTGCTATGAAAATAAGACAACAACATATTCTGTAACCTTAAGGGCAGGAGCTAATAGCCATTAGCTGTCTACTCATACAGATTTTAAACTGCTAATACTTATTGCATATTTTGAATTGTTGTAGTGCTAACAAGCTCCAGCATACAATACTGTACCATTGAGTAGGGATCAAAATCTTCCACGCATTCCTGAAATCCCTGAAAGAGAATCAACCTGCAGTTCATTAAAATTGATCAACATGCCAATGGAGAGTTAACAAGCACAGCACAAAGAAACAATTTAATCTATAAGAAATTTCTGTGAATATGAGCTTTGCTATGTAACACGGCATTGCACGCCATTCTGGTCAGATTTCCTTTGACAACCACTTTCGTGTTAAAGCTCCAACGCCACTGTGAATACATGGAACTCGTGGAGAAACTCAGTCATTCATTTGAAAAGCTCAGTGGCTTTTAAAGCCATGCACCCTAATCTAATAATGACAAGAATAATTCACAAAAACATACACACACAGAAAATCATTCTTAATCATTCCTACCAAAGGCGACAGCTATTTATTATCATGGGAAGGAGACGGAAAGATAAAAAAAACTCTCAGAGAAAGGCAATTACATTAATCCAGCTATGATGACATAATTTTTCTCTCTGCAGAAAAACAGCTGTTAATTTTCTGTGGCCGAACACAAGCTCAGCAACGGACATGAAAAATGAACTCATTTGTAATATATGATTTTATTTGTTGCTGGAGACAACAGCTGAAATCAGACCAAACAATCTCACTGATGTGGTATTTGGAATAACAGATAAACCTAATAAGACGGATGTTTTCCATCTTCAAGCAACCACTGGAGTCCTCAGTGAGCCTTAGGACAGTCCTGCATGTACAAATCATCTGTTGCTATTAAAGAGCAAAACATGGTGGCATACATTCCCACACTGTATATAAACAGTAATACTATGTGCTTCACATCAATAAAAGTGCAGTCATGCATAAGCTACAAAACTGGACCCAAAGGCAGAGATGCCGCCAACAGAGAGTAGTAGTGAATCAAAATAAAGGTTAAAGCCATCACTGAAGCCTCCAGTCAACCGTAAGGAAACCTGATGTGTGAATGCAAACAACAAAAGACGACAAGAGAACAGGACAAAAGCACTCAGGAGTAATAAAAGAGTAAGTGAGGTGGTAACAGGTATGGATTACTTGTCGTTTGTTGTTAGATTTAAAAGATGAGTTGAAAGGCACCATCCGTTTGAGCATTTCTGGAGGCTGAAACACAAGACCACGTAACAGTGAACATACAATCCTCACTTTTATGTTATCATTTTCAACTTGCCATACATTCTAAAGAATATCTTATGTATAACTCAAGTTGAAATGCTGCGTTTTACTGCACTAAAAGTCCTATAGCTGTTTCATAGCTGTCAACCTCAGACCCAACATGACTCAAACAGAGATTAAATAGTGCATTTGTTGACGACTATTTCACCTGAGGACTTTATTGCTGCTTGCTTTATTGAGTATTTGCAACTACTATATAACAAATCTTTGTGGATACACTGCACAAAATGTGCTAAAACATAAATGCATTCAGCTGTGATTTTCTTTGATGCCAATATTTTCTATCCAACTTAGGGTATAAAAAGCAGAAAACATCAGTATTATAGCTGTGTTCAGATGCAATTTATAGTATGCTTGTGTGCCAGCAAACAAACTCAAATGATTAGAATAAAACAGCAGGAGAACATGAATAATTAATGGTATCCCCTCCTCCAACTACTACAGTCACAGCCTTTCGGCAAGGCACTTCACCTCCAGCTGCTTGGCAATCACTGACTGGCAGTAGAAGCGTGTGGTCGTTCTGTTGTGCTCCCAGGTGTGAATGTGTGATTCTATTAGTATGAAGAAACAGGACTGCTCAGTCGACTTGTCCAAGGAAAATACTGTTTGAAAAATGTACAATCTGCTCCATTTCATTAAAGTTTTTAATGGGAAGGAGAACAGCTCTCCTGTGTGATCTAATAACCACAAATTGGGTTTCGGTCAAACAGCTGGCGAGTCTGGAAAACTCACCAGGACTCGAAAAAGGGGCAAAGATGAATTCCTGTGCCAGCTGATGGGATACTGTGACCCCATTAATGTGAATCAAAGTTTCATGCAGGGAGTAGTTTATAGCAGTGTGGTGTATTTCATACCAGGCCCTCAGAACGGAGTGCAGATCTGTGTGGATCTGGTCGATGGGTCTGAGACTGGGGTAGCATGACGGGTTTAGACATGACAGAGGCCGTCTGACGTCTCTGGTTGGGGGGACTAGGAGCTAGTTGCTATAGAGGAAAAACCATTTTTCCATGCAACAGCAGAGTTTAAGTTTGTATTTAAACAGTATGTTCATTCCCATTTGACAAGTCATTTTCTAATAACTGTACAAATGTATAAAGGTCAGGATTTTGAAAACAACACAAGGCGTGTTTGTAAAACTTGACATATGATATTAACAGAAAGAGACTCACCAAGGGAGTGCTTGAAGTGGAAATACGACTGGCATGTGAAGTATTTCTCATTACCTGGGCCGTAGTGAAATAAAATGAATCTTGCACAGCAGGAACACACACCCACACCATACAGACTACTCACAAAAAGTTAGGGATATTTGGCTTTCGGGTGAAATTTATGGAAAACGTAAAAAGTTCACACTACAGTGA
>JAUMHL010000027.1:8123000-8139205 GCA_032362345.1 Sandelia bainsii | reverse complement strand
TCACTGCACACAATGCAACACCCCCATTCATTATAATAAACCACACAATTACGAACAAACATCAATAACAACTAACTGCACCTCTGGATGCATTTCCCTCAGCTAGAAGAAAAGTGTAACTTTAACTACTCAATTCAGTCGTGGTAATACATGCATGAGCCTAACACATAACATAAAACATTTCCTTATGATTTAAAGAGAACCAGATCCTTTCTACATATTTCTTCTCTGCTGATGCAACTCCTCTACACATAATGGAGAAAAAACACAATCCTACATACAAAAAGGAAAAGCCAGGCCACACATCACCCCTCTCACATGTGAAATTCTAACCTTCGGACTAGAGGTGTAGGACATTTCACTGGTGTTAGATGAGTAAATCCCTCCTCTTGGGAGATAGCCGCCTGCCTCCCACTCGCTCCTACCTTCTGGAGGACTGGGAGGGTGCTGGAGGTGATGATAATGGTGTTGGCGATACCCACTGTGGGTTCCTATTTGCTCCTCAGAGTGTTGTGGAGGTGGGGGAGGAGGGGGAGGTGGGGGAGGGGGCGGAGGAGGGGGCGGCGGAGGAGGAGGCCGTGGTGCAGGTTGAGGGGAGGATGGAGGCCATGATGACTGAGATGGAGGAAGGTGGTGGGAGGAAGGTGAGCGAGGGGGCTGGGGTTGAAGAGGGTGAGGATGAGGACGAGGGGGAGGCCTGCGCCTCATGTTGGTCAATGTAGCCGAGGAAGACGGAGGTTTCCTAGTGCTGGGGGGAGAAGGAGGCCGGTGCTGTGGCGGCGGCTGAGAGCGGAGAGGGGAGTATGTGGGCATGGTAGGGTTTAGCTTGGGCGAGGGTGGAGGGAGAGGCAAGGGAGGGGGAGGCTGACTAGTGCCAGGCTGGGTGGGGGCCAGTCTCTTCAGAGCTTGAGGGCCCCTCAAGCTCTGATGAACCTCGTCAAGGTTGATGTCATCCAGATCAGTGGTGGGCAGGTGGAGGCCGCCAGGGAAACGCCTAACCTTGGGCTCAGAGGCAGGAGAGCATGGCGGGGAGAGCTTAAAGTCACAACGAAATGAAAAAGTAGTCCAGTAATTCAGCTGGTGAAAATAAAATATCCTAACACAATTGTTCTAAAAAAAAATTTGAGCAATTGCCATATTGCCTCTCATATATTAATCTGTAACTAAACATCGGAAACAAAATAATGGCAACATGGCACGTGGTTATGAAACCATATATTTCTCTTTTGATACATCCCAGTAGCTGGGAAGCCTATCTGAACTTTTAAGTACTACTGAAATGCCCCGTATCACCTGCCTATGAAACAAGCCACCAACAACGAGAATGAGTTGCTCAGTCATTGACCACTGTTCAGTAAATATCATGGCCTCTGTCATATTACAGCATCTACAAAGACAACAAAAAAACTTTAATGCAGGTTTTGATAGAGGACTTCTCGCTCTGTACCTCTGAGGATTCATTCTCCACACAGGAGATCTGCTCCAACCGAGTCTGACAAAGACACTCCACCCAGTGTTGCACTTTCTCAGATTCCTCTAGGTCCTCTCTCTCTGTCTCTGAAACCTGGTACAGAGGCAGCATCAGACAACAAGCATCAGTCCTTCCCACACTCGTGCTCATATTAAATGTCAAGTGGTTGAAGCCACTTTGACATTGTTAATTAACAACAAATCCACTCCAGTTAATTATTCTATCTAGAACCCTCCACCTTTTTCATACCTCCTGAACAAGCCTACTGATCTTCAGTTGCTTCTCTCGCTCATACATCTCTTCTTTCTCCTTGGCAAGTTTCAGCTCAAACTCCAGCTCCTTCTTGCTTTTTCTCTGCTCCTGTAATGTGTCTGTTTTGGACATTTTCTTCTTCTTCTTCTTCTTCTTCTCTCCTTTCTGAGGTGTCATCAGTTAGACAGAATAAAAAAGCAGGGCACAGACAACTGCGGCACTCCAAACCATAAATCACGCCATGCACAAATACCGCCGCTATGACAACACACTGGTTATGATGATTTAAAAAAAACAGAAACCACAATAAACAACCCTAGAGAATTTTAAAGTTTTATGAGAACCAGTTAAAAACCACAAAGGAGCTTTCCCAAACTCTCTATTGTGACCGATAAAACCACACTGAACTCACACAGCGGACAGTACCTTTTGGATCGACGGCAGTTTCCCCTCATATCGATAAAACCAGCCGAATGCTGAGGATGCAAATGAACACGCAGTTTTGTCAAGTGTGTTGAATTAAAGTTTAAGCAAAATCTCAGCAAACTCACATCAGTGCACCCATCTGAAAAATGAAAGGCACCACACTAAAGAGCTATAACACAGCAGCCAAAGAGAAAAAAAACTACTTTATTTGCATCCCTGTATTTTAGGTTATGCAAAAATGATCATTTTGTAAAAGGATTTTGGTTGTCAGTATTATTTCTGGCAGCATTTAGCAATAAAAAAAGCTAAATGCTGTAAATTAGAAATGTTATTTTCAATAATTAAATGTTGGTTGTCAAAGGAAATCTAGCACTAGTCTGTAAAAGTCTGTAAACACTAGTTTGCTAGATTAGATCATCCTTTTTTAACAGCTGTGACAATGCACAGCTGGTGCTCCAGACTCACTTGTCTGTCCTCCTCTTCCTCCTCGTCCTCCTCTTTGAAGGAACCAGCTACATTAGCTTAAAGGAGAGGGCATAAACACAGCACACAGAAGTGACAGAAAGCATGCAGGGAAAAAAGGGAAATCAGGTGAGGTGCAGACAGGAGTTACTTCTACTCTATGGTCTCAGAAGAAAAGTAAATAAATACATCCAGAAGTGAATAGAGAATTAATGCATTTTTAGAAGATCCTGTCAGGTGTGCTTACGAGAACTCTTGGCCTTTGGAGTTGGGGTAGTTTTGATCTCAGGTTGGGCAGCTGATGGGCTCGATGGGGTGTGCGGACTCATGGGGCTTTTGGGCCTGTCTTTTGTTCCCCAGTCCTCCTCCCATTCTCTGTTGTGTTTCCTCTCCACAGTCTCAATCCTACAAAAGGACAACACAACAAAGTAAAGGTACATTTTTAAAATGTTGAAAAATGCTGAATTAAAGTAAATGTATGATGCAGGCCAAATAAATAATCGAGTACTTCTCCATCTCCTTCTTATAACGCTCCTCTTCCTCTGCAGTTTTCTGAGCGACCTCCATCTTTCTTCTGTTAAACACGATAAATACACAAAATGAACCTAGGTTCATACAACATGGTCATGCAATTCCCTGAATAGCAATTGAGGTATTTGAATTGAGGACAACAGAAGAGGTTTGATCTGTAAAGGAAAAGGAAATAGTCAGGCTACTGTAAATGCTGAACTTGGCACTAACTGTAAGATGATGTTTGAGGCTGGATACAAAGGGGGCTGCCTCTAAAATATTCAGAAAGATTTCTAGAAAACACTGTATGTCACCACCTTTGCTATTGAAAGATAACTTCAGATCAATCAGATTGACTGCATGTTGTTACAGTTTTCCCTAATCCTAAGCTGATTACAGGACCCAGTTGTATTTTGTGCATGATGCTGAGAGCAAATACAGTTCATTGGTGTCTGACAGATCTGCAAAGACAGCAACACTCCCTGAATAATCAGGAAAACTGAACCTCACTGCTTAAGGTGGATAAAGGCTACAGGGCACACACTGGGCAAAGTCTGTGTCAAGATATCAGCCAATTTCCTAGAACAAATACCTGCTTCTTTTACAGCTTGTGATTTCGATTTCAAAGTGACAGTGCAGTGTTTGGTTGGGCTATTGACTATTATTTTTAAATAGAAATCAATGTAATTTAATTAAACTCTGTGTGCATATGTCATGTCGAAAAATGAAAGAAATTTGTTAAGAGTCATTAACATAATCAGACCAGTGTCATCTATTGAATTTTTTTTTTCTTTGTGCTTTGTAACGTGAAGGTTGTACAACAATATTATTTTGGACTGAATTAGATCAGTCATGTGCTACTACTGAGCCAACTTCTTGCCTATACAGTATATTCCCATACATGACAGACACTAAAACGTCTTGAGTACACTCACAACAAAACAACTTTTTCTATGATACAACAAAGACAAAGTTAATTCTAAGAAGAGCAGAGTTTATGTTTTCTGCTGTTCACTCACTGTCTCTCCTTCTTCTGCTGCTCTTTAATGATTTTGTTGGTCTCCAGTGCCACGTGCTTCTGGTGCATCAGCTCCTGCCTCTCCAGCTCCCTGCGGGCCTCCTCTGCCAGACGCTCCTCATGTGTCATAAACAGCTCACTGCCCTGAGAGAGTGACAGCCAGAGATGATAATCATGGAAAAGCATTGTGTACAGAAGCGGTCCTCAAACTTTTTGGCTCCTGAGACAGGCAGGCAAGTCCAAACCAGTCTCCTGGACCAGGGAGAGAGAGGAGAAGTCTGTTTTTGTCACATAACATCTTTGAAACCGCACTCTCAAGCTAGGGATCACTAATCTAGCATGTAAGTAATTTCTTTAATTAGTATATGATTGCCCTATATGTAGCTACAAAATACAATACATAGAGCAAACGTTATGCTGTATATATTCTCAATAATTTATTGTATCCTATGTATTAAAAAACATTATAACTAAATGGGAGGCAAGAGGATACTAGTTTTGATTGATGTCATTGATTCATTTTGCACATATAAATAGGCCCTGTGACTTCGGAGAACAGGCTACAATTTCAATAACCTGTGGAGGAAGTATTGAATACGTCAAAATGTGCACACACACACCACCTAACACAAATAAATGCATTAGACAGGCACCAAGGAAAACAGTAAATAACACGGGACTGCTTATGCAGTTACACAGTCATCATCAGCGAGTCTTGATGCAAGCAACCTGTCCAGTGACTTGACTGATGAGGGCTGAGGCAAACGCTAGATAGTGTGATGCTCCAAAAAACTAAACGGTACATTAATCTGTTTCCTCTAGGAATGCAAAGGGGAGAAGGGAGACATTTATGTTCCCACAACCAAGACAGATGATCCCTCAAATTACTTTCCTTTCTGAGAAATGTGTTTTCTTATATGTGGTTTCAAATGTAAGTTTTTATCCATATCCCATGTTTACCTTTATCTACAGTCACAATATATGCATGAATTTTAGCCTTTGTCGATATACAGTTTAGTTTTTCCATCCCCACAAGGTACAGATTAAAGCTTAAAAGTTTATTAAAACCATCACTGTGAAATACTTACTAAAATACTAAATACTGATTAAACACTAATTAACTGGGAATTCCTTTAAATTCAAGAGTAGGAAACACACAGCAACACGTCACTTTATCCAATATTACTGTATGGGTCTCAACTAACTCAGTGGTTTTATATGCTGTGTCTCTAGTACTCAAGATACTACCTTTCTCATGAAGAAAAAACAAGAAAACAAGAGCTACGAAATACGAGGTGAGCTACGTAGCACTGAATCCTCCATAAATTATAATTCATTATTATTAGACATAATGCAGAATGTACTTACAGCTCCAGTCAGAACAGTAATAGTCAGACTCCTGCTGCTCTTTAGGACTTTTACAGCCTGGAAGTATAATAGAAAAAAATGCCATTCATTTTAAGATTGTATTCAATGAATAGGATCAAAAAGAATACATTACTAGTGCTTCATGGCTTGTGTGAAGTATGTGTTATGTATATTTATCAGGGTGTGAAATGATCACCAAGTCTAGACAAATACCAGCAAATACTGAAAACGTTTTTTCCATCAGCCACCACAGCAAATAAAAAACTACCCATCTTCTCCAAAACATTTTGGCTGGATAAACGCTGATTTGGCTGTGGTTCTGTGGCTCAGTGAGTAAAGCAGAGAACAAACACTGCCAGTGACGAGAATTTTAAGTTCTACTGGCAACAGACATGCTTGTGGTGGTGTAGGTCATTTGGATAAAAGGACAAAATGGAGAAAACGATATACCTATGAAATCATAAAAATGATTCTCCAGCTGCTATTACTCAAGACAAATAATTAGTTGACAAATAATTAATGCAAATTCACCTCCTTGTGGTCCACATTGGTGAAATCCACCCCGTTCACCTCCACAATCTGGTCTCCAGTCTACATTGTGCCATAAAAAACAAATGCAGTTCACAGCAGCAAGAGAAATGAGTGTCAAAAATTCACAGATGTGTTTCTGTGCAATCACCTCAATTCCAACTTCTGCAGAAAGGGAACCTGGCTTGACATTGCTGATGTAGATACCAGGTTTCTGAGTGGGACCACTTGAGATGCTGATGCCCATACCCTTTGTGCCCACAAGACTGAGGAAAACTTTCTTTTCCTTTATTTCCTTCCCTCCAATAGATGCCAAGCCTGCAACACTACTTCTTTTCTCCTGAACAGTAAAAATAGAAACAATCAAATAAAGATAAAATCCATAATATGTATGCTGATTTGATACAACTGTCACATCAAACACATCACATACCCCTGATTCTGACACAAACTGGTCAACAAACTGCCACTTCAGGGGTTCATCTGATGAGCTGGAGAAATGAAAAAAGAAAATGAGAAAACGCTGGAGTAAATACAGGAGTAGAGAGAAATCATACAACAATAAATAAACAACTATATTCTCTATTACTACATTCATAATGTTACCTTTTTACCGGGATCATCCCCACATCTGCACAGACAGAAAAAAAACAAAATCAAATCAAACAGGGTATTGATGTTAAATAATATTCACTTTAACACACATCAATCATGCTGCTGTTGTTGGAAAATGAGTTTGTGTTTGACGTACGCCTGACTTTGAGAGACACAATCTTCTTTGTCTTGATGAGACTGATGACCTCCTCGTGGATACAGGATGAGATGGAGTATCCATTGATGCGCACAATCTCATCGCCAACCTATAAATCAATACAGAACGGGACATATGTCAAGTCAGGTCACAGGAAGTTATTGCGTCTCCAGTAATTTACATTTCTATCTGCTAAATATATCAGACACAATTTAATCTGTATAAACAATTTAAATGTTTATGTTTTAACCATCACCATAGGTGATGCTAAAGTGATTTATAATCACGATTAAATGTCTCAGTCTCCTGCAACTTAGTTTGTTTATGCAATAGATAAAAGAGTTACATATTTAAAATTCATAAAGTATTTACACAAACATTATGTTATGTATGAATTCAAATAGTTTATTATTGTAAAAAAGCAAAATATGCTATTTGGACACAGTACAGGCAGGAACTGCCTCAAACTGCAGAAACAATTTTGTTGGTACTATATTTATCTTTACATGTGTAAAACTAATTTATTATGTGTGTATAGAAATAAAAGATTTTTAAAAAATATGATCATCTCCCCAAATACCAGGAGCTAAACCATGTTTTCTGGTGTCTGTGTTTCTGTGGTTTAATGTCCAGATATGTGCATAATCAGGGGCATTTGTTCAACAGAAGCCGTTTCACTCCATCTAGTGGATTCTAATATTATGACATTAACACATGACCACAGATATTCAGAACAATTTGGGTAACTTCATATAAAAATAATTAATTCATCATATGTTTGTATAATTAATTAATTATTGTGCCAAAAATATGTCACTGCTTGCAAACAATATTCATATCCTACGTAAAACTAGCACTGTAAATATTACTACCATTGCTAAAATGAATACAAAATGACTATTCTACATATATAAAACTCTGTCTGGTCCTGTAACTAAAGTCTGACATTTCTTACAATTAAAACACATATATGTAAAATATGTGCAGTAACATTAAATGAAATATAAACATCACAGTTAACCCTTAGCTACATACCTGAAGACCAACATTTCCAGCCTGACCATCTTTGACCATCTGTGATATGTAAAGACCACAGCCAAACTCCAGCCCCCCTCGAACACTTAGACCAAGTCCATCACGATGCATCCGATCTAAACGCACCTCTTTGAGCTTCCTGCACAATCAGAACACAGAGTAAGACATAAAACAAGAGGTAAGAGCCAGGACGGTGTCAGTCTGCATACATTATCACACTGTACTCACCGTGACCTCTTGGGGGTGAGCAGGTCGTACTCCACCTGGTGTTTGAGAGGGATGAGAGGTCGGATGGCGTCAAACAGGGGCAACCGCTTCGGTTCGTTGATGACCAGCTTCAAGTCCCCCACCAGCACTGGCAAATCCATCGACCTGAGAGAGTGAGAGGAGGAGCCTTACACCAAACTACGCTGACTTCTATTTTCAAGGTAAGTGGTACAGAAAGGATTTGTAGCTGCGAATATGTGCTGGAGTTGAACTACAGTACATCATTCAAATAAAAGTGTTTCGTTATCTGTCAATTGATGCCAATATGATATAAATTTCTAAATTCTATTAGGAGTAGGATAAGGATTCCAAGGATTCCTTCACCAGAAGAGCACTGCACTATAGAGTTTCTGATGACTTTCTACCCCACTGAAGTGGAAACATTACAGGCTTGCTTTGTTTTTCGCATGAACATTACCAGGCCTTATAATCCTGGTCATATTTAGAAATACAGAATGTCCTAAACAATGCGGCCAAAAAAGTCAAAAAGTGTTCTTTAGGGGCGATCCTCAGTCAGAAGATCATTACATTCTATATGATAATGGAAAAAAAGCTCATCTTCTTGTTACAATTCAAAGAAAGACAAAAGGCAACTAGAAATATCATACTAGAGCTACTAATTATAGCAGCAAAATAAAAGCTACTGTAGAAAATCGGTACACCCGGCCTCCTCCTTTAATTATTCATGTGTCCTGTTTGGAGGATGAACATAAAAAAAGCTTTTGTGGACAACTGGCCAGGCTTGTCGGAGCACAGTGGAAACTGATCAGACGCTTAACCAGTGTACAAAGATGAATTGAAACTTAGACCGGCAGCCCAATACACCCCTTCTTCAGCCCTCTGAGACCAGGCTGTTAGGAGAAACCACCTACGTCCCTATATGCACTTAAGAGATTTTGATAATTAAACGTGAAAATGTTGGAGAGGAGCATTGTTACACTGAGCACTGAGCAGAATGAGGATGTAGATATTATTTACAGCACTGGTTAAAAGTGGCAATTCTTTAACAACATCTATTGAATAACCATCAACATTTTATTCACATACAAATGCAGAGGTGTGAATATACAGATGTGTATATGACAGACAAAAGACGTGAGAAAATACAACGTGCAGACACACCGAGCAGTGACAGGTGGTACTCACTGGTGATACATGCGGAGGACATCGTACAGGTAATCCTTCTCTGCCTCGTTCTCAATTAGCAACTCCACCTGCAAGAGAAAAGAAACATCTGGTGCCATCTCTCTTCTCGCTGAATTACAGGAAATGTTAGCACACTAACACACACTGTACCACAAGGGGTGAGCCATATGTGTGTGTGTGTGTGTGTGTGTGTGTGCGTGCGTGTGTGTGTGTGAGTCATACAAACCTGATGTCGGCTCAGATGCAGCAGGATAGTTTTGAGGAATCGCTTCGGCCAGTCACTAACGTAACACATTTCACTATTTTTCCAAATTAAACCATAACAAACTACAAGCTTCAGTCCTGACCTGAGTGCCTTTGTATAATCAGAGTGACAAGAAGTTTAGTTAAAATTTTGGGATGATGAGGTTCCTCTGACTAAAGCAGGTGTAATGAGCTGCCCTTCCCCAACAGTCAAACCACTGTGAGGGAATAATGGCAGCGCAGCTGAGGAGAAGCTGCAGTGGGAAGGTCAGCAGTCTCACCTTACATCTCGGACACAAACAAAGGTAAACATTCACACCAAACTTTCATGGACGCACACACACACACACACACACACACATACGCACACACATACACACACACACACACACTTCATCTTGAACAGTAAACTCAAAACATAGTCCTACTGAAAGAAAAAAACTTCTGTATCATTTTATATAGGGATACAAATGAACTCAGATTAATGTTTGTGTAGTTTAATAAATGTAGGACTACACTGTGGGCGTCATGCTACAAGGTTTCTGTGAGGGTGTGTGTGACATTTTGTTTATGACAGTCATAAAATTTCTCTTGCTCATAGCAGTGACACAGTCGGCCACACCTGCTGCGTGTACTACATGCAGACTTTGGCACCATAAATAAATATGATGATCACTGGTCAGTTAAATACTGATTCTGGAAAAACCGGCCTGGTGTAGAGCTTGGTAGTGTTTTCACACAATAGGATCCTATGTATGTTTGTCCTATTACAACGTATACAGACTGCAGTGATTTGTGCCAGAGAACAAATCAACCTCTAGTTGAATTCTTCAGTTTTAATCAGGATTGTAAAACAGACCAACCAAACACCAGCACAGTTACAACGATAATGTCCCTAAAAGAAACAAAGCCTGATTGTGCAGTGTACTCCCCTCAGCTCTAATTAAACTCCTAAATTGTCTCATCTCTTCCGCTCTGTTGCCCATCTCTGACACATCTACGTTATCTAATGCTAAAATGCCCTTTGTGAGGAGCCTACAACATGGGACGCTGTCTGCCTGAGTGCAGCACAGATGGCACTGCAGTGATCCCCTCATGCTCCGGGGCTGAAAACACCCTGAACGTATCATGTTCCCTTCCTCTGTTATGTTTTACTCCTTTATGTGACTTTACCTAATGCTGTAGACCAAACACATAATAAAAAGCATAATAATTTGATCTTCATTTATTAGCCACATATCATGGATACAAATAACACATAACATCCTTATAGTTACTGAGCATGGTGACCTCAGCTGTATGATGTTTACCTGAGTCAGAACAGGTACCAGCCATCTAAGAAAGGATGTCCAATAACTGTTTACAATGGTACTTGGTTACTTATTTTTTACTAAATAATATATTTGAGTATAAAATAAATTCCTTAGGAAATCATCCTTTATAAGACGATTCTTGAATTGTTTTAGCAGTAGTTTCTTTTTTGTTAGGCTGACAGTCAGGCCTGTGTTTCCTGCGTATCGTCGCGCTGGGAGAGAGACACCTGAGCCAGCGCTGAGACAACCTGGTGGGCAAATAACTTTTTCTTTTCTTTTTTTTTTTTTTTTTTACAGCTATTTAATTAAGGTCCGAAGAGGAAATTTGATTGTATCTTACCTTGTGCCTAAATTCCCTTGCAACTTTCCGCTCCATTGTCGAGAGACCGTAAGAAACAGACTGACGTGCAATCGCAGGATGGGTGAAGTTTGACAGGACTGGACCGGGGTCAGCGAGTCAAGTTAGTCCTAGTAGTAACAGAGTTTCCGATTAGGATTATGATAATAAAGGAAAAGTTAATGAGGAGAAAACGTTTGTGGTGATTGCTGTGAGTTATTAATGATTATTGTAAATTATTGTTTAAAGAATAACACAAATAATAATAAAAAAATTTTTTATTTGTCATAGGATTCTCGTTCTTGGGTGCTAGATGTCCTAAATTTTAACTGTGTGCTTTTATTTTGAAGGGGCACATGTTTAACTTATGCTGTTTAGCAACACTTGATGAAACTGTCGATCGTTGCTGCATTATCCATCAGTAATTTAACGTTAGGGCATTGATGGGAGTTATTTAGACTCTTTAAACTAGAAATTACTATACTACAGATACACATTTTAAAAATACACGCAGAATTTAAGTTTGACACATAAGTCTTGAAGCATAGGTGACAATTTACTATTATTATTATTATTTATAATTGTTTTATTAATATATTTACTTCCAAGTGGCACATGTGAGTGGCATCGCAGTTTGTGCGTTCATTGAAGGTTTGTTGTCTCATTCATTACACTCTAGTATATTTGCCGCTAGGTGGCGAAATAACAACAGCTCGCTTCTGTATCCCACGAAGAAGAAGAAGAGGCGTAAACTTCCGGGTTTCAAAAGTTGGATAGCAACGAACAACACCGCTGCACTGTCTGTGAAGCCGGGAGGTTAGGAAGATTGTGACGGGTAAAAAATACAACTATGTATTAGTTTGTTAACTAGCTAAACTCGTCAGATACTTTTAATTTGGCCATGTTATTGCAGTTTTCCTACTGGGTTTATTTTACCCAACCTTGAAGTTTCACCACAAGTATTACTGAAGACAGACAAACAGTAACGTAACGTTAGAACCGCTAGCTAGTTATTTGCTTTGTAACGAGAAGGTACAGTGTGCGTCTGTCATTTTTAAGGTTGCATGAAGTACAATATTAGTCTTCCCAGATGTGTTTTGTACTCTGTTAACTTAAACATGCGTATACTCCTAAAGAATACCGGAGCTGTGCTTTAAAACTTCCCGCTCCCCCTAGCGCCCGAACCATGACAACAGAAATACTTAGTGGGCCTGTCTATGTTAGAGCAAAATAAACATTAGCCTTACCTCTCTGTACAGACCATGTAATCCATATCCTAACAATGCTTCGTGATTTGTGTCATGTTATTATATTATTTTATATTATAGGTTTTTCCTGACACTTTAATACTGCTCATTGCAATATGTAATACATGATTAGTTTAGCAGATTAAATAATTTGTCATTTTTTGTGTTTCTGTGCAAGACAAAGAAAAGTCCTAAGGCAAGAGCAAAGAGCAACCACAAAGGGTTTTAAAAGATGTGTAATATTCTTGAAAATGTTTTTTTTTCTGTAAATATTTCATTAGTCAACCAAAAATAATTTCTCAGAAGCTAATATCACTGTATCAGCACATGTATAACTAGCTGCTGCAGACACCTTTTGATTTGTAAAGCTTTGTTTGTGTGATCTCTTGTTAAATAGATGACTACTATAAGTATTTGGATATTAGACCTGCAACAACAACAACTCTTTCTGCAGTAGAGACAAATATACATTTCCAGTATCAATGTATAAAGACTGGCCCATAATTATTTTTGCATTGTTTTTCAGTGTTTTGTGCTGACATGGAATCTCCATCAAACAATGCAGCACCACACAGGTAAGGTCATTTTGTGAACTCACAGGAGTACATACATTTTTATGCTCTTTCTGCAAGAAAGAAATGTAACTGTTCAAAGGAGAGTAGCCATTGTCACAAGGACATAAAGCTTTTAATTCTAATCTTCCTGAATGGGACTTATTTTGCTCATCCCCCATTGTTACAGTCCCAAGTCTTATCCCATATGGATAACCTCTAAGTGGTCTTACCTCTAAGTGGCAACCTCTAAGCCAGAGTAATCATTTATTTTCATTACTTGCTGTTTGTCTGCAGACGTGTACTGTACATGCACGAGGTAAAATGTTACTGATACTACATGTTGAGACTCTAGTGGCTAGTACAAACAAAGGGTCAGCATTTACTGTTCATGTACAATGTGTATAAGGTAGTGGATAGGTATTCAGAAGTGTCTCTTTCCATAATGGACTGTAAAGACCCTTTTTTTCTCTACAGAACCAACATTCGGACACCTGGTGAGGAACCTGACTCCCCGCTACCCCCTATTCATGAGCGGCTGGCGTACCTGCGTCCATCCAGGGAGCTACTGGAGTTCTACAGACAAAAGATCGCCCAGTTTGACAGCGAGCACGAGGAGCTGCTGCAGATGCTGGAGAAGTACAGAGGCATCACAGATGACCAGGTGAGACACAGCAAGGAGTCATGGTATGTGAAGTTGCTTTATTTGGTTACCATAACTGATTTTCTCTTCAATCTCTGATGTCCTACCAGCATAAGCTACAGTGGGACGTACGACAGCGTGAGGGAGAGATTGCTGAGTTGCAAAATGCTCTGAGTGACATGCAGGTCTATCTGTTTCAAGAGAGAGAGCAGTCTCTGCGACTGTATGCTGAGAATGACAGACTAAAGATCAGGTGGGTGAAGCCAAAAGTAACAGTAAGTGACCTTTTTAACATATTGTAGAAAAGCAGAGATATAGCTAATAACACTAATACAAACATGTTCCAGATCTATGGGCCTGCTGATCCTCACAGGGGTTGCTGGGACACTTAAATGGAATGGAGCCATTATTAATGTTGTTGGCTTTAGCAGTGGTTTTCATGATACAAGATCTCAAAATGTCTGGATGGATGGATGAATGTTTGGCACTGCACTACTTTTATTCTTCCATAGCACTTGTGGACATAAAGTTATCAATGTATTCAATGCTGTATAGAGAGCTGGAGGACAGGAAGAAAATCCAGCATCTTCTTGCCCTGGTGGGGCCTGACACAGGAGAGATCACATATTTTCATCGGGAACCACCTCACAAGGTACACGCTTCATTACAGACCCTTCTCCTAGGTTTAGGTGATTTGTCAAATTTGTTAATCACCTTAATAAAGGCTGTATTGTCTGTTGTCTAAAGGCTGAGATAAACCAAGCCAACATCAAAGAACTAGTAATGACAAAGGTATCACTTTACATTTGCGTGGGCCAAAAAGTGGCACTTGAATACACTGCAAAACCACAGCTAACAGTCAGATAGTATGTACGTTCTGCTCCTGTATGAGAGGAAGTAACTATACCAGCCAGTGGGGGTAGTCTGTATTTTTCATTCAGTAAATAGCAGAGACATAATTGATGTTATTAGTTAACACCTGAACCTTCCTGCTGGAACAAGTCAACATATCTGCGGTAAAAAGTTGTCCTATCACATCATAAAAATATAATTGCTTACATTTTCAAAAACAATTTTCAACGACAGCTACAGGAAGCGTACTGATTTTTGATTTGTGTATTTTAAATTGAACAGAATTGAAAGTAAGTAAAAGTTTACACATGTTTTACAATGTTTTACAATTATTTTTGTGTATTAATAAAAACGTTTTATTTATTCCACTTTTAAAAAGGCAAGAAAAAATAACTTGGGTTGAATATATTTTGAAGACATAATTTGAAACATGTGATGACTGTATTTCAGGTCACAATCACACAAAGGCAACCTGAGTTCAGACTGGAAGAAAGTCTCAGTCTGAGGCCAACAAAGCTAAAACCTACTGTGACTAGGAAAGGTTTGAAAACATGTGTTTTTCATATGCCTTTTTTACATAGTATTTCAAATTTGTCTAAGAAGAAAATGGTGCATGTAGATAATTATTTTTTTGTTTTTATCTTTAATCAAGTGATCAACTATGTCATTGTCTGGTTGTTTAATGAAGAATAAAATAAAATAAAAATGGTATTGTTTTATTTGTAATTGAACCTCAAGCACAGAAGCAGATAGATAGGAGATAGAAAGATAAATAATTACTTCAGACAGTGCTGTTTTCTCCTTTAAGCAGAGAGTAGCAGGAGACCAAAATCATCCGACGGGGTAAATGGAGAAACTCTGGAACAATACAAGATTGACAACCAGACTTTGTTACTACAGGTACATGAATGCATGAGTTGGTATTTGGTATCATGTCATGCCAACAAAGCTACACATGACCACTACAAAAGTAGGTTTTGATGTTGAAAGGCATTAAAGTGGACTTGTTAAATATTTGGTGACTTGCATTTCCAGGTGGAGGCGCTGCAGAATCAGATGGAGGAACAGACCCGTCTGGCCAAAGAACAGATAGAGTCTCTGCTGGAAGACAGACGAATCAAAACTGAAGAGGCACAGGCACAACGGCAGAGAGATCAGGATCGAATCACTGCTCTCACTGACAGGTGGGTCTTGTAATATTTCAGACTGATGTCTACATTTGTTTTTGTAAATTATCCAACATAAGATATTCCAATATGTTTTTCTTTTTCATGAATTGATAATTATTACTATGACTGATTATAAATCTCTGACTATACTTATTTGTTTGAATCCATTTGACACCTCAGGCTCCAGAAAACCCAGAAACTGTTGTATGAAAGCACCAGAGATTTCTTACAGCTCAAGTTTGACTCACGGGCTCACGAGAAGAGCTGGATGGTGGAGAAGGACCGGCTGCTGAGAGAGCTAGACTCGTGCCACAACCGTCTGAGGAAGTCCGGGTCTGCTGGTGCTGAGCAGGGAAGAACATGGCAACCCAGCAGCAGCACGGCTCTGCTCCTCTCCCGGCCTCAGACTGAGTCACAGCAGACACACAAAGAGGAGCTAAAAGTATATATATACATATACACATATATATATATATATATATATACACACACACATACACTACTCACAAAAAGTTAGGGATATTTGGCTTTCGGGTGATATTTATGGAAAACGTAAAAAGTTCACACTACAGTGATATTATATCATGAAAGTAGGGCATTTAAGTAGAAGCATGCA
>JAUMHL010000027.1:8102771-8122900 GCA_032362345.1 Sandelia bainsii | reverse complement strand
AGTGCATTTTAGGTTCATCCTGAAATTTCACCCGAAAGCCGAATATCCCTAACTTTTTGTGAGTAGTGTATTTTGTTCACATACCACGTTTTCACTGAGCTTTCAAAAGCATTCAAAGCAGAGCATACTACACAAACTGTAAATGCATAAACACATGCAAGTACACGCGTTTTTTCATTTACGTCGGCCTCTCCCATGAGCTACAACACACTGTTTTCATCACTGCACACAATGCAACACCCCCATTCATTATAATAAACCACACAATTACGAACAAACATCAATAACAACTAACTATATATATACTATACTATATATGTATATATATATATATATAGATATATATAGTTTTTGTTTTTTTAATTCTAAATGAAAAACTATTTATATGTTAAATGATTGTGGGCCTGCTAACTAGTGTAAATACAAATATGGAATATCAAAGCTCTTTTTGTTATTAACTTTAATTTCATCAGGCATTGCAGGAGGATCTGAAGCAAGCCCATCGTCTGGCAGAGATGTACAGGGAACAGTGTATTACTCTGGAGACAGAACTGGCCCAAATCAGAGAGGAAGGGGATGTGGGCAGGGAAATATTCAAGGTATGCTCGACTGATTGATGCTTTTGTCTCTAAAATTCATCTCTGATTGATTGTTCATATTTTATAGTGATTCCGGAGTTTCTTCTTACCAATATTCTCCACTTACTAAATCAGGAGCGTTCAGACAAAATGGCCAAGCGTCTTCAGCTGATGACTCAGCGCTATGAGGCACTGGAGAAGAGGAGGGTCATGGAGGTGGAGGGCTTCAAGACTGACCTGAAACACCTCAGACAGAAATTCAAAGATGTGGAAAAACAACTCCTGAAGGTAAACTTAGTCTACCGGTGTTGATTTTTCTTTCTTTTTAGCACCAAAAGTATGTTGTTTGTCTTGATAGTGTGAAAATTATTTTGTGATTTCAACACAGCAAGTGTGTTTTGAACTCTTGAACTCGCAAATGTGTTCACTGTTTCAGGTTACTCTGAATGTTGGGCCCAACCAGGACCTAGCAATTCTGAATGAGGTACGCCAGACCAATACCAGGACAAAAAAGGTTCAGGGCGAACTGATGGCACTGAAGGCTAAGATCTACGGGCTGGAAAATGAGCTGAGATTTAGCTGAAGAATGGACTGATGTCTCATGTCTGTAGAGGAGAGTGTGTGTGAGGCTTTTTCAAGTGTTGAATGTTAATTGTATTTTGTATTTTGGACCAATAAAGATGTTTTTCTACAAGGGTTTAAATCAGTGAATGCACACAATTCATTACAAAATTAACTCTGCCTGCAGGATTAAGCTTCTTTACAGCAGAATTGTTGACTTATATAATGTATATCAGATATACTGTATATCACAGTAGTACCAACTGAAGTATTACTAATAATGTTAATGGCACCGTTCTGTTTAAATGTCCTGTGCAGCATGCACAATACCAGGATGCTGAAAATGAATTTCAGCTATCATTCATTTTATTTATTCCTGTGTTTTGACATCTGCAAAAATCTAATTAATTGTTCTACTCAATTTGAAAATTGCTGCACCAGTTATAACATTATATCATGGTACTAAGTACTAAGTAATTACCTTTTCACCACGATCACAAACATAACAATTGCCACCACTTCCTTCAGTAAAGTAAGAACTGAATTTGTTTAATCATAAATCAAGGTATGTCTTTTTCATTTTTGTATCCTTATTATAATCCAACAATTAAACAGTTTAAATTAAAGGTACAGTCAAATATTGTGATATAAAATATTAAGGACAAAAACAATGAAAGGAGAAAATAAATACATAATACTCAAATACAGAGGATGTAGTCAGTTAATTAATTAAACAATTACATAAAATAAAGCCAGACTAAATTAGTAAAGGCATTTTCCAGTCTAGAAACAGTTTTAAAATGCAAAAAATACTCTGTACATAACATATTTAACATGAAGTTTACATTTGTGATAAGAGTGTCGAAAGTGACACTAACATTTTTCAGTAAATAGACAGGTGAATGAGTGAGACAGTGAATGCTTCAGTTTCATTTCTACAGAAAGTACCGACAGGGTTTGGCAACAGTGACATAGATATACACACATAGATACCACATCGGGCTTGTAAGAGGCGTCTGCGGCGCCGCCATATTGCAACGGGATTCAAACGGCTGTGAAAACCAGTCTTTTGTCCTGCTTTTGGATTTTTTAATTAAAGACATGCCAAAGTCAAGTAACGAATAACATTACAGGAACATGTGCACTTAAATACCCGTTTTACTGCTGCTATCTATTGTGAATCTTTTAACCTACCTCTGTATTTATTTCCAAAACTAGCCTATGTTAAAATAGAGAAAGACAAAATAATAAAAAGAGGTACGTTCATCTTCACACATTATTACAGAAATGTTACTGTATCAGCAAAATACATGGTGTTTTGGTATGTAAAGTCTCACTTTTAATGTCATAAGTGTCAAAAAAAATGAATGGCAGTTGTAACAATAAACTGTTGTGAAAGTATTAATGTGTGAGTTATAAAGACTTTAACTGCGATACAGCTCTGCCTTTACCGCACTAATGTGGCGACCGCATTAAACGCATCTACCAATCCATATCTATGCGTGGATAAAATGTGACGTAATATCGTACCTGGAAGTTGTACTGCGTGATACTTCTGCGCATGCGCGTCCATTGTCCTTACATAGCCGTCCTGTAGTATGCTGTGACAGGAGCTACACTGAGCAGCATGCACTCTTTGAGACACCGTGACCATTCCTTCAGTCGTCAGATTTGTTAAATTGTGTTGTTACTGTTATCTCAGCGGATGTTAGTTCACCTTTGTCTGTCGCTGCGTTTTGTTTATCCGCCGGTTTTCACACATACAAGTGCCTGGAGAAATGCAGAGAATAATGTCTGTGAAAACTATCTGGCACCTGCTGAAATCAAGCTGCGAGGGAGCTGCAAATCAAGTACACGCCTCGTTTTCAAATTCAAGAAATTATAGCCATGTAAGTGAATATATCATTCAAACTGAATTTAAATTAAAATGGAGTTGAGTGAGGAACAAAAGGGGGAAATGTTATACAACTTGTTTACTTGTTTCTATTTTCATTTCAGTGTTAAAGGAAAACAAACGTAGTAGGACAAGAGAATCACTGAACATTTACTAACATTTCACTACCCCTCTACAACCACATTTATTACTGTCCACATTCATTTCCGTGTCAGTGGAGTGGGCTATCCACTAAAACTCTGTGCTGATGACAAGACCACACCAAATTCTCAAAAGAATCAACACAAGTTAATGAACAACCTTATCTTTTCATACTGCACATGTAATCTCTATCCAAAGGGCCCCAACTCCTTCGGGCTCCTCTTTGACATTGATGGGGTGCTGGTGCGGGGGACAACACCAATTCCTGCAGCCAAGCAGTGCTTCAGGAACCTGGTGGACCGAAATGGGAAATACAAGGTGCCTGTGGTGTTTGTCACCAACGCTGGGAACTGCATGAGGGAGGCCAAAGCCAAACATCTGTCACATCTGCTCGAGTTGGAGGTAAATAAGTCATTATAACTTACCTCAACTTGCTTTGACTTACTTTGCTTGTCTGTTTTTTTATCTTTCTCTTTGCTAAACCGTTTTCTCTGTACCCTCTTGATCTCAGGTGTCTCCAGATCAGGTGGTGCTGTCCCACAGTCCTCTGCGAATGTTCAAACAGTTCCACAAAATGTGCGCGCTTGTGTCGGGACAGGGCCCTGTGGAGGAGGTCGCTCATAAGTATCCTGTCTTAAATCACGGACTTGCATTCCCTGGTTGTTGACCTTAAAACTATGCATGTTCTCTTTATTCAATGTATTTCTGTTCATGTTCCACTTTGTTATCAGTATTTAATCTTTGCACCCTTTGTCCCCGTTTCTGCCTGACTCCCTCACTGGAGACTTTTTCATAGATTTCTCCTGTATTTGTTCTTTATGATTTTGTTCTTTTCTAATTCAGGGTTTGTCATTTACTTACCAATGTGACCATACCCTTCTGTGTTAGGACATAAAGTAGACTAGTGTGTTAGAGTAATTTACACCTCGGAAACAAATTATACATTTTCACAATGAGTTGTAAGATTGCCAGCAGGTGGGATATATGTGTTTTTGTTGGATATAAATATCACCTGTGTTTGACTTTAACCTACCAAACCACAGCCTGGGCTTTCAGGATGTTGTAACTATAGATATGCTCAGAGAGGCATACCCTCTTCTAGATGTTGTGGATCACAACAGAAGGCCCAAAGGCACTGTAAGTACTATTAAAGTTGAAGCCAGTTTATGTACTGTTATGGATGACTTAAGAGACCTTACCAGGTGTATATATTCTCTTTCAGATTCCACTCACCAAAGGCTTGAGGCCAATAGATGGTATGTTTCTACACAGTTTTCACAAACACAATTGTAGCTTAAGTGTAATGCTTGGCAATTATCATTTTATAATGATCACAGATACGGCTCTGTTGGATTTTACTTACTTCTTCATCTGTTTGTTCCGACAGCCGTCATCTTATTTGGTGAACCAATCAGATGGGAGACCAACCTTCAGCTTATTGTTGACGTACTCCTAACCAGCGGCAACCCAGACAATAACTGGAGTTCCATGCAGTACCCTCACATCCCGGTCCTGGCCTGTAACATGGACATACTGTGGATGACTGAGGCAAAGAATCCCAGGTACTGCACGTGTATCCAAAAACACATTTTACAGCACACATTGACATCGAGTTATTGTAATAAATGTCCCTTTCTCAAAGGTTTGGTCATGGCATGTTCCTGGTGGCCTTAGAGAGCCTGTACAAGAAGGTTACAGGCTATGACCTGAAGTACGAGGCTCTGATCGGTAAACCGAGTGTGGTGACTTATAACTTTGCTGAGCTGCTGGTCAGACAGCAGGCTGAGAGACTTGGCTGGACCACACCTGTGAAGAGGCTGTATGCTGTAGGGTGAGAGACTGGGTCTTCTGTTAGCCTAACATTTTACACTTACGAGTCGTGTTGTTTGTCCTTTTTTTGACACAAAAGCTTTGGTTTGAAGTGACAGCACCTTTAAATGTGTTATCACTCTTATCTCCATTAACAGCGACAACTTAATGTCCGACATATACGGCGCCAATCTCTACAACCGCTACCTCCAGAATTCTCGGAGTACTAGGGCCCAGATACAGGCTAAGAGTGGTGAAGGAGGTGTAAATCCTTTAGCAGAAACCGTTGATGACGGCCCTGTAATGACACAAGCAGAGCTAGGCAGCACGTCAGGTGTTGAGGACCTCCCCGAAGGGTGCAGCTCCATCCTGGTGTGCACAGGTGTGTATAGCAGAGACCAACAAGAACTGCCTTCAGACCCAACACACACTGTCAGCGAGCAGCACATCTTCCACGGCCACCGGGACTTTTGCTTTAACCCCAGCCTGATGCAGCCGTCCTTCGTGGTGCACGACGTAAAAGAGGCAGTGGAGCTAGTGTTCCAGCAGGAAGGCTGGCCTCTGGAGTAGGACGAGTCACTTGTGCCTCTTAAACTGGCCATCCAATAAACAGTTCTAATGCTTCTTAACTTGTAGCAGCAGAACATTTTTGAGTGTTCCTTTTTAATCTATGCTCCTGATTATCAAAGGGGAACTGTAGCTTTTACTGTGACCTCTTTAGCCATAGAGTCAGCTGCAACAATATGTCTGCTGTGACAATTACGCAGTTTTAAATATAAGTCAGACATTTTGTCTGTCATGCATGACTGGTAGTATTGGTTAGGGTTAGGGGCTTGGCTTTTTTACAACACAAGCTATATCAGCACACTCTTAAAAGTGCACATAGGTGATGAGTTGCATGCATTTTTACTACAAAGATTTTTATAATGGATCTGTAAGTTCATGGATGAAAGTTGAGATTTAAAGTCCAGACATATTTCAGTAAATATTTGGAGTTACATTTTTTTTCCTCTAAGCTCTGTGTGTCAGCATGTTTACATTTTAACTGAAATAAAATAATGATTAATGGATACATAAAACTAGTATTAATTATTTTATTTCAAATTTATAGTGCTGAAGCACAGAAACTTCGTAAATGTCCAAATACTTATGTTTGACTGTAGTTCAAACATAGTTTCACTTTAAGCTGTAAAATGTTCTGATTGATCAGAAACAGCTCTGTAAAGAAGCAGCTGTTTGACAACATGTCCAGATAGAGATGGATTTTTGCCGACCTTAACTGGGTTATCTTGCCTTTCCAAAATATACACCCCACAACAGGTCTTAACCAGACCAGTTCTGCCATTTGTTTTTTCTGCTATCATGTTTCAACTTCATTTATTTTCAGTTCGAGTAAATGCGTAACTATGAGACGAGAGATTAAGATTAAGTTGCCAGGTTTCAGTTTAGTATCTCAATAGTTTTGGTTTTAGCCTCAGTCAGGAGTATGGTTATTTTATTAAACAAAAAGGGTTTTTGTTTAATAAAATTGTTTATGAAACCTTATGACTGGTTAATGTGAATGTCAGTTTTAGAAGGTTATTGTAAGAGAAAGTGGCAGCACCAGTGGCAGTTTTTCATAAACTGCTAGTTTGTTATATTTCTATTTCTCATAGTATAACAATGTATGATTTGCAGGTTAAAACTATGGAACTCTGTTAATGTATTTTGAAAGCCAAATAAAGGGGATGGAAGACACTAAACACTGCATGTTGAGTAAAAATACTGTGGTACAGTCTTAGCAGAGGTTTGGTTTGTAATGCTGGAATCATCATCGCATTCAAGCAGCTATTATCTTCAGAGGATTATTACAAAATATGTTTAATAAGCAATTGCCATTTAAAACCTGTGTTACACTGCATAAATAATAAAAGTCAAAACATATTCAAAACCTATAGTCACACACACAATGCCACATACAGGATCTAGTTTCTCCTAACACTAAATGTATGTAAATAACCTTTCCTCCCTGGAAAAGAAACTTTTCAAACACACATTTACACTGAGCCACCACCGTTTTTCTATTAAGTATTAAACAGTAACATCCCTGCTGCAGCCCGCTCAGCACCCACACTTTTTATCTGAAGGCACAGTACTATGGACTGGGTGGGAGCTGTTACTCAACATGAAATGAGGCGAGTCTTGCGAGCTCTCATCTGTGATGGTCATGCCGTTGCGTGCCAGCAGCTCCCGGGCCATGAGGATGAAGGCAGTCTCTACATTCTGAGCCTCCTTGGCTGAGGTTTCTAGCGCAGCCAGCACGCTGTTGTTTTCTGCCAGAGTGCACGCATCCTCGAACAACACCTGCCTCTGAGTGTGGAGGTCTGACTTATTACCTGTTGTGATGAACAAGGAAGGAAGTGTCAACTCATTAGATCACACAGGTTAAACGATTTGAACGGGGCAAATCACCCAAAACAAACAATAAAATAGCACATGAAGTAACGTTTAGTTTTTGATCAATATTTCTATAAATTATTATTTTGTGTATTAAATGTCACAAAAGCTCAAGGTGAAATGTTCCAACTGTGCGTAAATATTCACTTTACCATCAAATCAAATAAAGAAAAGCATGAGATCCTCTCATTTGAATTACTTAAATTATTGATTATCAAAATAATTATTTTCTCACAACCAGCTAATCATTTAATCAACATATTATTTAAGCTCTAAATGAATAACACTGGGCCTCTCATCTGAATGCAGAAATTCTGCAGCTGATATATCAGCCAATTTTCACAGATAAGCATAAGTATAAAATAAAACAAGGTTGCATATAATAGTTTAATAAAGCTTTGATGTATTCATGCCAGAGGGTATGTGGAAAGACTGTGAAGCAGCTTAGCTAATAAAAGAAATAACAATTATGTTTTCTTCTATTTAAAGTAAAAAAGCTGTGAAAAATACCTTGTTTAGTAATAATAGTAATAGTCAGCTTTGGTAGGTTAAAGTCAAACACAGGTGATATTTATATCCAACAAAAACACATAGATCCCACCTGCTGGCAATCTTACAACTCATTGTCAAAATGTATAATTTGTTTCCGAGGTGTAAATTACTCTAACAAACTAGTCTACTAGTACCCAAACTAGTAAGTAAATAAACAGATAATTTGATAATAATAGTAAAGGGGTAACACATGAAAACATTACCAAAGTTGCTGAAAAAAGAGATCCAGTATAACAACTTACAGTTCCTGCATCACTATATTGATCATATCCATGTTTAATTGAATTAATTTAAATTAATGAATTTAAAGCATTATGCATGATGAGCATGGTGTTGAGCATACTTGAGCTCTTATGAAACAGATGAGGGAACACAGGAAGGTCGGGGACCACAATATACCTATAATACTATGTGTTTTACTTGCTCTTATACTAGTTACAACCACAGTCTAGGAATGTGTTTTCTAACTAACATTTATTTTCATTTTACGTACCAATGAGAATCAGTACCACACTGGCAGCTCCATACTGCTCCACCTCCCTGATCCAATGGGGAACAGATTCAAATGTGGAGCGTCGCGTGATGTCGTAAGCTACCATGGCCCCGTGGGCACTGCGGTAGTAGCTCTGGGTTATGGTGCGGAATCGCTCCTGTCCTGCCGTGTCCCACACCTGCATCTAAAATAACACACAAAATCAATTCAGTGCATACTGTAGTTACAAAATGTGGGTTAAGTGTCTCCAAATACTTCTTAAGTTATTCAGATACACTGTTCTGATGTTATCAGTCTTTTTTTTAACATTGTTTACCCCCAGCTAATTAGCATAACAAGACATCCATACAGTTAACGAATTAACACACCCACAAAGCTAACACACAGAAGATATTGTTTGAAAGAAGCAGTCTGCCACTCCTCTTTCTCCAAAGAAAAAATCAATGAGAAACTAAAACAAGCAGACGGATTATTTGCTTTAAGGGTAAGTGCACAGGCACATATCATATATCCACGTCTTTGTTAATATGGAGAAAATACACATTGATGATACCTGATGCATTTGAAATGACTGAGCATAAGCAGCTGTGATCTGATGCAAATAAGTGAATAAGAGAGTGAAAAAAACAGAGTGCATGTCATCTACCTTCACCTTCTTCCCATCGATGTCCAGGGTACGAACAGTGAAGTCGACCCCAATGGTGTTTTGCTGCTTCTCAATGAATATGCCAGACTTGAAGCTCTGGACCACGCAGGTCTTCCCCACATCAGAGTCCCCAACCAAGATGATTTTAAAAAGAAAGTCGAAAGCATCTTCAATCTCTGGATCTGCAGACTGCATGGTAAAGGAAACTATGTACGCTTAAAAAGAAAACACTGAGGCTGAAACACTGGATCAGACTTATGGTTCCTTCCAAGTTGTGTCAATAGTAACTGAGACTATTTACAGAAACAGAAGGCACATCCTTGTCAGGAAAAGGACCAAATTAGGTTTGCACCCGCCATACTAAAACAGTCAGGGTGAATGCCACTCACAGAACAATCTAACAAAACAACCTACTGTTAAATCCAGTTTTTTTTTTTTTAATAGCTTGTTTCTTCTGTAATTTTTAACCTCACAGGCTCCAGTCAGCAAACAACAGAAAACAACTCCAAAAAAATGTCATTATCCCATAGTAAGAGATCCCAATTCCTTTTTTCTATGAATATATGAAAGTCAGCAAGACTGTTTTTTCATCCTGTTCTTTGTTTTCACGTCTGTGTCACACTATCGACCACATTCTTCTTCTGTACGTCTGCCCTTTAGACTGTCATTCCTTCTGCCCTCTACGCCTCTCACCCACTCATTTTCAATCTGGGACAATTTAAGACACGCCTCCTACCTGTCTGGGTAGGTGTGATCTCCAATTGCCAGCCCACTTGCACCACTGCATCTTGGGATATGGATTTTCTATTCAAGCTCTGTTGTAGGATACTATGACTGGAAGAGGAAGAAATAAAATTCTGTTACTTAACATTATGTATTACCAAAAGCATTTGGTGTTAGATGGATATAGATGTAACTGAAGTTAAACTGCTTAATGATTAACCAATGCAGACTTACCATTCTCTTTCTAATTATAAATACACAGAGAGCCAAAGTGCTGGAGGCTGACTTTAAACAGAACTGTAAGTCTTTATAAAAAACAGGTTGTGCTTACAAGGCTCAGTGTGCAAATACTCCTGAGCAAACAGCTTAAACTACTCCTGACAGAAAGTAAACACTTAGCGTCTTTCTCTTCACAGCTGTCCTTTGGACCCCAGAATGTTCTTTTTTTGAGTACATTTAAAAATTCCCTACACAATTCCCATGTCCCCATTATTAGCTCCCTCACTGACTCTCATCAACAAATAGATTCCACAGCAGTCAATGACAGAAATGGGAAAAAGTAACACCAAAACACAAGAAAAAACAACAATGGAAGCTGATTAAGATACTCGCTCTAAAATAAAGAATAATTAAATCATTTTACCTCAAAGCTTCATACACTGACGGTGGGATGCTAACACAGTATGAGCAAACTGCTCTAAATGATTCTCTCTCGCTTGCTCTCCGCCCCCTCACTTGTTTCTGTCGTCATCTCAGCCCACAGAAGAACAAGGCACAGCTGGACACAGAACAGTGGGTAAGTGTAAGGGGCACTTGACCAAGCTGGGTCTATCTTGGGATGTGACCACCAATTGCCTTCTTTCTGTTGTGTGGCTGTGTGTGGCCAGTGTGTAATAAAATGTGGTTTTGATGACCAGTCAGAGATGGAACAGACAAGGAGCCAAGAAGAAATGATTACACCCTATTTATCATAACAACAATCTGAATCAATTTACATCATACAAAATGATCCAGGATGAGTATGTAAAGTCGTACCAAAAATTATGCTACACATTCTCCATTCATGTAAAACCTGAACTTAAAATTAAAACTTTAAATTAAATTTGAACTAAAGCATTGCAAAATTGCCCGGGTTTATTAACCAAACACCATAATAACTGAGACATACTTAAAGGAACATGTCTTAATTACCACAGTCACATTAGAGAACAGAAATACTTGTATGATTCAGCAGAGCGTCTGTTTAGCTGTGGTGATGTGGATAAGTCGTGATGAAATCATATTTGAGCCGTAACTAGGCTACAGTAACACAGTCATAGCTGTCAGTGTGCTCCATCATCTCTTCTGCAGCAATTGTCCTGCACTGACAGCATTTTTGAGTCTATAAGTGGTGCTGGGGCTTTGTTGGCAGGTTCTCTGTTTCTGAGGTTTCTTGCCAGATGTCTTATTCAGTGATGTTTCTGGAGGAGAGACGTGAATTGGTTTCCATGGAATCGGATTGTAGAAGCTGGGTGATGGATAAGATTTGTCATAGGGACCTGGAGAAAATTGAGCAAGTACAGTACAGTCACATTTAAAGTAATCTGAAACCAACATGAAAAACATTATGTTGCTACTGACTCTGAGTGAGAAACTGTATGAAAAACCATAGAAAGATTTTATCAGTTAATGCAAAATGTATAGTTAATAATTCCTAGATCACTGAAATGACCTTACTTGTTGGGTAGCAAGGTGATTTGGGACTTGCTCTGCTTTTTTCATTGGCTTTTGCCAGCCATTCTTTAAACTTCTCCTCTGCCCTCTTGTGGCGCTCTTTCTCCTGTTCCTGCCGCAGTGCAGCTTGGTCCTGAAAAAAAAAAACATCTCTCAGAATTTTGTCATTAATTTATCATCAGTAATTTTTATTAAATTATGAAAAATCAATTTAACATTTTCACATTACTTTCTCCTTCTTTTCGTTTTCAATTTTTTCTCTGTTCTTCTTCTGCAGCCAGTCTTTGTATTTTTGCTGAGCTTTATGTTCAACCTCTCTTTGTTTCTCCTGCTGCCTCTGTCTCGCCTCCTCCTCTTTGCTCTGTTTTAAAAATTCCTTGTGCTTCTCCTGGGATTGTAAGAAAAAAAACAGATTACAGGTATATTAATGACAAATAACTGTAAAATGACTGTGTCCATGTGCAATATTATGAGAAATTATGATTTTACTGGATTTCACAAAGCAGTTCTTTACCTGTTCTCTTTTCATCTTTAACCACTCTTGGATCTTCTCATCCATAATTATTTTTTTCTGCATCTGCTCTCGTTCTTGTTGTTCCCTTTTTTGTTTGAGTAAGCGCTCCTAAGGATATAAAACATTCCACTCAGAGAATCAAAAAGGGTGCAATAATAACAAAAAAACACAAGTACAAAAAACAACAACACTGATGTTGTATTAAAAGGTAGAAATTAAAAGCAACAGCGGCTTGCCTCTTCAACTTTCTGTTCTAATTTGAGACGGTCCTCTTTGGCTTTGTTCACCAGCCACATTTCCCATGCACTGAGAGTAGGTGAGGCAGGATGCACATCTGCATTGGGCATCTGGTCTGAAGGGGTTTTTTGTAGCTCACATCTATAACAAAAACAGACCTACGATTATACATATTCGACTCGATATTTACATGTCGTCTCTCTTCGCCGTGCAGCATATGGTGTTTCATTTAGTACCTGACCAGTGAAACGCTGAGTCCTGAACTTTTGTTTTGCTTGGGTGAAGTCTGCTGAACCGGGCTAGGATCCAGGTCTTCTTCACTACTGTCAAAACTGTCGTGGTAGATGGGAGAAAGCAGAGAAAACGTGTCTTCATCGTCAGAAAGGACGCCGTCGTCTAAATCTCTGGATGTGTGAAGGTCTTTCCCCTGCGTAACCTTGAGAGGGGTCGAGCTGAAGCCCTCGGAGGCAGAGGCAGGACAGTTTGGCATCCTCGCCGCAGACATTACTAGCCGATATCTGCGGCGAAAACACACAGTTCTGAGCACATTTTTCACGAGTTGTGAATGGGTTATGTCTGTTAACTACCGTTAAATAAACCCATGCAACTTTTAAGTGAAGCTCAAAATAAAAACATAACAAACAAGCTGAAACAGCTGATATAATTCTCATGTAAACAACTTGTTTTCACGTTTACCAAGCGTGGCTACTGTTAGCACCCTAAGCTAGCCAGCATTAGTTAGCTAACTTAACGTGGTACGGACGTTTAAATCTAATCTAATCCTGACATAAATGTGGATATTTAGTAACCTACTGTGTGTGTATTTCAGAAAAAAAGTCTCGTTGTCCTGGTCGCTTTTCTTCAACGATGGAACTAACCGACTAACAACTTTTTTCCCATGATGCACCACGCCCCGACGCTCTCCTGGACGCTGTTTCTGTAACCATAGTGACGTATAACGATCTAACTTCACACAAGACGAGACTGTTTGAATATGTCAGAAAATGGCTTAGATGTAAATTTTGTACGTAATGGGGGGCCACTAAAATGTATTAATTAAAGTCACCTTTTTTCAATCATTCAATCGCGGTCGATTTGATTCACCTTTTTTGACAAAAAAAATGCTAAAAACATTGTTTCATGTCAAAGTGAAAACAGATCTCTACAAAGTAATACAAATTAAATAAAAATATAAAACTGTAAAAAGCCTACAAGAAACACTCTTCATGAGCAAGACCAGTGATTCACATTTACCTGTTGTAAAATGCAAAACAAGCTACTGCAAACCTAATGTCTCTTTATGAACAAAAAAAGAAACAAGGAAAGAAAGAATATGTCATTATAATAGCACCCAATATGCTATTGCCCACAGTAAAAACAGACAGTTGTTGATCTATCTTATCCAGTTTAACTTGCCTCTTCTCTCTATCTCAGTCCTGCTTAACATCATCAGTCTAATTACCAGCAGGCAAGCCTAAATGAAGGGCTGACCTCACAGTGAGGTGTCACATTTTGTGAGTGTTTGTAATAACCTGCAACACTAAATTAACTGTTGTTGTGTTTATCTTTTAATGCTCAAAGTCTACCATTGAGATAAAATCATTGAGTCCATTGCCCACTGATTAGATCATCTGAGTTGCAGTTTTTCATTTGATTTCTGACTCTATTAATTGCAAAACATTAACACAGTTTTTTAATTACATATGCCAACAGTGTACAGCTAGATAACAGTAACTAAAAAAACTGCCAACACATGAAATATTTCTGCCTTGGTCTCTAAAATAGCTCCCATGTATCTCTCCTGGATGCAATCTTGAATAATGTATCACATCCCTGCAACACATCTACACTTCTGAGTAAGATCAGGACACATGAGGATAATCAGTCACCAGCACGTGCAGAATGCAGGTAGGTGTGTCTGATCCCGCATGGGTCCAGTCAGGCTCCAGAGTCACACCAAAGTGATGGATTCCAGCTTTTTCCTCTGCTCCTCCTGTCCTAGGAGAGCAGGAGTTCCCATTCAGCGCTCTGCGTGGTGCGTTACTCACTGCATTCAGCCAACCAAGTAGTCCAGCAGCCAGCTCGCAAGGCAGGTGTTATGGTGGCAATAGACCTTCAGACACTGCCGAAGGGCAGAAGTCAACTGCGACGACTTACCAAGACCCTTTGTGCGGGCCAGGGACCTCCAAGGAAGTCCCGCAAGAAGCTCCAAGTCATCATCTGTGTGTTGCTTGTGGAGTTGTGTGAACGATTTACTTTCTTTGGGATTGTATGTAACATGATTCTCTTCTGCACTGTGAAGCTGGGCTACGACAACTACCTGGCTGCAACAGTCAACCTGTGCTTTATCGGAGCCAGCACCCTGACCCCTGTTCTGGTTGGGTGGTTCGCAGACACCTGCCTAGGAAGGACCAAGGTGCTCTATTTGTGTGCTTTCCTTCACTTCTTTGGTAAGACACGATGGATTAAACGTTGATACATGTCTGATGTGAAAATATAACTTAAAAACGGTCCAGTATCTTGGACTGTATGATTCTGTTATTATGTAAGATTAGAACAAGGCAATACAAAGACCAGCTGTGATCAACTGTTGTTTTGAATTCTGTGAAATAACAATAGGTTTCTATGTTTCTCATTTTTCAAGAATCAGCTTTTCGAAAGCTAATGAAAGCATATCTCTATTGTGCCTCTGGTAATTTACTGTAAAATTGTTGCCTAAAAATCTACTGATGAAAGGACGCTGATGAAAGCAAGATATTTATCTGAATATATGAAATGAACATGAATGATGCACAATTATCTGACACACATTTGTGTTTGAGCTGGAACTAAATGTCATGACCTCTGTCTTTGTACATTCTAGGCACAGCCATGCTTCCCGTGGTCGCATTCCCATTCAAAGATTTCTACATCGACTCTCATCACATAACCCACCAGCTGGAGCCTCGGGAGCAGCAGATCTTGTTTTACACCGGCCTCCTCGCCGCTGCGCTTGGCATTGGTGGGATCCGGGCCATCCTCTGTCCCATGGGAGCCTACAGCCTGCAGGGCTACAACCAGCATCAGCTCCTGTCCTTCTTTAACTGGTGGGTGGTGTTGCCATCTGAATACAGTCATTCACCTGCTTAGTCAATATAGTATGTTTCAATTATCTGCTCATACTCACAACCTCAAGCAACTCAGAGTCTCCAGTTAACCTACACTTTATGTTTTTTTACCTGTGGGAGGAAGCTGAAGCAAATCTACACAGGCATGAGGAGAACATACACAGAGAACACAAAGGCTGTGGGCTGGGATTTGTGATTGTAATAATAATCTTATTACTAACCACTTCATGTTTAATGAAATGAAGGACTTACTATGAGATTTGTTTTCATCACATTTAGGTTTTACTGGTTGGTGAACCTGAATTCCACTGTTGTGTTTCTGGGTATTGCTTACATCCAGCAGTCTGTGGCCGAAAATCTGGGCTTTCTTATCCCCTTCACCTCAGTGGTTCTGGCTGTCATTGGTATACACATGATGCGCAACAAACTCACCTACAAACCCAAGAAAGGTAATATACATTACAAAAGAGGCAAGGAAAGATGTGTTCAGACGCTCACTCAGCTCTTGTTTGTACATAAACATCTTATGGATTAGACCAAATTAAAACTTCTTCAACCCTCCTTGTTCCTCTGTGTTTCCATCGTAGGCGGATCCTTACTGACCACGCTGGGAGTCTTCCTGAACTCTCTCAAGATGTGCTGCCTCCACTATCGCCACCTGAGTGGAGATGTGACATCTTGGCTGGACCGGGCCAAGGAGAACAATGGGGGCTGTTACAGCGAGACACATGTAGAGAACGTCAAAGTGTTGGCCAAGCTCTTCCCTCTGTATGGGCTTCAGCTGCTGTACAAAGCCTGCATCACACAGGTAGATAATAATGAGTCTCAGAATTACATCCATGTTTTAACATATGTGTGAATTTTAATGAATACATTTCCTGCAGATTCCCTCAGGTTACTACATACAGACAATGAACTCAAACCTTCACCTGAATGACCTCCTGTTGCCCATTGGTGCCATGAATGTGATCAGCATTCTGCCCCTGCTGCTCTTAGCCCCGCTGATCGAGTGTGTGACAGCATGCTACCTCTCCATGGATAAAACTCCTCTGGCACCTGCCAAAGTTATCAGTCAGTATTTCCACACATTCACACATCATTTGTATGTCTTCACCTAAACATCCAAATGCCTCTCTTTCTCTTCTACAGTCCCACTCACATCCTCCTTCTTTTCTCCTGTAATCACCACCCTCAATTCTGCAGCCCCCTCTCTCATCATCCCACCCTGTCCATCCTCCCCTTCCAGCTCTGGGTCATGCATGTGCCGCTCTGTCAGTCCTGGTGGCGGGTTTGTCTGAGCTGCAGAGGAAGGCGTACCCTCTGGTGGAGCAGACTCTGTCTGGGAAGGTTCTGCAAGTGTCATCCATGCCGTGTTTCCAGCTGGCACTTCAGTACATACTTCTTGGACTTGCTGAGGCCCTCGTCACCCCTGCATGTGAGTGAGAGGCTGAAATCCTCCATGAGTTCATACAATTCTTATATTTTCTCTTTGTGTGTCGTCTAATTTATCAAAGTAGCATAATCCAGCTAGCACAAAGGGATGCGGGGCAGGTGGCCTTGTTTGTCACAGCATCTCAGCTGTCACTTCCTCTCTGGCAGGTTCCCTTGTATCGTTCCAGCTGACACCAAACCACATCAGTGGCATCTCTCTGCACTTCCTCACTCTGTCCTATGGCGGGGGCTGCTTTCTAGGAGCCCTTATTATTCAGCTGGCGTACTTCCTCTCTGGAGGTAAAAATAAAGAATTGTGGTTGACTTGTTTATTACAAGTGATAGTGACACTGATATTTTGAATGAAAACACTGGTTTTTGGCAAATCACTGATGCTGATATGACCACAGTGATACTTCATTTCAGGTAACTTCTATCCAAACACACTGCATGATGGGAATCTGGAGAGGTTCTTTTTCCTCTTGGCCACACTGATGGCCATAAATACCCTTGTCGTTTGGTGTGTATCTTACAGGTACAGTATCATCATTGACTACCTGCACAATAAAGTGGGATAAAAGACGATCTCGATGCATTTTCCACAGCTTTTAAAGACATTTTCTTGAAAAGCAGAAACCACTTTGCTGGATATAAGAAAATATTAAACAATTAGTCAGAGTGTATTTTTCACAGCTGTGAGTGTATTTTCTTGTTATCCTGATATTATCCAGGTATACAGACCTGAGTGTGCAGGGAAAAACACTGACCATCAGCCCTCTGACTGACAAGCTGCTGCAATATAAGGCCTGCCTGCGTTTTTATGACACCATGGACCGGTCCTACACCAACACCTCCATAGAATCTGTTTTATGACTTCCCTCATTATGATCAATGCTAATAGTGGCGCTGGCGCTGCATGCTATTATTTCAAATCTGTAACTTGGGAAACTGTGGGCTGAACTGTAAATAAAAGTATGGAATGTATATTTTTCTTTTATAATTAAAATGTAATAACAGAATTTGCAAATATAATCAAGAATGTCCAGTATTTGTCTAGTATTTTATGTCACTTTAATTGTCTTTTGTGAGCATGGGCTGTGTAAGAGTGAGTTATTTTGAGTTAAATGTAAACCTAAAATGTAAATAATGGCACAATAAATCAAGTAAACAAAACATCAATAACAAATTGTGATCCTTTATTTGAGCATATTAGTAATAATGACATATTTTATAATAAGCTAAAGCCATTCTGCTGGATTGATTAGCTGATTGATCTTTCTTATATAATATATATAGATAAAGCACAGTAGTAACAAAATATTTAAAAAAAATTTAACTTTGTCAACATTGTCTTGAAGGAGTATTATTCCATTGCACAGCATAAAGTAGTGAATAAAGAAAAAGTATTTTATTTTTCAGTCTTTAAAAATCTAATAATGTAAAAATTTGTTGAATTACTTACTGTAAAATATCAGTTAAAAGCAAAATTAGTTTATACCAAATATTTTAATAAAGCTGACCCTATTCTCAACTGTCAGACAACTTTTGTAAGACAGTGGTGAAAAAAACAACAGTTAAACAAGGCCTGTCTTACAGTAGAAGCTGCATATTTCCAGTGTTGCACCTAAATCTACAGCAAACCCAGGATAGAGAGGTTCAGTGAAGGTGGTTTGGATTTGGTGCAGCAGAGCTAAACAGTCAGGGTCAGAAACACTGTAGAAACTCAACCCTCCTTCTTCGTAATCAAGGTGTATTCCTACTTTACGGGAGTGAACCGAAGGTATTTGGCCTTTGTAAAGATTATTGTGCCAAAATGTACAGCCAGAAGGAGAGCAGGTTAATTTCCAGGACACATTATTGTGGCCAAAACAGCACTCTTTCCCTGATCCATTTCTTTTAATGCTTTTGTATGACACAGCCAACTCAATAATGCCACCATCCCACTTCACCTCCCAGTAGTGGTTGCCCTGAAGACCCTCTTTGCATAGAGCCTGGTGACAGTAGGTGAATCTATCAGGATGATCAGGGTGACCCTGGTCTCTGTCACTCCACAGTATCTTTCTGTTACTGTCGGACAAGCAAAGACATGCTGCTACTGTGCAGGGATCCACCTCCATTTTCGACTCTGGAAAAATCAAACACTCATTTAGCTGAACCTTTCATGTCTGTTCATGCTGAGATTTTTGCAAATTGAATTAACGTCATGCTTACTCCTGTATGCAAACAAAAGATCTGTCCTTGAGTTTATTAACTGTTGCAGTCTTGGTATTTTTGACACTGTGAAGAAAAAACAGAAATCATTCATGATTCAGCCACATGAAATAGACAGACAAGACCAGACTAACTAAAAGGTCCAGAGATCCAAACTGGTCCTACTTACCGACACTTTTATCAGAATTAATGAATAATTCTTTCTTTTCTTTGTTGCACATATTTCTAAGTGTATCTTTCTGTACAGTGACAAAGTCTGTCAGTGTGTCGGGTCTGTCATGTGTATCTTTGAACACTGAGAGGTCTCCCAAGGCCTGGAAATCCTGCACATATAAATTACACAGTGTAACTAAGATATGCAAGCATTTTGGAACACACTTTTAAGGACCCTAAAGCTGGAGCACCACAAAGCAGGTCATTACCTTTAGAAACTGAATGGGATCGTCTGTTAGTGAAAGCTTGTTGAGTTTATCCTCCCTCCTCCTCAGTTCAGACACTTCACGCTGCAGCTGTCTGAGGCAGTTGTTGGTCCAATCCACTCCAGCCTTCTCTACTTCTCCAACTTTTTCTCTCATCTCAGAGCACTTCCTTTGCACAGAGCGGACATATATACGGATGTTTTCTGCACACAGCTGTTCAAAGTCATCACACGCCTCCCATGCAGCATCCTTGTAAGAAACATGCATAATTTGTCTTATGTGTTACAGATCATATACAATAGTCTGTTAACTTTATATGATATTTTAATGGTCACTTTGGGATTCAAGCAAACAAAATACACTACTCACAAAAAGTTAGGGATATTCAGCTCTCGGGTGAAATTTCAGGATGAACCTAAAATGCACTATAAACTTTACATGTGATCATTTTAGCTTTGTCTGATTGGTAAAACTAATGTGTAGAATAAATGGTAAAAAAAAAAGTAACGAGTCGAGTGTTGCCCAACTACTCAAGTAAAAGTAAAACGTATGGTGCAATAAAACTACTCCTAGAAGTAAATTATTTTTAAAAAGTTACTTAAGTAAATGTAACGGAGTAAATGTAACTCGTTACTACCCACCTCTGGTCATAATGGTGGTACTT
>JAUMHL010000027.1:8089754-8102671 GCA_032362345.1 Sandelia bainsii | reverse complement strand
TGAGACGTCGTTGTCAAGCTGTAATTGATGCTCAAGGGCACATGACACGTTATTGAGACACTGACATTTTTTGTTGTAGTATACTCACCACTGTTGTTGGCTTTTGTTCCAATAAATTGTTTGAGATGAGGAAATCACCATTGCATGCTTCTACTTAAGGATAATCTGCTTTATTGTCATTGATCACATTTACATGTTAAAACGAAATTTGACTTCTGCATTTAACCCATCCCCCATTGGGGGGAGCAGTGGGCAGCCACAGGCGGCGCCCGGGGAGCTAGCGCTGAGTGTCTTGTTTAAGGACACACCTGGTAGGGTGGATGGGCTGGGGATCGATCCTGCCACCTTCTGCATCCCAGTCTGATGCTTATCCCATTAAGCTACCAGGACCTACTTTCATGATATAATATCACTGTAGTGTGAAGTTTTTACGTTTTCCATAAATCTCACCCAAAAGCCAAATATCCCTAACTTTTTGTGAGTAGTGTATGACTTAATAAGAAGTTAACTTTATAAACCCCACATTCATTTCCCCTTTCCCCGCTTGTCTACTAAGACAGCAGTTGACAGAAACTCTTTGAGTATCAAAAAATAAAGAACTGTATTGATGAATGAAGGAAAGGATATTTTATGTTTGTGGATAACACTCACTCTTATGGAGTCTGCAGCATCCTTCAGCTTTGCCATTTTCCTGTTTGAATCCAGCACTCTGTCTGAAATTTCGTCTTTAGTACTTTTTAGTCGCCTCTGTTCAAAAACAAATCCAGGAGCTTTACAAAACCAATGACAGTAAGAGAACAGGCAACAAATGACCGTACCAACCATGGGGTTGAACTAAATTACCTGCATCTCAGACTTTTCAGCAGCAACTGCAACAGTGTCGTGGCCTTTGTGCTCATCCACCACACACAGCAGGCATATGAACTGCTGATCAGTGCGGCAGTATATCTCTAGGAGTTTGTCATGGCGGCCACAGATGCTTTCTTTGATCCTAGTAGAGGCTGGAATAAGGCTGTGTTTTTTGAGAGGTGGCACCTCAAAATGAGGCTGCACATGTGCCTCACAATAAGAGGCCAGGCACACAAGGCAGAACTTGCAAGCTTTTCGCTTTCTTCCCGTGCAAGCATCACACTGCACATCACCGGGTGCAGCACAGGTCTCGTCTTCAGCAGCATTTTGACAGTTTTTCCCCCTTTGTTGCTCCAACAGGTCAGCAAGAAGTGTGTTCCTCTTCAGAATAGGCCTTGGGTAGAAAGACTGCCTGCACTGAGGGCAGCTGTAGGTTTCTCCTCTGTTAGTATTTTTATCCCAGAAGGTATTAATGCATTTTACACAATAACTGTGTCCACAGGCAGTCGTCACTGGATCCTCCAGTAACTGTAAACAGATGGAGCAGTCGAACAACTCTGGATTGTTAGCCATGTTCTCTTGCTCACACTGAAGTTACTTTCAGTTTCTCAGAAGTAGGAGTGGCTTGTTAGTTTGTGCTCAGTGGGAGGATACTTACACTGCCTGTACTGATTAGCCTGTGTGTGTCTGGAAAACAAAACAAAATTCACAGCACTATCATCGGAGCCCAGTGTTATCTGCAAGTGGAAATTTTGAATTAAACTTGTGTCAATTCACTGATGTACTGGAGCATGGAAGTTCATATTTCACAGTTGAATAAAAATGTGGAATAACACATGGTGCACTAGCTTTTTCAAAGCTTTATAGTGTCTCAGATATAAACAGGAACAAACGGAAAAGAAAAAGAGGAAGAAAGGAAAATGAAAGAAATTTCAGTCACACGACAAAAAGAGGTTATATTTATGGCTGATTTATTAAATATGAAGAGTTCTGAAGAACACAATCAGGTTCGAACTATAATGAGCAATGATCATCAGATACTATTTTCTGAGTGAACAACGTTTAAGCATTGGTGTTTACACATGACAGTGGACAGAAAAACTATGTTACTTTTAAAAAAATTTTCATTTACAGAGGGACATTACATTAATTATTAATGTACATCAATAATAATTTCTGTAAATGTACCAGACTTAAAGGTTAATTTCTATCTGTGGTCCCTTGCCAGACGTTATAAGGCCTCCCTTAAAAATATAAAATTGCAGAAAACAGCAATGAAAGAAAGAAGAAGAGCTGAATTAGTAAAATCTATGCAAACACACCAACTTTTAACAATTATTATGAATACTGTTAATATAAAGACATTTTAAAAGTGAAAATTGAAACAAAATAGCATTACAAGTGCTGAACCAGAAAAAAAAGGCAGCATACACATCTACAAGTCACATAAAAGATCAAACCAAAGCAAACACTACAGTGGTTCAACCACACTGAAGAATAAACATAGTTGGTGAAAATTTTCCACATTGCAGCAGGAATAAGCTGGTTTCCGAATGATCACACAGATATGTCATTTTTAACAAAGACTTAAATAAATTAATAATAATAATGAACAAATTCACTTTGTGTTAGTGGAAGAATGCAGTCCCTGCTTTGTTATACCTCTTGTTGCCTGATTTTTGTTCCTTGAGTAATTAACAGACTGACTGTTACGGCCATGTTATGCTGAATTTGATAAATAAGACATAGGCCTACATTTGTATACTTGGTTAGATTTTCTAAGCTAAGTATTTTTTTTATTTCGCAGTGATCATAGTTAAGTGTGAAATTTTTATTCTCTCAACACTATACACTCAAACTTCAGTCAACCATCCTTTTACTTTGGTGCTCTTATCCTAACTGAGGATCCTCTGGAGACCATGAATCCAGCGTACAGTGGCTGGGAGAATGTGGTCTGAACTCTGTGAAGAAGCATCATTTGTCCAGAATCAGACACGCTGTAGAAGGACAGGCTCCCTGTCTTATGATTCAGATACACTCCCACTATAGCATAGCAGGGAACAGATATTCTGGTTTTGATTTCATTGTGCCAAAAGGTGCAACTGGAATTTGAAAGAGAAATGCACCAGGAATGGTCAGTGTATCCAAAACCATTTTCTTCCAGTTTGGTCCCCTTATAGGACACAGCAACCTCAACCCTGGGCCCTTTCCATTCAACCTCCCAGTAGCAAACGTCAGATAAACCTTCAGTGCACAAGACTTGATCAAATTTGGTAAATCTCTCTGGATGATATGGGTACTGCTGTGCTTTCTTAATCCAGGTTACTTTACTGTTTCCCTCAGAAAGCAATAGGTTTTCAAATGCTGTATTTGGATCCAAACTGAGGTGGCAGGAATCTGTAACGTAGATATTATTATTACACAGTGTGACTTGTGACAAACACTGGAAGGAAAGTGCAGCGAGTCATTTGAATGTGTTTATGCCAACTCACACAGTGAGAACTCTTGTCTTGTCTTAGGATCCAGATCAGCTCGGACTAAAAACAGAAAACGTGACAATTATTGCATCCTTAACATATTTTGGGAAACTCTGTATGTATACAATCTTATACAATTACAGTAAATTAATATACATTATTTTAGTAAAGTTATTTTCTTACTTGTCTCTGATATTTCTGCAATAGCTTTTCCCATGTTTTCCATTTTGTCTCTCAAATCACATATAGCCTTTTCCACAAAGTCAAAAGGTTTGTGTAGTTTGACGTTGAAATCAATGGACATGTCAGGTTCTGGACAGTCTGAAATGGACTGGAAGCTCTAGTAAAATGCAAAAAGAGAAACACAACTGTAAACTATAGTCCTGCCCACTAGATAATCTGTGTGTCTGTGTACCTGCAGGAAATGGATGTGATCCTCAGTGAATGACACTTTAGTTCATCCTCTCTTTTCCTCAGCTCACAGATCTCCTTCTCTAGCTGATCCACGATTGCCTCAGCCTGGCTTACTGCAGCTTTCTCCTGAACTCTAATCAGCTCATTTACAGCACAGCGTCTTTTATCCGCCATCTGGATAATTTCAGCATAGGCCTTTTCATTTTGATCAACTGCTGCATCTCCAGAACACTGCCGGCAGAAAAAAACCCCAATAAGAATATATGGAAAAGGGGCACGGGCTACATTATATGCATTTATAGTGAGAAAGCATTCAGACATTTCACTTTTTGCACATTTTAATTTATTTTGTATATAATTTTAAACTGAAAAAAAGACTTTTCCCCCATGAAGCTACATTCAATCACCCATAATGACAAAGTGAAAACTTGTTTAATTATCTTGCTTGGCGTTTGCCAAAGAAATTTTAAAAGACCCTGAGAGCACGATGCAAAAGATTTTCTGATCTGAGACAAAAACTGAGCTTTTTCATCAGAGCTCCAAGCTGTCTAGTGAAACGCAGCCACTGCTCATCACTTAGCTAATGCCATCCCTATGGTGAAGCATCGTGGTTTCAGCATCATGCTATGTATATAACCAAGACAATGCTGGGAATGGCTTTATGAAACTAGGAAGTCAACTAATAATAACGTCCAAGACAATTTACCTTCAGTGCTTTCATTTTCTGTCGCAGCTGTCTGAGCTGTTTCTCTTTCTCCTGTATGCCCTGTCGGTATCTTTGGGTTTTTTTTCCCAAATTGCTTCTGAAAATAAAATCATACTGTTTATTTATTACTTGTATCACACCATCAAATACATTTATGCACATACAGGAATGAACCATTGAGCACAGCGTCATGTTCTTTAATCTCCCTGTCATAATAAAAAAAAAAAAAATCTAACTGGAAAGTGAAATTTCAATTAGTAGCAATATGGCTAATTACTTCCAACTAAGACTTACAAGCAAAAATTATGGCCACAATAAATGTTCTTACCTGTTTCTCTTTCCTCTCTGCTGCAGCTGAGACAGTGTCATGACCTTTGTGCTCATCCATCACACAAAGCAGGCAAATGCATTGGCCATCACTGCGACAAAAGACTTCGAGGAGCTTGACATGCTTGGAGCAGATCTTCTCTTGTATGGAGGCCGAGACTTCCACAAGCTTGTGCCTTTTGAAAGCAGCAGACTCGTAGTGAGGCTGCAAGTGAGTGGCACAATAAGAGGCCAGACACACCAAGCAGGTCTTAACTGCTTTCAGCTTCCTAGTGGTGCAGAAATCACACTCCACATCCACATTCGAGCTGGGTTTGTTTGTCACTGATATTTTCCCCATCAGATCAGCCAGCACTGTGCTCTTGTTAAGCACAGGTCTTGGGACAAAACTGTGTCTACACTGGGGACAGCTATAAACCCCACTCTGATCCTCCTGATCCCAGTAGCCATTTACACAGTCCATGCAGTAGCTGTGGCCACAGTGAAGAGTCACTGGGCTCTTCAGTGCATCCAAACATATGGAGCAAGATAGTGGATCTGGTTCGTAGCCCTGTGCCATTTTCATCGCATCTATCACTAAGTTTCACTTTCTCTGAAAACGAAACTGTTCGTTTGGGAGTGGCTTTATCTATTGTCGTGTTTTCTCAAATCTTTTAAGTAAAAAATGTATCTTCCCTCATCAAAGTGTTTTTTGTTTCCAAAAATAAATCGCACAAAACAGCCAAGAGTAAATTTTAAATGTTAAATAGTTTTCCCTAATGGGAGCAACATGTCCCTTCCAAAGTACATCATGTAAGACTGTGGTGCGCGAAACAATAAAGCAGTTCGTTTGTGAAACATTTAATCATATTTAAAATGTAAGATAATTTTAAGGAGCCAAATGAGGAGACAGTTCAGGAAACGAAGGAACCAATGGAGAGATTTAGATACTTTATTTAAACTCCTGCGAGATTTGAGAGGGGCGCGAGATTCCGTTCGTATCCAAGGAGACGACAGCAGCGTTCCACATCTCTGCAGTCAAGAAGAGGTGGGGAAGGAGAAGACAAGCTGATGGTGTAGTTTTGTTCCGCTGATGTTTGTATCTACCAGGGCGCATTTCACACGATGGAGCTGCCGGAGACGATCAGGAAACGTTTAGAAGACTTTTCACGGAATGTTTTATTTGACCAGAGTCGGACTCAGCCTTTCACCAAAGAGAATGACACGTTTTTGCCGCACGGTAAACTAAGCTAACATTGTGGACGAATTAGCATTGATGATAAGCTCGCTAACTAGCGTTTGGGAGTGTTGTCTTAGGCTGCGTTTATATCCAGCATACTTTGACAGTAGCTATAGCGGAATTGTGGTTGTTTGTCCAGTCAATGTATGTTCTGCTGGTGTTTTTGTTTTCAGACAAGCGGGCTCTGTCAAGTCTCCACCTCCAGATGTCTCTGTACTTTAACATGTGGTTCTTCCCCTGGTGGTGGATCAGTGAAATTGTAATGCTGCAACTAAAGGTAAAGGCACAAAGAGAGAAAGCGAGAGTGGTGAGAAATTTAATGTGAATTACTTGTAATAAGTATCAAAAAAATTGTTGGACAATGTACAAACATGAAAATCGGGGTCCCCATAACTGTCGTGCAATAAAAGTGCACTGTAGCAAGTCAGTGGTTAAATGATCTTTAAAAGTCTGATACAGGCTCATGTTACCTGGATTTTTATGTTGTCAGGAATTGATTTGGAAACTATTGCAACCATTTAAAAGCTAATTTGAATGTGTCACATTCATTTCAATTCTGTTCATTAATCTCATTGTTGTGGTTGTCATTTCTATCAGTATCCTGCCTTACCAGACTACTACAAGTTCATCCTTGTCACTGTTCTCATCGTGATGACTCTGATTGAGGCCATTAGACTTTATCTCGGTTATGCTGGGAACCTCCAAGAAAAGGTGGTGCACCACTGATGCAGACATACGAGCAATGAGTGTGAGGCAGAGATCTTAATTCATGTAATGCCTGTGTTTGTGGAAGGTCCCAGAGTTGGCTGGATTTTGGCTGCTGAGCATCCTGTTGCAGTTTCCATTAATCCTGTTTCAGCTCTTCAATGAAGCCATTCTCATCCAGCCCCTGGAGAGGGGTGTTCACATAGTTCTTGCCATATTCATACTCACACAGGTATGAATATATTCCTCTTAAACAAAGACTACAGTTATTCTAACATATTCAGTCTCAGCAATGCATATACTTACTTACAAGTTACATTTCTATAGGGTGATCATCACTGATTTAACTTCTATTTTATGTTTTTATTCCCAAATCATCCAGGCCCTCTCTGGTTTTGTGGCACTCCGGGACATGGTCAGACATACAGAAAGCCAATTTCATATCCGACAGTTTGACTGAAATCTGAAGCTGCAATTTTTCTGCAAATCAGGACACATCAGGACATATGGTATCTTTATGTGACACCTCCCAGAGGTTGACAACACAAAATTATGTATCTTTTTGTATTATGTGTAGTATATGGAAAAAATGTAGAACAGGGAATAAAGCCTTACTGATCATTGAAGCAGAAAATATTGTTTATTTTTGTATTTAATGATTAGATTATTATTTTGTAGTTCTGTAATAAAAAAACTACATAAAACACAGTCTGTGATATAATTTATTCGGCAGCTAATGTAACCAATCATAGACTTTGTATCAGTGCAGTTTTAGAGGCCAAGCATATTGGCTTGTCATAATGGCAGATTATATCCTTACCAATATCAACACTCAACAAAAAAAAGCATTAACAATTTCCATTATGCAAAAAGATTTGTTTTTACAGTTTATAATAGGAACATTTAAGTATGAATAGAAGCTTGTCATTTGATTTGAATTTTTACAACAATTACCACTCCACACTCCTGCCCATATGACAGGTTTGACTATCTGAATGAGGTAGTAGAGTAGTTTTATCCCAGCATGTCTGTTGTTTAAAACACAAAATCAAGAATCATATTCCTTTCCACCCAACAGTAGAGGTTCACATTACTTGCCAGAAAATAAAGATAATAATAATATACCTATACTGGCCAGATAATAAACATTGTGCCCTACAGAGGGGCAGACTGTGATGGTCGTATGGCCAAGGCCTCTTGTGGAGTCATACTTATTTGGCTTTCCCTACCAGAATGACAGTGCCTTATCTCCTTGGCCTGAAGCATATGAGTGGTGTCACTCTGTGGATGAGGAAGTTTCATCAGTGTGAAGCCTAAAGGCTTTGTCACAGAGGGCAAAACCCCCTTTAGCCCTTTGTCCTCCTTGTGTCCTTTACATAGACTGTGGAAACTGAAGGGAAATGGAAGCACAGAAGAATATTAGAAGACCATAAAATTAGGTGAAATGCTTAATTATTTTCTAATCATCTCTGTACAAAGATTGTCTTGTTATTATAAATGTTAACATCAGAACTTGTGTCACAGTCTCTGTACTGTGGTGGCAACCTAAGCAGTTAATAGAGGAAGGGGATCAAATGTGAATTTACCTTTTTCCTCTGTCAGCACAGGCTCAAATAAATTGCTGCATGATTCGGATTCTCTTGGAGGGATGTGAGGAGCGATAAGTTTCTGGGTCTGCTCTCCAAATGGTGTACAGCTGAACATTGACAACCCCACTGAATAATGAAAAGATCAGATAGTAAAGCTAACTAAAATAAAATTTTAATTTTATATATCAGTATCTGTGCAAATGAAACCTTCAAAGGAATCTTCCTGCTCCTCGTTCTGTGGTCTGGTCTTCAGTTTGTCTTTGAGTGAAGTGGAGGAATTGTCAGGCACAAAGTGACGTTCTGAGACCTGTAAAGAATTTCTGTCTCTATAAATATGCTGGTTGTTGTTGGTGAAACTTGACACCAGTCCCTTTGTTGGAACAATGTCTGGAACCATCGTGCTGCACCTGAATGAGGGAGACCTGCCACAGAAGAGACATAACAGACTCTGAATGTACCTAAACATGTAGTTATGCACTTTCTATTAATAAAGATAAATATTATTAATGAGAGGTTTACCAGTGTGGCAATGTAAGGGATGGTGGCATCCCTGAAAAAGGGAGAAACATTTTACTATAAAAGCTGCAATTTGAGGAAGGCTTGAATTGACTGAAAGTTTAATGCTGTGCCAACGGGAGGTACTTTATACAGTGACAAACCTCTATAGCCTTTATAGGAGATGAGGGATTGTCGGGGGCAGTGATGCTGTTGCTGGTTGTAATGTATGACATTCGGTGAAGAAAGATGAATAGCACTTAGGTGCAGCATCTGAGAAGTCCGTCTCCAATGTCCTGTATCTACTCCGTCATCTGTGAAAGGAAGCCAAACACACAAATACTTCTGCAGGAGCCTAACTATGACTATGACTCACATTTGGAAAAGAAATTTGAAATTTGACCACATACTGCGAAACAGATGGTACTGGTGAATTAGGCAAAGGCTAAACAATTCTTACCTGTGTGAGATGTGTGAGCTCTGAATGTTCTTAGATGTGGACATGCTTTTGCCCTCTGATGGAGATATGCAGTCCTCATATCTTCCAGACAGTCATTCTAAACCCCCCCAAAATATAAAAAAATCAATGTCAAAATTACAAATTAATTTGTGTTCGCTGTACACCAAAGACATCTGGGTTTAAGATCCAAACATGAATATGAGACAAAAGTTCAGAATTTCATCTTTTATTTTAAGGTATTTACACCTTTTGTACCAGATCACCCAAATTTTACATGAACAAAAAGTATTGGAATCGATAGATTTTAAGTCGGTTAAATAAATTGTATATTAATATTTGGTGGCAAACCCCATGTTTGCAATAACTGCATAAAGACAGTGACTTACATCACCAAAACTGATTATTTCTTTTTCTGATATTCTTTTCTATGCTTTTCTAGGCATGTTCAATTGGATTAATATCCTCTGATTTAGTTTTCATGCATTTATCTGTAACATACTCGTTTTTTTGTTCTTAACCCCAAATGTCGTCACTGTACAGAAAACATAAATGAATTGGTCTTGTCATGTCTGTACCTTTGGAAGGGACTGTATGTTCTACCCAGTAAAAAAAAATGGCCAATAATCTAACATCTGGTGATGACAAAGTGGTTTTGTGAAGGGGCTCTGATCTTTACCTTGACAGGCTCGCAGCCCTGCCACAGAGTCACCTGGCTGACCTCCCGAGGGTGAGTGGTGGTAGGAGGTACAGCTTTTTTTATCAGACCATTTACCTTCACAAAGAAAGAAATGTTAATAGGAAAATCTCAGAAAATCTTCTCACTTCTTTGGCTGGTTCTGTCTCCTTAATTTATTCATACTCTCTCTACTTCATACCTGCCATTTTCTCCTGTGTCTTCCAACAGATTTCTCTGGGATGCTCTCTTTAACTGTGTTCTCATGGGGAAGGCCGGACTCCTGCAAAAATCATTCACTAATCACTTTTTAAAGTCAGTAATATAATAACTGGACAAAGTCTGAACTAATTAATTGTCTATTATTTTCTTACAATATTTTTGATGGTGATTTGCAGGTCCTTTTGCTGTATGTTATTCTTCTCTCTGACTGGTCGCAGCCTATTCCTCTCTTTGCGACTCCTCAAGCGTTTCTTTTTCTTCTTCACTGGAGTTTGCTGCAGAAGTGAGCATGACAAGAAAATACATGATTCTAATCTGATTCTTACACAGGGGCAACAATTATCACTAGAGTCAAACATAATATTAACCTTAAAAAGATGTGAATAAGAATAAGCAATGGGAGAGTAGATTTATGTCAGTATACCTTTGGTTGGATAGTTTCTGGTTTGTTCAGTAAATGAACTGGGAGCCCATCTGAGTCTGAACTATCTGAACCACTGGTGCTGTTAAAGCAAACAAGAAATATGAACATTCAAACAGAATTAAAGACTAGTATTACAAATAATACATATATAATATATATATATATTGTATTGTATGTATTGTATGTATATAAATACTATTACAAATACCCTTGCAAGAATTACAGAACTGGTATATTTATATACTGTATAGTCTGTTCAGTCATCTAAATGATCCCCAGAATGATTTCTGAATACTTAGAAAAGCTAAGCATTCCAGTCTGACTTCCCATTACCAAACTAGACAATTACTATACCTAATTTGTCCCTGTCGTGTTACCAATGTCAACAACTTTATCACCTGGTTTCCAAGTCAGAGACAGAGAAGTTACAGTCAGTGCCCACATTTTTGCCCAGCCTGTCTCTGACTTCTTTTGTCAACAACACGGCCAGCTCTGACAGACAGTAAGTGATCTGAAAAAAGAACACAGGATACTAGAGTTACAAAAAGTCTTTAAAAACAGTTTTGAGGTACACTTTGAGTATAAACAGTTTTTCTTTCTTTTTTGGACTTTCTTGGATTCAGATAGTGCTCCATTGTTCAGGAGTCTACATGTCTATATAAATTGTAGTCGGACATGCTGCTTTATCTCTCACCTTTGTCTGATCAGGGTCAGAGTAGTCCAGCAGAGTGTCACAAAAGTAAAAGCCCAAGGATTTTAGGTCTCGAGTAGTAAAATGTGTTCCTCTCCTGTCACCTAACAGCCAATGACAGGCGTCATGGAAGACACATTGAACATACACACACAAACACACACACATCTGAAAAGTCTACACTCACCCAGAGTGGAGCCTCCGAAGGTTGCCTCCATAGTGTAGCTGTTTCGGATGCCAAGTCTCCACATGGTGATTCGTCCTGTTCCCTCTTTGCTCTTCTGTACCCGGAACTTACAGCTCTTGAAAGAGAACTGAACAAGACAACACTTTAGATGTTGAAATGTTGAGTGTGCAAATATGTGACATGTGGGAAATATGAAGGACATTGGTGAGTAAGCATGCTGTGTAGTAGACTAGTCCATAAATTAAATAATTAAAAATAATAAATGTAGGCTTCTGATATACTTATAGGTGAGCAAACATTTCTCTGACAAAATTTTAAAGGTTACTTTACCTTATCACAGGCATTCTTGCTCATCATTAGTGGAAAGACTCTTTCGTTAAGCTTCAGCGACGCATCACCTCGGTTGTTACAGCCATACATGAAGACATTGTTTTTGCGGTTATGGCCATGAAAGTCACAGTAAAGGACAACATCTGTCTCAGCCATCAGCCTAGAGAAAACAGCATAACAGTGACTGAATAGTTAGTTCAGAATGGATTTTGCTTTGTCAACATTCCCAGTAAAAAATGTAGGTGAAGGAGAGAGTATGCAAATACAGTATCTGCAATGTTTGGAATGCTACTATGTTTAGTTTTAATCGGTTACTGACACAGCAGGTGGGGAAATTAGTTGCATCTCTTCTTTTTTCATATTTCCTTTGTTTCTATTGACAACTATGTAATAAAAATTGGTATTTTAGGATAAGACGTTAAGTTACAATGTCATAATTTATACTGCTTTCTGTCATAAAGTACATTCTGGAAGTAAATGGAAAACTAATAACAATCTGTGTTCATCACAAGAAGCTGTGATATCACTTTGTTAAATTTTCACTCACCCCCATATGCCAGAGCATACAGTCATTAAATAAAATCACAGGTCCCCAGTTCTTTCACTTTGTTCACTGTAACAAAGTGAAAGAACTGATCATTTTAATGTTCTGTAAACTTAAACTTAAATAAAACAGCCTTGGTATCATTTGACTTCCATGTCCTTAAAAGAAATACATGTGAATGTATACATAAATGTAGAAAAAAGATGACTACAAACACAAAACAGATTAATTGTCGCTAAATTGTAAAACGCTCAAAAATACAAAACTTTTACTATGAAACGTTTGTCAAATCTTATGCATTTATGTGCTTCTTTATGCACTTACCTTTCCACCATGTTTCGGGTGTGCCACACACAGGGAAAAGAATCCCTGAGCAATGTCTTGTAATTTCTGTTGAGGTCCCTGCCTGCCAGAGAGCACCGGTAATTGCCCACCACCACACCATCTGGGTTCAGCATTGGTACCACCTATAGTGCCACAAATCCAAATTAGGAGAAACATTTCACAATAATTTACAGCATTACAGTAAAAAGCTTGGACACACATAGAAATGACCATGTTTGTGAAAGAAAAGCAGATTTCATAACATCAAATTGATCAGAATG
>JAUMHL010000027.1:8053188-8089654 GCA_032362345.1 Sandelia bainsii | reverse complement strand
AAAACCATGTGCAATGATGGTAACACAACTGAAGACATGTATCTTTTCATGAAAAACATGGTAATTCCTATGAGTGTCCAAACTTTTGACTGGTAGTGTACGTAAATGACATATGACAAATTGTAATGTGCTGAAGTAATGATGTGAACTATGAGCTTGTGCTGCCTCACCTTAAAAACAAAAGTATCCCTGAGTAGCTGAGCATCTTCAGAATTCCCGAGCAGGAAGTCCAGGAGCCCCTCCATCATCCAGGACCCATTGGTTTCTCCAGGGTGCACTCGAGCTGTCACCACCACAGCCTTCTTGGTCTTGCTCTCAACCCTGCTAACCCCCCGGGATGTTATTGTCACCATATACACAGCATTCCTGCCAAGGCTGTGGCACAGCACCCGCAGTTTACAGTATGATGCAACTGCTGGGTTGGAAGAAATGCGCATGAGGTATCGCTGCAGGTGTGAGTAAGTGTAGGGGTAGCAGTGGGCCAGGTAGCAGGTGTCTGAGTCATAAGGAAACTCAAGAGTCCAGGTGAGTGAAAACAGGGTGATGGTGTCACCATTGTTGTCCTTTGTATACTAAAATGACACAGGGATAATGTTTCTTGGGAGAGATCCTTCTTCTAAATTTATGATTTTGAGAAGTTGTGCTGACAACATGTAGGGACTACTGTACATCCTGTACTTACAGACCTCTTACTTAATTTTGCTGCCAACCATTTTCCAAAATCAACCATAAATCTTTTTTTTTTTCTTTATCCAGTTCATTTTTTACAGCAGCACTTTTCATTACTAATAAAGTTCATTTCTAAACTTTATTATAATACACAAAGATGACTAAATGTTCTCTGTGGCAGAATACCAAAGAAGTTTAATACCTCTGCGGGTTTCAACTGAATTTAAAATCTCCTTTTTTCCCATTTTTGAAATTCATGCACATATCACCAAGTTCACCTACCTGATTGCAGTTACGGTAGTATTTGATATTAGAACCGATGCGGTGCCATCCTACATCTTTCTCCTTAGCAGCCCTCTCAGAGTACAGGAGTGGTCGCATACCCTGAGAATACAGGCTGCTGCTCTTCATCAAGTTGACAATAGTGAAGCGATAGGTCACTCCAGCTTTCATGTGTCTTACTCTGAAGTAGAACCACTGTGTGTGCTTTCTTGTGTACATGTCTGTGCGCAGGGTGAGCTCATATTCATAGACACCCCTGAATAGGGAGAAATATGTGTCAAGAGAGATAAAGATTGATTAGAGCCATGATGGTTGAAAAACCACAACAACTAATCAACTGCAGAGACTTACACTTGCACTGCCTTCTGAAGGTTTCCACTCTCAAAGCGTGACTCAAACTCAAGGGTAAAGTCTGTGTGATTGATGTCACAAGTGGCACTTTTAATAGGGCCCCTGCTTCCACCGACACGTGAGCAGGTGAAAAAGGGACTCTTAGTGGCTTAAAAGTATGAGAACAACAAGAAAAGCTAAATGTCAGATACACTTATAAAAACAGGACTCACAAATAAAATGTACTTGCATTGTTGAGAGAGCAGTAATGAGATATATCGTTTTTACTTTGCAAATTATTCATTGTTATCTGGATTAACACTGCAGAGAGAAGACACCTAATCTACCCAATGGCCTACCATAATTCCACACTCATCATTATCTTGAAATGGTATTACCAATATGAAATCCACATTTGGACATATAAAGGAGTTAGGTTGGGTTTGTCCTAATTACTGTACAAATTTATGCAGTAAGATGGGCTTAAATTGAAGCAAATATTATCCACTCTCAAGGGGGATCTGTAGCATGATGTAACTCCAAGTTTAAGGTTCCTATTATTATTGAATGCGCAGAAAAATTGCTGAAATCAACATGATATAACATAACCTGGTAGTGCAATATAAAGTAAAAAGGCTTTGGTGACAATATTACCATAATCAGTGTAGTATACCACTTTCCCTCGCTCCTCTCCAACTGACACCGGTGTCCTCTCATGTCCTGTGGGCTGATAAAATGGCTCTGGTTCTGGGGGGTCCCACTCTACAACACAAACACTGTGTTTTTACATGTTAACATTAACAGAATTACCTAATACCTGACTATTAATAACTATTCCCTCATAAATTCAACTAATTGTTTACTGTTCTGCTGATTAACACCATTGTTATTTGTAAGTTTTTGTGCATATCAGTAACATAACAGTTTAAATAAAATTGTAAATTACCTATGTGATGGATAATGTCGTTGATGACCTCACACTCTATAGGCCAACGGGGGCAGGAGATTGATGGGAAGTTAACCAGGTCCTGAGGTGCCCTGAGACTCAAAATAGGCTTGCCCCCATCAAAGTCTATGAGTAACTGCCTGGTCCGCAGTGTCTGACTTAGATTTATGGATACTGAGAGGAAACATGGTTCACACCTTCAGTAACAGTTCTTTCATGTTTTTTTTAGATCTATGCCATTACTAACAAACTAACATGTGACACTGTTTGCTTTATTTTGTCTCATACAAAGTTCTTGTTTAATTAGGGGTGAGATGCTACATATACCCCGCCTCTCGCCCGATGACAGCTGGGATAGGCTCCAGCAACCCCCCCCCCCCCCATGACCCTTACGAGGACAAGCGGTTAAGAAAATGGATGGATGGATGCTACATATACATTCATTGTTGACCACATCTCCTTTCCAAAGTGTCAACCTATTATTAGTTATAGTTACTGTATATTCAACCTATAGAATATAACAGTTTTATTAGCACAGTTGTTACTTTAACAATGTCACTCTCACATTTCAGCAATTGTTGGGTTACATAAAGCATACATGCATAGTGTGTGTTATCTCAATGCAGCCTATGTGAGAATAACTTACACTGCCTCCTCCCTGCTAATTCCTCCCCATCTTCCTCTGTGTTGGAGTCACTGACGTTAAATTTGACCAAATGGTGGGTATTCCTCCAATTCCTGATAGCAGAGACAGGCACAGTTGATGTTTTGTGCACCTGATTGGGAAAATGTAAATAGTCAGGATAATACAAAGAAAAAAGCTGATATTACTACAAGCCCATTTTCTAGCCATTTTTAGAATCTGGTCAACTGTAAGATTAAAAATATTTGTAACCTGGCCATATAACTTTGAATTAATATTCCCATAATATATAAAATATTCAGAAACGTTTATCTATTGTATACTTCTTATGGATCTGAAGTAATGTTTCCATATGAAGTCTAAATAAAAAACAAAAAACTCACATGTGAGGTACTGAGGGCGGCGTTTGTCACGGGCATCTTCAGCTCCTTTGCTAAAATGAAATAACAAAAGTCGTTATTTTGCTGCGATAACGTAGCTAAACGAGCTGCTGTAACGACAGTTCAGGAAGTTCTTATACATGCTCATACAGCAGTGCCCGTGTTCTTCCTGGTATTCCTGCGTGAATTTAGTAGTTTCAGTCGTTCTTGTTAGCGCTCGGTCGCCAGCTCAACATTAATAAATCACTTTTCTCGTGTTGCTAACATTCTCGTTAGCTTCGTCCATCGATATACCCTCTCTACAGCGCTAGTTTTTATCAATAGGCTTTATCACTGTCAGACAGCCACTTACCTTGCTTAACTGTTCATTACACCACTTTAAAAATGTTATTTCATAAACAAAGGGTCAAAAACTCGGCTGGTACGAGTGAAAAAATCTTTCCTAGAGTCGTCGATTAGCAACCAAGTGTATCAACGCGGTTGCCATGGAGATGTGCCGTCGTAGCGATCCACACGTCACAAACCCACTACTGACTGATTTGTCGTTGAAATGTCAAAAATTATGTTAAATATTTCATGAAATAACTAATATAACTGCTAGACTGTGTATGTAATTTCTCATGTAATTATACTGCGGATTACTGAAACCAGCTATTCATAATAAAAAATACATTAAGAATGAGTTTTCTATTAAAAACATATGGTGTTACAGCACAAAACAAAAAGAGACTGCATTGGAAAAAATGGTTTAATAACTTTTTTACAAAATATACACATTCTGTGATACCCCCCCTCCAAAAACATGGCTTGTCCCATTATACATTATATGTACACAGCTGTAAAAATGCTCAATAAAACAGACAATCCCTCCCACAAACTGTGGTGGTCATCTACACAGTGTCGTAATAAGATGACATTATTCCCGGTTAACTTAACACATTTGGCACATTTACAATTGTGGCTACAAAAACAAAAGCTGCCATACACAGAAGCCATTACTGGTGAATGGCTGCCATGTAAGGGCCTCTAAATGTATCCATCACAAGAAAATGATAAAAAAAAAAATTAAAAAAAGGGGCCACAGATCATTGTATTACTGAACAATACTTTAGCTGGGGGTGGATGACATTATGGTAGTGGTTGGAGTGGATTAAAAAACAAATCTGACAGGGTGTGACCCAGGCCAGATGTTATGTGCTATTCATCATTTTCCGTTTCTTCAGTCTCTCCCGCCAGTCTGCAGGAAGTGCCTCAAAGTTAGCATTTTTTGACGCTTTTCCTCTGGAGGAGATACAAAAAGTACAACAGTTGGTGTAGAGTTACTGATTGGTACATTAAGTGGACAACTGAATTTGAGCACTACATTTTTACACCATTCAAGTAACGTGACTGGAAACTAAAGTTACTTACGTCACAAGCTGCTGTTGCTTCCACTCCTCAATACACTTTTTGTTAAGCTGGTCTCTGTCCTCATCACTAGAGCTGCTCTTCTCTTCCTCATCCAGCTCCTTCTGGATGCTCTGCCACTTCTTCACCAGAGAAGGCATTTTGGTCTTACTCTTCTTTGTCTATAGATAGATTTTTTTTATTATAAAGGACAAATTATACAGTAGCTCCTTGGTGATATGCAAGTGCTTAATTAATTTACAGGATTTAAACAAAAAAAAAATCAATCTGCAAGGTCAATTCCATCATTGGTATTTTAAAAAAAAATTTCATAAGAGTAAATGCATAACAAGTAAATAAGTAAGTAAATAAGTAAAAAGTTAAACTGCAACACCAACCTTATCCTTTTTCACTTTTTTGGTCTTATCTGTGGGCAGAACTTTGGATCCAGGAGGTTCAAATGGCGGCTGGGATGGTGGCAGTGGCGGTTGAGGAGGTAGGGCTGGGACAGGTGGGATGGGAGGTTCACAGGGAACCAGAGGAGCAGTGACAGCAGGCACACCCCAATAGGCAGTTGCTGACATTAAAGGAGCTTCAGACAAAGAGATACATTACCGTTAATAGGTAAACATCTGAACACTAATAAAAAAAAACATATACTACATATGCACAAGAATATAAACTATATTTATTTTTTGTAAATTAAATAGATTGTTCGAAATACTTCCGGCAAATTCCTTTGCACAGTGTTGCTCTGCAAAGGTTCAGTGTTTAGGGTGGACAGTAAAACTGGATTCTAGTCATTTTTAACTGCAAATGTTGTGTAATGATCTCGTTTTACCTGCGCTGGCAACAGGCTGGGTGTAGAGAATGGGACTACTGCCAATAGTAATGGCTTTATTCATCTGGCTGGCTTTACGTTTCTGACCTTTCACCAAGGTGCCTGATGACTCCACAATCTGTTTAGTCAAAAAGAAATAAAGGAAAGTTAAAGGGTGCTGTGCTCTTGTATTCTGAAAAAAACACAGGAGAAGACTGATTAAAGAAGGTGGTTTATTATTATATACTTTCACGCTGGCAGTGCCTGGAGGTAAAGGAGGCCTTCCACTGCCGTCTTCCTCAGTTCCAGGGGCTGGGGGCTCCCCGTCATTATCATCATCCATCTCCATCTCCACCTCCATGATCTCGCCATCACTGTCAGGTGGTGGAGGAGGTGGAGGTGGTGAGCCTGGGGGAAGTGGAGGTGGAGGGGGGCAATTGGACGGTGGAGGCGGGCTGTCGGGAAGAGGTGGTTGGGATGGGGACCATAAAGCACTGGGCTGAGGAGGCTGAGGAGGTGCTGGTGGGGCAGTGTCATCATAAGTAGAAGACCCTGTTTAAAAAATAATAATAATAAAACAAACATAAAAAACGAATTAAAAACATAACATCATGTCTTATTGGGAGACAGTATTTTTTTTTTATAAGCATGCCTTTAATACCGCAGAGCAATCTTGACTGACCATGCACATGTTTAGTTGGAGACAGTTAAGGAAACATTAAAATATTACGTTCTCTTTTGTGAAGTCAGTACAGAACACATTAAACAAGAACATCCAGTGTAAGGAGCATATCAACAATAGACTGACCTGTGACCCCGGTAGAAGATGCAGATGATGTTGTTGTATCCTCTTGGCTAGAAGTCTGAGTACCTTCGCTTCCTTTCAGGTCCTCCTCCTCGTCTTCCTCCGTCGGGAAATCCCACTGGGCAGCACCGGTCCGGTCCTTCACATAGAAATACCGCCTGTGCTCTCTAAAAAGTGGGACAACAGAGATAGAAGGCAAGAGTCTCAACGACTAGTCTAGTAACTGGCTGAATGGCATGAGACCCTGGGGCAAGGGAGTGGACATAATGGCCACATTAGGGGGCAGGGATGTTGGTATGGACAGCAACTTTAGCCATCCACAAGAAGGGCCCAATTAGAGTGTAGTCATGGATGTGGACAGGGAACCCACCTTGCTCAAAAAACAAATAATGCAAAACAAATCATCTCTAGGTCCTGAAAGTAGCATTCAGCTGCTCACACCATGGTTGTCACATTTGTTCCATTTTAGACAACCATTCCCTCCCAGACACAGGACGCCAGGGAGGAAACATCATCATCAACAGTCATAGGTCAGAAAATAATAAGCACACAGTCAACTTGTTTAACATCAGAAAGAAGAAAATAAAAAACAGGAAGACATATGAAATAGAGTTGGTCTGACCTGCTGGATTCCCGTCATTGCTCCATCTTCACCTTTTATTTGATGCGTGACACTCGTCGCTTCCAGGGCATCACTCTGTCTGCATTTCATTCTGGTGTTGTAGTCCTGTAAAGTGCAAAGCTCTCCCACGCAACCAACCTTCCTACCATACCCCCCTCCCAAATTTTCCACTGACTGGACCCATAATCAGTATAAAAATGCCCCCACAACAAAGGGGCTTAAGAGTCTGTTACAGGGACAAGGAGTCCTCTCTGTGGCACATTGGCATATTTAACAGGAAGCAGGCTGGCCCAGAGTGGACGCTCCCTTAACAGTACTTGAAAGGCAGAATGCCAGGAACGGTTCACAAAAACCTGGAGAGTCTGTTTCTGGTAAGTATTTTGATCCACTCGAACTGGTTAAGCTTCTCCTCAAGTCATGTAACAAAGTCTGCAACCTCGATACTGAATGGGGTGTAGTCACACGGTAAGATTTCTGGGGGACGAGGGAGTTTAGAGATGTGAAAGGTAAGGAGCGCGTACCTGTCCCAGTGGCAGGACCAGCCTTTTGGGGTGGCGTTAAGTTCGTAATATTTTATGTGTTCAGCAGCTTCCTGTAGCCTGCGGCGAAGATAGAAGCCATTCAGAGCGCCCTCCCTCCAGTCAGCGATCCGTGTCTGTGGGTGGGGGGGAAGCAAAACAAAAAATAAGGAACAGAGACGATTAAAACCAAGAAAGTAGAGAGAAAACAATAAAGAGAGAGATCATAAAAGACAGTACCACCACAAGACAGATTAGACAGAAGAGTAATTACAGTAAATTTCCAGAATGACAGCTTGTGATAGATTATTATGAGAATTTTAAATATTAAATACTACCACATAACTGTGCAAAATGATATGAAGCAGAATTAAATGTTAAATATTTTAGAAGTCCTACTAGGATAACAACTGGAAGCCACAGTAATACTGCTTGGAAACTGAACTGTACCCCTCTCACCTCGGTTTGTAGCAAAAGCAACTGGAAGTTTGAGACTGCCTTTTTGTTTATCCCCAGGAACTCCATCTTGCTGGTTAACGTGTTAGCCAATTCTCCAATCTGAAACTATATTTTTCCAGCATTAAAAACACGCCTAAAAAGACATTAACAGAATCATGGTTAATAATAGCAACACTGTTGATACCTTGAGTTCAGGAGTTTCCACTTTAAGCTCAGGTGTTTCTACCTCTTCTTTTACTGGAGGTTTCACAACTGTTTTCTCCTCAGAATCACCCACTTCCTTGTCTTCACCTTCCGCAACACTCTCTAAGATTTTAGAAAGCGCTACATGGCATAAGAGAGGAATTTAAGTTTAAGTATACAGGAATTTTTAGATGAAAACATGGAGAGGTATTTATGCAATTCCACCAAATTCTGTCGGGCATTCCACTCTCCACGAGCTTATGTCTGGACCAGGGTCAGCCAGCCCCGGACCTTGAGAGCCACTGTGCTTCTTGTTTTCCAGCTTTCCCTGCCCTTCCCCCTGGATTAGGTGTGTTCAGCCACTCAGAAGGTGCAAGAGCTGAGACAGTTGGTAAACAAGCAGGGCAGTGGCTCTCCAGGACTAGAGTTGACTACACCTGACCTAAACTCACCAGTCTCTGAGTTGTCCTGTAGGTCTGAGCCTCTGCTGTTAGAGTCAGGGCTGGCAGCACAGGGAAAGGCAGTCTTCCACCGTTTTTTCTTCAGCAGGCCACAAGAACCAGCTGCCTCTTGGCTTGTCTCGGAAGAAGGACTTGAGCCCCCTGCACTCACATCACCCTCCTCCAGTGCCCGGAGCTCAGCCTAAGAATTAGACAACAGGTTAAGAACAATTAAACATTAACATTTGCCACCAAGTTTGAAATACCACTGCTGTATACAAAACATTTCTTGAAAGTAACTCCCGTCAGTAATCAAATCAACATCTGAAATTAGAAATAAATCAAGATAAGTATTTATATACTATTAAAACAAAACCAAAAGAAAACAAAAAACACCTTCTTTCTCTCCAGAGCAAGTTCCAGCTCAACTGTGTCTTCCTCTGTCTCCTCCTCAGCATCCGAGTTGTCCCTTGACTGCTTCTTACTGCAAAGATCTTTCTGAACAGTTGGAACTGTGTCCAAGTCCTGCAGAGGTGTAGAAGGGGATCCTACAGGGCGAACACCTTCTCCATCAGAATCCAAACTGTTCTCAGTGTCATCCAAACCTTTTATAAGTCTTTTTCTCCATTTTTCTTCCGCTTCTTTCACTTCAGAAGGGATCAGAGGAGCAAGCAGAGATGCGGCCACTCCACACCGCTCTTCTTCTTCGCTTGTGAGGCCTACAACACTCTCAATCACCTCCTTTTAGACAAAACATGGGGGAGATACATCAAAACTCAGAAAAATAAATCGCTGAACACTACACATTCAATTATGTTTTGACCACCAATGAAACTTGCCTTCACTTTGGTCTCCTTCACTGATATTGCGGCTGCAGCAGATGCTGTGTTTTCCTCTGTTAAATAACCAGAATGGGCTGTGCCATTGCCATTGATACTAGAGCTGTAAATAAAAAGACAAAAACACATTATATTCATACAGATTCATTTTTGTGCTCTGGACATAAAGACAACTGATAATTGTACTTCAGCTCAGACTTAGGCCCGTGTGTCTGTCAGTTAATCCTACCTGTTGGCACTCTGCCCCAGGCTTTGCACCTGATCAGCTAGACAGTGTGGCAGCTCCCAGGAAACCTCATTGGTCAGAGTGTTCCAGTAGTAGTAACAGCCAGAGTTCTCATCCCATACCTCCTGCCAGTCTCCCATCTCTACGCCAACTGCAAAAAAAGGCAATCAACTTACTATACTTTGAAATATAATAGCATGTTTAACGCAATATATTATGCACTAATTGCCTCACACACAACACAACACAGAAACCTTCTTTATTTAGGCTATATGACTGGTTTAATCAACTATTGTTTCCTTAAGTTATCAAGACAACTGTGACTATTGTGCACCTGCTTGTTTAGGTGTAACAACACAGATAATCCATTAGAGGGCAGAAACATCAGGACATGCACACTTGACATTAAACACAGCACAGACAGTTACCTCCCGCTAAAGAGTACTGAGTATTGTACTCAAACTCTGTGCTTTGTTGACTCTGTGCTTCACTAGCAGCTGGTTGCTGTGTATTAACCTCTGGTCTGGGTGGGGTGGTCATCAAGGTTGAAGGATGAGATGTTGTATCATCTGAACTTGGCTGAGTGGTGATTGCATCAATTTCCTGGAGATGAAAAAAATGGCAATAGGATTTAATATTGAAAACTAGGCCCAGGATAGAATCTATGCAATTCTAAATCAGAAAAAATCTGTTTTCTACTTACAACTACAAATTGCTTGCCCCACAATTATCAAAAACAGATGAGGCCCACAGACCTAATTATATCTCCTTTCAGTACACAACCACGTCACAGATTTTGTCTAATATCACATGTTGAATTTGGATGAATCCTTTGGATCCATCTTGGATGGAGGAACTAACTATTTACTACCCTTTTTGTTTCACTAGGTTTGAACTAGTCACATTCATTATATGTTTCACTTTAATCAACCAGGATGTTAATGACTGTGGTGGTTTGAGCAAAATAACATCAAACTCAAACTAAGTGAAATATGTACTACAAGACAACTGGGTTAAAACTGTACTTGTGACTTTAACCATCAGAAGATATAAACGATCTTAGACAGATTAACCAAGTTATTTTACGTGTATGCATCTTAAAAATAACATAAGCTCAATGTGAATGTTGTTTCTGATTCCAATGACCTGTCTAGGATACTCACAGCCATGAAGTTGGCCAATGTACTGTCGATGTCAGCTGACTGGTTGTGTTGAGAATTTGCAACTGAACGCTGAGAGTCTCCAGCATCTTCGTCATCACTATCCTCATAGGCTCCAAGCAGGGACAAACCCTCTAGAGGTGGTGACATAACAACAATTTTAAAACAAATGGCTCTCTTTTCTTGTTTCCAAAGCCTGAGAAACGCCCAGTTATTTTACCTGTGGCCTTTACTGTGGGAGCTTTCATGTTTGTGCGCCTCTCTCTCACACATCTGTGTCCATCACCCTCTTGTTCATCTGCAAACCAACCAAAAGGTTAACATTGAGCTTCAAAATGGTTTAAGTCTTCAGACTGGATAACAATCATAGCTGAACATATATAAACGTTACCGTTATTCACCCACACGGGTACAGTCACCACAATCCTGGATTAAGCGAGTAAATGTCACAGTATTTGTGTTAAGAACGTTAAGTTAATCATGCATGTGTTAGCTAGGACAGTTGTTTGTTAATTAACAGTACTAACGTTAAGGCCTATTTTGGCAGACACACAAAACTAACGTCAGCTTATTAACCGCTAGCTTAGCATGCTATGTTATCCGTTAGCTAAACGAAAAACAATTTCGTGAGCTACAGCTGTCACGTAGCTGTTATTTAGTGAGAGTAGCATTATATGTTTTCACCATTTGTTAAGTAACGTTGAAATTAATTAAATACTATGCTACGTTATACGTTCATAGTTTTTTATTACATAGGCCCTTCTTCACACCTCATTTAGCACTTAGCATTCAGCTAACCTGCCGCTAACATGATTAAAAATTACCATCAGATGCCGATGGTGCTTCTTCCCTCTCTCCAGTATTTCCACCGCGCAGTCCGGGAGGTGAAAGCTGTAAAATCGTTCTCCGACCGACCGCTCCTCCTGTGAGACGGCTTTTTTTCCCCATCACTGTGTCTCGGTTTCTGGGCCTGCTTCCTTTACGGGCGTCGTGCTTGTAGCTCTGCTCCTCCGTGCTGCCACAAAGGAAGACATCTACTTCCGGATCACGGGGTCATGTTTTGTGTCTAGTAGCATCAACGTTATTTCAATGCGTAAGTTGCTAACGAATTTTCATGTTTAGATTAGAGCCATAGAAAATATCAGCGTTAAGGCATTTACGCGACGGATCGTTTGTTTTTGTAGAGTATCTTACCTCGTTAGGTTGTGGACCAAATTAGCTTCACAAGCTAACAGTCGGACTCTTGAGCGTGTATCTAGTTGAACAGATGGGGGTGAATATAAGCAATTAGCTACACCGTTTTGAAGGGGACACGCCTACTGATGTATAAATATAAGGGGACACCACAGAGGCAGCAGTCAACGGGGCTTGAAGAAGGAACAACTGCCCAAACCAGTAGTAGCAGGTCTGGATCAGACACGATGGGGGCTACGATGGGACCGGTTCTACACTGGTTGCAGGATGTGGCAGCTGTGACTCTCCTCAAAGCACGGCGAACTTTATTTCAGGCTGCCATCCTGTTTTGTGTCCTGCTTCTGCTGCTCTGGGTGTCCATCTTTCTCTATGGGAGTTTCTATTACTCCTACATGCCCACTGTGAGCTTCTCCACCCCTGTCCACTTCTACTACTCCCCTGATTGTGATGCTTCAGATTCAGCACTGTGTTCATTCCCCAGGGCCAACATCTCTTTCATGAAGAATGAGCGAGACCAGGTGATGGCTAATGGACAGCCTTATCAGATATCTTTGGAGTTAGAGATGCCAGAGTCTCCGGTGAATGAACAGCTGGGAATGTTTATGGTCAAGATGTCTCTTTATACCAAAGGTGGGCAGACTGTCTCATCAGTGGGGCGATCTACAATGCTGCATTACCGCTCCAGCCTCCTGCAGACCCTGAGTACTTTAGTGTTCTCTCCTTTTCTTCTGACTGGGGTGGCTGAGCAGAAGCAGCTTGTAGAAGTGGAGCTTTTCTCAGGCTACAAGACAAATGCGTATCAACCCACTGTGGGCGCAGTCATTGAGATCCAGTCCAAGCGAGTGCAGGTCTACTCATGTCAGCTCCGTATCCATGCCTACTTCACTGGTATACGATATGTTCTGTACAACTTCCCCCTGACATCTGCTGTGATCGGTGTGGCTACCAACTTTGCCTTCCTCAGTGTCATCGTGTTGTTCAGCTACCTGCAATTCATATGGGGCGGGCTCTGGCCTCCAGACCAAGTAAGAGTCAGAGTTATGATGGGAGACAACACCCGCATCCAACAGAGGAGAGAGGAGGCTCGGAAGCGCATGGAGAGGGAGAACTCCCATAAGGAACTTGATGCTCCCAAAGTGATAGGATCTGCGACTGATTCATCTGAATTCCAGGGAAATGACACAGAGGCAGAGCTGTGGTCCAAGAAGTCCTCAGTTGTCTCTGATGCCCCTGGGGCTGATGTTTCAGATACCAAGGAAGAACCGAATTCTGAATCTAAGGAGCCAGAGGAGAATGATGGCTTAAACATGTCAGATGGATCTCTGTTGCCTCCCCAGAGTGAGACAACGCTCCGACAGAGGCCTGGACCCTGGATGAGCCTGTGAAGATGCTGCTGCACACAGTTTAAGTTTCTTAAAGCCACATAATGTCCCATTCCCATCCCTGTTCAGCAGATGCAAGGTGATTTAGCAGATATTGGTAGATTCAAGCAAACTGACTGTTTCTGTTAGCACAAACATAGATACATGATAATATATTACCTGTTATTTTAGCTAACACAACTACAGCCTATTGTCTTGTCATGATAAAAATGTACCTTACTGTAACTTTGACCACTGCTTATGGCTTTATGCTTAGTGTCTGCTCAGTGTGCGGACTGTCGCAAAAACAACAGAACTCCTACAGTCTTATGTTTGTGCCATTTGTGTTTTGGTTGTGTCCACTGCAGGAAGTTCTGCATTCCAGCTTCGGCTTGTCCGACAGAGCTGTCACCAGGAACCGTTTTAAGTCAGTAGAACCTGCTTGTTCTTTCTGATGTCTGTAATGTGGTATTTTCTCACATTAAGCCAGTATACAGTAGCTGAGGCACACATCATAAACATCTTAATAATAGTAAATACAGTGACTCTCGTTATTATTAGTTCAAACATCAGCAGAATTTATTGTTTTTGAATGTAGCTGCCCTGGACTTGCCTTGAAAATTATGATTTAAGTTGGATTTTGAATTTTCAAAATGATTTCACACTGTTTTAGCGGATACGCACAAACATGCCTCGTGATGCTTATCCTCAGAGCAATTAGATTTGCGTCTTTGTTTTTAAGAATTCCTAGAAAAAATGTCCAGTGGGTCCAGTCAAAGGAATTTGTTGCATGAATTAATCTTTTTCATCTTCAGAGACGTCATGTCTCAGTGTAATGGGTGATTTAGCTGCTACGGCACATTAAGCTAAAACTTCAACTTAACAAAGTTGTTTTCATTCCATCAGTTCTTTGTACTCAGTGTCTGTTACAGTGCAGTCTGCACTCTGCAGTTTAATGTTGTAAAAATGATAATTATTGTGTTTTTCATTACAACAAAGCACCAAGATATTTTACATGGGCCCTTTAAATATGTGTTAGCATGTTAAATAAAGATGCCTGCATTCAAAATTATACAAACAGTATAGGAAGGATAGTAAGTGAATTTACTGCTTTGAAATTGGCAGTGTTTTTGTAAAGCTAATAAAGAAAAGAAAAAGGTCATGTTGGGGTTGTTGGGGTAAGCTTCTGCCTCCATGTATTTAAGTCTTGCTTTTAGGATGCTGAAAGTGTAGGCAAGTATATCTAAGGGTGTGTGCAGGTTCTGTTGAATTTAGTACCAAAGATATTTAATATAATATATTTGTTCATGTTGGATTCTGTCTTACAGAATATTCTTATAAATGCCTTTAGAGTGATAGGGTGTTAGGGGTAAGTGTTACTTATTCACTGATACTAAATTAAACAAATAAAAACATTCATTGGTGTGTATGTTTTTCTTTAATGTCTCTAAGATCAGTTTGGTTAACATCACAGTCAAATCATAAAGGAGCTCATACATTAGTAAGATTTCTAATTATAGAAAGAAGTGCTGCCTTGAAGTAGGGTTTGCAGTCAAACACATAACAGAACCACACATTTTGTATTCTCTCATTACATTTTGAATAAAAAATATTAAATACTAAAAGTCAGACCAGAAATTATTTTAAAAATAAGCAGTGATGCTCATCTTTCCACTTGATTATTGAAGGCACGTTAAATTGTGCTTTTCTAGTGACTTCTATAAATCTTAGCTATCATTACTGTCATTGGGGCGACAGTGCGTCAGTTGGTAGGGCAATTGGTGGTTCGATTCTTGGTTCCCTCCGATTCCTGGCCACATGGTGTCCCTGGACAAGACACTGAAGCTTGTACCTTGGTGCCTTCATGGGGCAGCCTTTCCATAAGAAATTCCCCAAGAGGATAAATAAAGTAACAATTATTATCATTTTGCTACATCTATTACTTCAAATGCCCATTGTTTGAAATACAAGATATTTCTAAACACAATACCTTCATTTTAAATAATTAGTTGCTTAGTTACTTGAATAAGGATATGTGTCTTAGTAGTATATTTTATAGATAGAAAAATGAATTATAAATCATAATCATAAAAATGAAGATTACAGACAGGAGATTTGTCCTTATAAAATACCTCATTCAACCCACTACTGAGAAGCAAATTTAGGGAGTGATATGTGAGAAAATCCTCAGATTTAGCATGTTATGTGCATTGTTGCATATAACAAACAGAATACATTTACTCATTAAAACAGAAAATGTCTTAATACATTTCTTGTACCTGTAGAAACACACTAACAAGCAGCCAAGTGGCCAATGTTTTTAATAGGAAGCTGAATTAAATATTATTATTATTTCACTGTGTTCATGCTATTTGAAATGATCACATTTCCAGTACAAAGGCTGGTGGAATGACATTTACTCTTGTTTACAAGATATTTTTCTAGTACACTGAGAAACTGGAAAACTGCATTTATGATCTATTTCAAATCAGAACTATATGGTGATGATATTAAGGCCCATTAGCAGCCTTTACTCAAAGCCACAGACCCAATCTATCAGATGAATTATGCATTGGTCTGGACTAGGAGTGCACTAATTGACTTAAACCATCCATCACTTGTACTAAAAACTTCACTGTATTTAACCTCAGCCGGTACAGATAGTATCTAAGACTGCTAGAACAAGAATTTGTCCTCTTCTCTTTCTTAGCCTTTATGGTATAAAGTAAGAACTTACACATAACATTTGTTTGTATATGGTGACACCTCATGACTGTTGATTTAATTAGTTATGCATCTGATAATGTCAAGGTTATTTGGAACTGTTCAAATGAATTGATGACTCAAAGCATAACCTCAACAGCAACATCCAACTGCACAGTCAAGTCAATACAGTGTGTGATTTTCACTCTATATTATAGTCCAGCAAACCAAACACACCACATATATTTATCACTCATTTGTAGAAATAACATTCTTATCAGTATTGTTTGGATCTTACAGATGTGCTAGTACCTGTACAATTCTTTAAAACGATCAAGATATATGTTTTGTATGATAAAATAAAGTGGTCCAAAAACAGGTAGTGTAAGGTACATTCATTGGTTTTGCAAATTGAAATAAGACACTGGCACTCGATACATATCAGTAATCAAAGTTATTAAACTATTTTTTATCACTACTCATTACTTATAGTAGTGTTTTACATTAAAGCTCATACAATTGGCTTCACCATATATGGCCCTAATACCAGTGGCCTGATGTAAAACACACCACTCTGCTTTTTAAGTGTTCCACTTGAGCACCATCCAGTACTTGCCGTCCTCCCCTCAGCTGAAGGTCATTTTGTTCCTTGACCCTAAATGCTGTGCTCCCCCTCAGGATGTACTTCCGTGACCTCGGCTGTAGTCTCACTCACTGCTTTTGACCCGTCATCTTCCTGCTCATTATCTGCGCTGTCCGCCCACCGCCCGACCCTCCTGACTCCCTCTGCCACTGCTGGGGCGTTAACACAGGGATTATGGTCGTAAATGACAAGTTTCAACCCCTGCATGTGAGACAGGCTTGGAAAGTGCTGTATTCTGTTCCGGTCCACATCAATGACAGCTAGACAGTGCATTTCAAGTAACACTGGTGGGAACTCTGTGAGCTGGTTTCCAGCAAGCCAGATGCTTCTCAGTTCTTCAAGACGCCTAAGTTCTTTTGGTAAACTCCGTATCTGGTTATAACCGAGGTGCAGGGTCTTGAGATTAGAGAGCTCACAAACCACTTTAGGGAAAAGAGTGAAGCAATTAGTCTCCAGCCACAGAGTGCTAAGTTCCTTGAGCTCTCCGAGTTCTCTGGGAAGGCGCCAAAGCCTGTTGTTCCCCAGGTAAAGGATGCTGAGCTGGGGCAATCTGCAAACAGCTGCAGGGAGCTCTTCAAAGCAGTTAAAGTCGAGGGCCAACAGTTGCAGTTTCTTCAGACCCTGCAGCTCAGCTGGTAAGCTGCTGAGGTTGTTGTCACTCAGGTAGAGTTTCACCAGCTCACTGAAGATACAGGCAGCAACAGGCAGCCGACGCAACTGCCTACTGCTCAGGTCCAGGGTCCGATCAAGAGGCATCTCCTTCAGCTCCCCCACTAAGAAGCGTTGGCAACGCTCAGAGGGAATGAAGGCAATGATGCCTCGCATGGCGTTACCCATCTTTCTCACTGTCACTGACACACAACGGGTCCACCACATCAATTTACTGTCAAACAAAGATTGCACTCAAGCAGACTGTTGGCGTCTTCAAGTGAATTTCATGGTTTCCACTAATGCTCCTCCACCGCCCCTCCATGGTTATTGATCTTGGTAATATGCAAAAACAAACAAGTTTGTAACAGTGTAATATATCTTTGTAATACAACATCAGTGTATGAAGCTACTTGTAACAGGAATTACACGATTATGATGCTGATTTACACACTTTCATATCATAAAAGCCATGCTGGTGCATTATTTACAAAGTAAATGAGCATCATCAGCTGTTAAAAGGAAACAGGAAACATAATAAGCATAAAATAGTTAAAATGGTTGATAAGAATTGAAAATCACCTACTTTTCATTGTTTTCCTGCTGATATCCATGATTCTAAGCATCTCTACAGTAAGCCATTTGTTTACTCCACTTAATGAGCTGTATGCTTAATGTATTGTATTCCCTGGGAAGATATTCCCCCTTGCAGTTCTCACACTAGCTCTCGGTAGCTCTGAGCTTTGCCCTGACTTTAATGGTGATAGCAACCACTAGCTGCTCTCTCCTCCCCATTTGTGTCTAATGATATCCCCCCTTCTTCTCTGAGATGACAGAGGTGGAAGAGAGAGAGACAGGGAGGGGCAGGGTGCCATGGATAAGCAAAGGAAGTGCTTTGTGATGAAAGAGCAGTGAAGGTCATTTACATTCTGTTTTTAATCGGCCTGGATGCCGTCCTGAGACTCAGGAGAGTCTGTGCCACCGGGCTAGACGAGAGGGCCTCAGAAGTGGAATAATCTCAAGAATTTGTCAGTGTTCAGAGGGAGACCAAACAGGGAGTGTTTGTGGTTTGCTGTGACTTAGTAGTTAGTAGTAGCAGATAGTTGTTAAACATTGCATGTTTTTAAATATTTCTGCAGGGATGGGAAATGAAATTACAGCTTCCCTGCCAAACTAAGAGGTGTATTGAAGTGTCGTGGAGGGTGTGTGGCTTTGTGGATCTGTGTTTTGTCAGTGGCACGTTCTACATGCCTGTTTGAATAGCTTGAACATCAGCTGTGGGGTCATTGTGACGTCAAGACTGAAGTGCCATTATCTTTTGAAAAATTCTTCAAATTCACCTGCTCGTTTTAGTTTTCCATCAGGTGTGATTTACCTACTCTATCCTGCATTCCTTCATTATGGATGTTTTCCATCAAGATAAACCTGGGAAAGAATTTCATTTTCCTTATCAGAATGGTTGTCCTTCATCTGTTTTTGCTCACTGACAGACTGTTTTTAGCACTTACACTTCTTCTTATCCACTTACAACCAGGGGGACTCAAACAGGCAACAGTGCAACTCAGACACGCAGAACTATTTACCTGCCACACATGACGCCCTGATCATAGACAGTTTGATAGACTCATAAGTCACAACAGGAAAAGCACAGGTGTAATTAATTGTCCCATTAGGTTATTACTGGAGCCCTTAAGGTTATAGAGTCATCATTAATACTAGTACCTGGAACAGACAAAAGAGCCCAACTTATTTCTGAAGCTCTCAACCATATATTGTGGCCATACTCAGCAGATGGATTTGCTCAGTTGGAGATGGTGTACTAAACCATGTAAATCTAATAACTAAACTAATTCCATGACAAATGAGCATTTCGATCTGTGGAGGAAGGCTACAAAATGTGGTTAAAGGCTCTGGAAACAACAAGTAAGTTGGATCTTGTGTTGAGATTTTTTTTCCTTCGTCAGGCTGCCGTTTCCATTATAGTTGCCCAATTTTAGTGAGTTGAGTCTAAAATTAAACTGAGAATCTTGCTGGAGGAGATGCTATGGTCACTCCAGTCCAAATGTGGTAATTAAAGGACTTGTATTGCATTCACTAAGATTCTGAGTGGTTAACCTGCTGGCCTGCCACAACTTAAACAGACTCATAAAACTAGCTTTTTTACACCTTGAGGTATAAAATAGCAGGACCCACTTAACACCCTTATTACATTAAATAACATAGTGTTTTATTTGAACACACTGTCAAACAAATCCTCAGTTAATTTAGTTAAGACCAGTTAACACACAGTATGCCTAGATTTTCAGAGGCCCCTGAGGTTCTGGGACCACAGAGTGACTTCCCTGTTTTGGTATTCCAACCAGTTTTCTATGACACAGGCAGGGTTGGCAAAATTGCATTAGTCAAAACATTAATTTAATGCCATATCATAGTCTGCAGGACCTGAGTTACACAAATAAGTGTGTGTATGTCTGAATATTTTAATATTATTACCTCAGACCTAATCTGTAGTAACTGAGGTTCAGACAGCACAATATCTAAATAATGTAAGACAACTAAAGTAATGGCTTGACAATGATGTCCTTATTTATACTCACAACAAAGCTATATGATTTTTTACTAACGTTTTGATTTCTTGTTGTTTCTCTTAGTAAATGTTAAGCACTCTGTGGGACTGGTGGAGCAGACTTTCAGACGTGTTCAGTTTTGTGTACGGAAGTGGTCAGCAGGTTGTAAGGTCAGAGGGTAAAGGCTATCCCTCTTTCGATAGAGAATATACACAGCCATCTTGGATCTAACGAAGAGAAGGAAAATTGATGCGGTGAGAGTACTTTACTTATTTTTCGCCACATTAAAATGATTCGTTTTAAACCAGACGCTTCAGCATGAGCCGTTTGTTTCGCTGTTTTCCTCCGTTTCGACACGCAGCAGGTCGTTAGCCTTTAGCTGCAGCAGATTGTCGCTGCCGGTTTCGCTGCTGCTGTTTCTGGCTGCAAACGGAGCATACACTTAGCCCAGGAAAGACAGCTGGCTGTGGATACATGGAGGCAGAGAGGGCCCGTATAACTACCTCATACTGTCTGGTGGTAGATAAATCAGAGTGTTTGAAATCGAAAGGTTTCGGTATGTTATGGCATTTGGCTCCTGGTTACGGTAGCTCGCTGACGTTAAGCTAGCTAAGCTAACATACTGATTACACTTAGCGTTAGCCTGTTGGCTAATTAGCCTGTTAGCGGGGAACTTCCGGTAAGATGGCGAACAGAGCACAAAAGTTCTAAGGTCTGTTTGTTTTGTTCCAAACCTGGTTCAGAACTTGCCCTTGGTTAAAAATTCTACACGTAACAGCCAAGTAGTAATTTTATAACCAAGACTAAGAACAAAGAAGGCTAATAAAGAAAAATATCGTTCTCTAACGATAAAAACTGCACTGTGAACAGCTGCTACCTCAGCTCACACTACTTAGGTACCTATATAAACGTCCAAACAAAGCACTGCGGGCACAAGCAGCTCCAGTACAAAAGAATAAATGAATACCACTCCGACAAAGTTTCCGTGAATAACAGGGTGGGAGATTTCGGAAACAACTCAACAAACTCAGAGGAAACTGAAATGTTTGCTTGATTTCTTTGCAGCGGTGCTGATAAGATTGATGTTGAGGTTCACTCACTTCATAGCATCGGGAAGAAGGTGTAATGACAGAACTTCCAGGTCATTATGTTGTTTGTAAGGACAGGCCACCGGTATACAATATGGAAACTGACCAAGGACCTTTGCTGTATTTAAAGAACAACGTCTTGCTTTATGCAGGATTTCACCAAAGAGCATCATTAAACACTAGGAGAACTATGCAAAATTAAGCAAGTCATATCGCTGAGTAAAGTGGCTTTCTAAAAAGGCCACATTGTAGTAATTGGTGGAAGTATAGCCAAAGATTAAACCTAACTACTCTCTAAAGGTGAGAAAGTTCTTGTTCCAACATAGTTACAGATACACATTGTTATTGTCGTTCTGTTACAGCAGTCATACGTCTTAAATAGTTTCATCCTCACTTCTTTGTTACTTTTCATCATTACTTCACTGTATAAAGGTATTACAAACAAGAAAAAAGGGGAGAGGTACATAATCTGTAAGCTGCACACACAGTAATGGGTTTGTAATTGATGGACAACTCGTTAATAACAATTAGGAACTTGCCTTAAGTTTCCTTTCGTACAACAAAGTTAGTTCTCTTAACATTTTAATCAGTACATACTAGTTTTTTGTACCTATTGTCCTTTTCTACCTCATTTTATTTTCCAATATCTTTAAAAGTTAAAAAAGGGGCTAAGAGTCTGAAAGAACAACTAAATTATGTGTGTTGTTAATCTTTTCATCTTATCTCATACAAGCACAGTAAATTTCACTGTGCTTTCCTGTACAATGACAATAAAGTTAGATTCTTTGATTTACTAGAATACAGCCATCCAATAGAAGATAGTTTAATTTTATTCCTAAACTTCTGCAAGATGTTTGACATATTAGTTTTTTGATAAAGGTTTTTTGGGCCAAGATCAGTAATATACTAGAATGTTTTTATTATGGTACAACTAGTTCAGTTGCTCTTTAGCAGGGCACCTCCCCTCACTTCACTATCAACAGAGGAATTAAACAAGGATGCAACTTTTTTCAGTTTTTATTCATTTTGGCAGCAGAAATGATGGGAATCTATTCACAAAATTAGTGTTTAGTACTGTCTTCCGAGGGGTTTATTAGGTTCTTATGTGTGATTTCCTTGTTGAAAAACTGCTAGCCAAACTGTCCTCTTTCCACAAACAAGTATTGTTATACTGGAAACTCATGTACACACTTAGTTTCACATCACCTTAATCACCATCACCTCACCATCACATCATCACACCATCACATAAAACCATCACATCACCATCACCATTTAGATCAACAGATATTTATTCTGTAAAGTCAAATCTCAATACTTGGACGGGGGAAAACATTTCATCAATAAGCCACCTGCTCAATCATGACACATGCTACCTAACCTGAAAAGATTTTGTTCAAAATATGACACACTGTAGCTTTCATTCATGCTCAGCCTGATCAAATCAGCATATTCCTGATCCAGTTAAATTGTTGATGCAAAAGATGGAGAAATGTGATGTGCAAAAAATCTTTCAATGTTTCAAATCAATGGACACAATTTTTTGTCTGAATGAAACTCAAACAAATTGATGCATAATCACCTGAACAGTGAACTATTCCCAATCTGGTCAAATAGAAACTAAAGTTTTCTAAAGAAAACCCCTATTTTGTCTTTAAAAAGGACCTTGTAGACAATCATCTCAGTGCTTTTAGACTTTGAATTTAAAGTGCTCTCATAGAAAATACTGTGTTGTGTATAGACACTTCGTTAAATATTAGGTTTGTATAGTGTCTGTAAAGTGCTGGAAGAATTAAATGCATAATAAGTACAAAGCAATGCTGCCAAATATTGTAAAATGGCTGTACAACACAGAAACTTCAGTGCACACATCCAATGCAGATGGGCCAAAGAAAGATATTGGTTAATTGCAGTTAGGAATCATGGGGAATCATGTATTTAGATTAGAAACATCAATGTGAATCTGTATTTGTATGAATCCAGTCTTTGACATCTTTCTTCTCTCAATTGTCCTTCATTAACAACTGCTTTGCTCTCTCTCTCTCTCCAGGTGACAAAAGGCATGTTTGGTGCTAGAAAGAAATTTGTAGAGTTCGTCGAGGTAGTCGATAACGACTTCACTGATGAAAGCATGTACTACAACCAGCCGTCGATGTTCCCACATCGGTCGGACAAAGATGTGAGTTTTGTATCCATATCCGCACGCTCCTTTTTTGTTGAGGTAATGCCAGGGGTGATGTTTTACATCCTAAACTGTCTTCTCATCAAATGTTTTCCTTTAGATGCTGTCCTCTCCTTCACCATCGCTGTCAGGCCAGCTATCACAGCTTGGCGCAAGTTTGTATGGTCCACAGAGTATGTGTGTGTTGTTTTTACAGTCAGTCACAGCAGCCTTCTCATATATAGTTTACTTAGATTTTAGTAAGTTATGTTCAGGGTTTACCCAAGCAGTTTTTTCTGGAACTCTTCCTAGTAGAAATTGAGTTACTGAAAGTATTTCGGCATTCTTAATATATTTGTTTTTCTTCCTGTTTTTCTACTTTGTATTTCTGCAGGTGCACTTGGCTTCTCGGTAAGGGGCATGGGGAACAATACGCCTCAGTTAAACAGAAATCTAACGCAAGGCACACAGCTACCAAGTCATATCACCCCCACAACAGGGGTCCCCACCATGTCCCTCCATACACCTCCTTCACCAAGCAGGTACCTTGTAGTATATCTTTCCTGGAAGTAGCAGTTTGTCTAAAATGAACAAAAACTAAGTCTGACTTGGTTTTGTTTTAACAGGGGGACATTGCCGATGAACTCAAGAAACATGCTGAACCACTCTCAGGTTGGTCAAGGCATTGGGATAAGTGGTAGGACCAATAGTATGGGCAGCTCGGGCCTTGGCAGCCCCAACCGCAGCTCACCCAGTATCATCTGTATGCCTAAACAGCAGCCAGCACGCCAGCCCTTTACCATAAACAGGTATATTGTTGTCATTTGTGTCCTCTACAGTTTTTCATTTCAAGGAAATTTTATGCTGACCGTTTTGTTTTTTCAATTCTCTTTGTACAGCATGTCAGGATTTGGTATGAATCGCAATCAGGCTTTTGGGATGAACAACTCATTATCAAGCAACATCTTCAATGGAACAGGTTAGTATGTGTAACACCGCAGGGTTTACTTTATTAAAAAATAAATTATACATAATGATATAATTTTCTCTCATTTACTGTAGTAAGGTTACATTATTAAACTAATATTTGACATATTAAACCTATGTATTACATTCATAATTTCACATATTACAATTATCTGATGACCCTGTTGCTGCAGATGGGAGTGAAAATGTAACAGGACTGGATCTGTCAGACTTCCCTGCATTAGCAGACAGGAGTCGGAGAGAAGGGACTGGAAACCCAACACCGGTGCTCAACCCACTGGCTGGAAGGGCTCCTTATGGTAGGCCATTAGGCTGGAGAAAGTGTCATATTTTTACAGGCATTATGCAGTAGGCAGCAGGTTCCTCTAGAGGACAAAATTGATTTTTAAGCTTATGATACAAGTCAAAGCTTTGTTTTAGAGCACATCTAAGTTCACAGAGACATGATATAGAGAGATATCATTTCATAGTAAAATTATTAGTTACACCTTACACAATTTTTACTTTACTATGATCATCATCAAGTTGGCATGGTGACGAAGCCATCAACAGAACAGACACAGGATTTCTCCATCCATAACGAAGACTTCCCTGCACTGCCTGGCCCGAACTACAAGGACCCTACATTGAACAACGATGACAGCAAAACTGTAAGTAAGACGACTGCACACCTCTCTCTGCCAGGAAGTCTGTTTTTACACTAGGTTACACGTCTGTTACACGTGTAAAACAGCTTTTCTTTGTTTGCTTTAGAACTTGAACTCCATAAGCAAGAGCACATCTAATGCAGATGGGCCAAAGTTTCCCGGAGACAAGACGACCTCAGCACAGAACAACAACCAGAAGAAAGGGATCCAGGTGTTGCCTGATGGTGAGACCTCTCAGCCAATCGTATTGCTGCAATTCAACTGAGACATCCCTTCTTAATCGCACAACTTGGGTGAGGCAGTTGGGCTCTCTACCCTGCATTTGGGGTTAGATGATTATAGAATAGGCTACAGTGAGAAAACCAAAACAATATGTCAGTGTGACACAGACCATCATCATCTTTCCATTAGCTTGTCTGTACCCATCACGTGTGGGGGAAAAAATTGTCTTGGTTTGCTCTCCAATGCGTGCACGAAGTGTGGTTTAGAAATGTGGAGGTAATGTACTGACAGTAAATATTAACTGTCGTTAAGAGACCAGTATTAGCAGTTTGTTGAATTCTGAGTTTATCCTGCCGCTGCAGGTCGGGTGACGAACATTCCCTCAGGAATGGTGACAGACCAATTCGGCATGATTGGCCTGCTGACGTTTATCCGCGCAGCAGAGACTGATCCTGGGATGGTCCATCTGGCACTAGGAAGTGACCTCACAACACTGGGACTCAACTTAAACTCACCAGAGTAAGAAGACTGTTCTGCCTTAATTAAAGTTATAGCAAATGAAGATTATTAGCCGATTTACACAATATTGCATTACCCATAATTGATGTTGCAGCTGCATAGGGTTACCATGGTTACAGTGTCCAGCTTGCCTTTCCCTTGAATTGAACTCTGCTTTTGGGAGCATGACAACTTAGCTGTCATTTTTACTGGTATTCCATTGTTAAACTGAAACTTTGGCTCGTTTGGCTTTTTGTTGGTATTAATGTTTGATGTAAGACTCATTGTATCATGTTAGCCTACAAAAGGTTAACAAACAGATGACATCAACATCTGTAGCTGTGTAATCCAAATATCTTGAAGCCAAACAGTCATACTATAGGTCCTAATATATTATTTAATCTATATTTATCTGTCAATACCAGTGGACCTAGTGGAAATACAAAGTTTTAGCCAATAAGCTAAAATATAATTTACAAACTTGATGAAAAATATCTACACATGATGCCATTATAGCGCTGCAAAGTACCTCCATACCAGTTGTTTTCTTGGGTTGCCATGGTTTTAAGAGACTCATACACACAATTGTGTGTCTTTTTTATTAGCATTTTAAGCTGTATCTAGCAGATGTGTTGATGTCAGTAGAACTTAGTGCAACTTTATTTTCTGACAGAAACTTGTACCCCAAGTTCGCCTCTCCTTGGGCCTCGGCACCTTGTCGACCTCAAGACATTGGTAAGACATAAATCTGTGTCAGACGTTTTATTTCACTGCTGAAATCTAATAGGTAGCCAGTAATACAATATACTGTATGTTCTGATGAGGTTCTTATTAGCTGACTATTATTTGACGAGTTCTTGGTTTGTGACAGTTTTTATAAAAGCATTTTAAGTTGTGATGTTTTTGGTCTTAAAGAGCATGAATCTTCTCTGTCTGCTCCACTCATCACTCTTTTGAGAGTTTCTAATTTATAACTGTGCTTGCCTCTTGAGACTTCCATGTTCCATCGGAGTATTTAACCAATATCCACATAAGGGACAAGGTAATAATGAGCTCCAGAACAGTGCCACAATACATGTTTGCAGTATATACAGTATGGGTACAAAACTGAATTCTTTATTTGTCGCTGTCCTTTTTATAGTTGGCTGCGATTAAACTGGCTCGATATGGTGAAGACCTGTTGTTCTACCTGTACTACATGAATGGTGGAGACTTGCTACAGCTCCTGGCAGCAGTAGAGCTGTGAGTTCTCAACCTTTTGAATGGTGATCACTGCAGAAATTGTGTGTGGCAGGTTGTCAGCAGCTCTTCCTGTTTTTTAGAGTGAAATGTTCAGTCCTTTTGTCATTGAGGTTCTTCGGGTGAACCCAACATGGAGGTCACGGGTTCAGTCACTAAGTTTCTTTTCTTATTTTCCTCTTCTTTATTCATAACTTCACTCTCCAGCTTTAACCGGGACTGGAGGTACCACAAAGAGGAACGAGTTTGGATAACAAGGGCGCCTGGCATGGAGCCTACACTAAAGACCAACACCTATGAGAGGGGAACGTACTACTTTTTTGATTGTCTTAACTGGAGGAAAGTAGCCAAGGTAGTAGTTTTCCTTTCAGCTGCTTCTTTCCAGTTTCGTAATCTAGTGAAATAGCGTCTGTGAAGTTTTGCTGCAAATGTAATGTAAGTTCTTAACCTGTTTTACTAAAAGTGTGTCTGCATTTTTAAGGAATTTCATCTGGAGTATGACAAGCTGGAGGAGAGGCCTCATGTGCCAACAACGTTCAACTACAACCCAGCCCAGCAGGCCTTCTAAGGCCCGACCAGTCCAAAGGCTGCAGCTGTTCCTGCACACAGCAGTTGTCCAGGAGGGCCGCTGTGGTTCACACAGCTTGGTTTTTATTCCTTGAGGATTTGGCTATTTGACTGTGGGGGCTGTTGCCACCATCCAAACTGCCCTGCCTTTCCAAACTTACATGCTGCCCAAAACACCAACACATGTTCCGTTTTTATTCTTTAAGTTCCTCCTATTTTTTTTTTTTTTTTTTGGTCTTGTTTTGAGCAGGGTCTGTGTTATGTTTACTTCTCTGAATCTGAGGCCTGACCTTGTGGCAGAGGACAGTGACAGAACATGGGTTAGGCCTTGTATTTACAGTAAGTGTTAAGAACAGAAAAAAGGTGGGGAAAGCAAAGTTAATATCCTCAGACGCAAGTGAAAGGGTGAAAGAAATGCAATGTTCATTGTTGCACTATATTTAGTAATAAAAGAACACAAAATTTGTTTGTGCTTTTTTATGTGAACACTCCCTCATTTCTTTTTTTTCCTTTTACAGTTTTTTGTTTTGGGTTTGGTATGGTTCATGCAACTTTTCCACATTCACATGCATCCCTTTTCACATCACTTTTTGTTTGTTTATTTTTGCTACCTTAATTTACATTGATTCCTACAACTTCTGTACTTGCACCACCAAACTGTCTATCTCATATTCTGTTTCTCCCTCTGTCTGTCTCTCTTTGTCATTTCTGTGCCAGTTGAACATGGACACAAATCTGGGAGACTGCTTTGGTTTCCACAAATGTGGACAAATCCTCTCGGAGGCTAAACAGCTACAGATTGTTGCTGCAGAGCAAACAAAACACTTTCCAGTCTTTGTTACAATTTTGTAAGAAATGTGTACATTTTTTGTTTCTTTGCGTCACATAAATTAGTATATGTATGTACGAATGTGTATATATGACTGCTATATATATATATATATATGTATGTGTGTATATATATATATATATATATGACATCTATTTTGAAGACATTTTGCCCTGCGTTGTACCTCGTTTTTATGAGGTGAGCATGAATGCAATATGTGGACGTAACAGGGCATTTCTGGATCTGCTGGACAGGGTGTCACATGGCACTGTGGGCACTTACATTAAAATTAAACAAAATTAAAATTTCATTGAAGGAAAGGCCTGATTCTCAGCCAAAAAAAGAAAACACAAAAATCAAGATCATCTTGAGTTTTGAGTCCAAAGTAAAATAAGGTATGTATTCAATTTAAGCTGTTTGAACAGCGGTGAACAGCAGCATTTCATAGTAAACAGGAAAACTGACAATTTAGAGGAGAGTAAAAAAAAAAAAAAGACCATCTTGTATTTTCTGAAATTTAAAAGCTTTTCTTTGTATTAAAGCAGAAAAGGCTTTCCTGAACCACTGTGTGCATGTTGCTTATTGCTTTCAAAAGTCAGGGATCTGTCATGGAATTCACCTCTTTTCCTGGAGTCAATTTTATTTTTTATGTAAAAATTTGCAGGTGAAAACGTGCATCACTGCCAAGGAGGATGTTCACATGTAAAATAAATTTCTATATTGTACACAGGTGTAATGTGTTACAACGCTTTGAATGCAACCTCACGATTGAGACATTCTGTTGAAAGTGCAAATTTTATTAGTCTTCAAAGACTACAGAATTTTCATCAATCAAGTTAATTCATGGAATGTAAATTTGACAAAATAGTGGACACATATTCACATGTACCACATGTTGAGAGACAATATCACGCCCTTCACAGATTAAGAATCACATGTCTCGGTGTATTATTTCTAAATAGTTACAGTAGGTTGTCAAAACACTACCCATAGTTAGAAAGGCTTATAAAGATAATGAAATGGACATAAAAATAGCAGTAGGCGAATATGGCACACAAACATGAGATTATAGACAGAAAACATTCTCAAAAGTCAATAAAAGTGTGCCACAGGCTACAGAGCTGCCATTACAGGCCATGAACAATTATCGCAATCAGTACAATAAACACAAACACAAATGAAGTACTGCAGAAATAAAATGCTGCATGAAAACAGATACAAATTAGTCAATAAACTCATCTCTGATCACCCATGAGGCTTCTACTGTAGAAAAATAATCCATCCAGACAAATGTCAAAAAACTGCAAAGGAAAAGATTCAATTTGACATTACACTTGTTACACCTGACCTTTTTAAACTGCAGTTGCTTGTGTAAATGCTACAAATTCAGTGAATTTATTGGAAGCTGAAAGACACTGCGGCAGCACTTCAAGAAAACATTCGTTCATTGATGAAGATGATACATTTGTGGTGGGACACGGTCTTAAAAACAATACAATTCAACTGTATTTTGTTTAATTAAGTTTCCAGTTTTTCTGTCATCTACATACACATTGGTGCAGTCTCTTGTTCTTGAGATTTTCTCTCTCACTTCTTCACCTGGCCTGGTGCATGTTCTGCAAGATGCAAACACTTTTCTCAAGAGAGGGTTCAGTTCGAAGTAGGTTCATTGTTGGTGGAGCCATCTGAATTACCTCCTGGTTTGGCAGCTTCTTCTGGTAGAGAAAATGGCAAAACTACTTGTGAGAACTAAAGGAAGATGAAGGGACTGACTTCATCATTCATTCATCAAGGTACTGTCTAGCTATGAAAAATCATCTACAAAAAGCCTGTTTAACAGGGTGGGTGTGCCAGTGATTATGCATAATTAAAGACGTCATTATTCACCACACTACCTAACCTTTATCCTTCTTCTCTTGAGTCTCCTCGGCAGCAGTCTTGTCGGCTCTGAAGAAGATCCTGGCGCTGCTTAATGAGAAGTAGAGCAGCTCAAACTCCTGCAGTGAAAATAAAACAGAAAAACACTTAAGTGTTCAGTGTGAAACCTCTTGCCACATTTTTCTACAATCTAGATGACACTCTAGAGCATCACAGCAGCTTCTAAATGGATGTCCTTGTTGCTATGACAAGAAAAGGGTCTTTCTCTTAAAAAATAGACTGTACCTGAAGGTAGACATCCAGCCTCTTCTGAGTGAGGTTCATTGTTTGCAGCAACTTTTCATCCTGGCTGGCTGACTGGACGTTCTGCTCCTTCACTACGGCATTCATCTCCTTCTTGTACTTTTCTCTGACGGCCTGGAACCAGTGCAGAGAGTCGAACTCCAGATACTGGTCCAGCAGTTTCAGAATGTACGCCACACCTGAGAGAGCAAGCAATAGTGGTGGAGGGAAAAGAAATAGAGGAGAGTAACTCAATGCAAGGACATGTTTACAAGATTATGTTGCTGGTTTTTGTCCACTCACCCATTGCAAAGCCATCATCTGTGAAAGCAGCTCCGGTTTTATTTTTCTTGTTGAGTTTCTCTTTGCAGCTGATGGAGTGCTCCACGAAATTCACAGCCTGTGGGAGAGATTTGTTGTCTGTCAATAACTAAAAGTGCTGTTTGCTGGAGAAGAGAAAATTTAAAGACACTGCCGACAGTGACAGTAAACATAAACACTAAGAGAAACGACCATGACAAGTAGAAGCATAGAAACAAATGAAAAATATTGACACTGACCAACGGGGGTACAATCATATAGAAGTTCCTTAGGTGCATATTCTTGGCACTGCGAAACTCAGGTGCAAAAACTGCCACCAGCTTCTTGAAGTACTCTGTCCCCTCAGCAGAGTTGCTGGTCAGATCTCCCAACACTGAATCGAGGACGCTGGAAATAATACACAATGTTAAAGTATTTTACATTCACATTGTTCTACCTGTGGTGCCCTCTAAAGGTGTAAAAAAGGAAATACAATGGAAAAATCTTGACATTAATTGACTGTAGACCTACAGTTGTTTGTCAGCATAAAAGAAAAAATCAAAAGTGAATTCTACAGTTGAACACCTACTGGAGTTAACACTGGACTTAAAATAATGCAAATCTTACATCCACAGATATACAAATAATACTAATCTACAGGGAACACAGAAACAACAGCATGCTAAGCAAATACTGATGTGAAAGTTCCTAAAAGTACCTGGCAGCTCTCTGGGTCTCCTCTGACAGTCCTTCCTCCTTCACCAGCTCCTCAAAGTTGACTATATCCTCCAGGTCTGGGACAAACCTGAAAATGACAAAGACACAAAAACATACTAGTGAAATATAACTACATAAAAACAGGTTACAGGTTGAAAACAGACTTTCAGACAGATTCAGTTCAAGCCTTTTATATTAACATTAGTTGGGAACAACTACACACCAGCAGCAACAACTATCTTTTACCTGATAGCACTGCTGCAACAGTGGAGTCCTCCAGAACGTATCATACGCACATATCCCATTGCATTACCTGAAATAAACCAGCAGAAGTAGTAGTGTTTAGATTTGCCTGCACCTGCTGTTGTATTTGTCATTTAATGCAGAAAATAGATCAACATTTATGTGTGTTTCCCACCAATTTGGCTGATTAGCTGCCTGAATTGGTCCAGGTAGCTCTGTCCATCAGGAGTGATGCCCAGGTTTCTAATGCAGCGGTTAAACTTCTCTGCTCGCTCAAATGGATACTAAAACAATAATGTAAACACCTATAGCTGATGAATTGCTGTCAGGGAGCAAAGTATAATGTGCCTGATGATAACACAGTATTTGAAAACAGAAACTATACACAAGCTATTACAGGAGGATTAGACAGCAGACAGGTTCCAAAAAGAAGAAGTCCTTTTTCCAGAGACTGCATTTACTGACAGTGTTAATATGGTGACATAACCTGCTCGATGGTGGGTTACTTTCATGTTAAATCAAATATTTTTTCTTACCTTCTGATCAGACTGATCCTTTGTTTCTCTGAAGAAGCGGATGTCCTTGATGAGTCTGGACTTGATGTGTTCGTCATACATAAACTGGCTGAAGATGTAGAACTTCTTTCGCAAGAACTGGTAGGTGAAATTCACCTGATGGAAGGAGAGAGATGTGAAATGTGTAACAAGTGAGACAAGACCCACATCCACATCTGAAAGAGCCAGTGCAAATGGAGACGTGGTGGAACACATGCCACCATCACTACTGTGAACTCACCGTGGTGTTCATAATGCCTGTGCCATGGGTACGGATGGAGTTGGCAATGTGACGGATGTTAATGGTGTTCAAGTGCTTGTTGTTACTTGCCTTCTCTACGAAGATCTGTTTGAAAGCAAATGCTGTATATAAACTGCACAGACAACAAGCTTGTTTCAAGACAGAGAAGGTTGACTAGGCTGCAAGTACAAGCTTACCTGGTTGTTGAGGTTATAAAGGTAGCGTGAGACAAAAACATGAATGTTCCTCATGATCTCCAGAACATCCAAACCCTGATGAGAACATGCAGAGGACACAGCTAATCAGCCATTCATTTATTATCTATATTTCTTTAATGAGAAACGCTGTTATATATGTAAGGTCCAGCTACAGACCTGCTCCAGGGTCTGGCTTGGCAGGTGTGCCTCTGTCATTGTAAGTCCATAGCGCTGTGTAGCGAGGTTTCTCATCTCACTGTAGGTGGCCCAGTCATGCAGAGCGACAGTGGTCAGGTTGTAGAAAGTTTTATCCAGGTAGTGTGTTACATAGGCTGCAAGAACATTGAAAATAAGACCCCTACAATTATGATAGTCATTAGTTCTTATTGTTTTTCAGCAGTACAACTTCGCTTTTTAAAATTTATAACCAGTTTTCACTATGTTCTATCATTTACATAAATATAAATGCTAAAAAAATAAATAAAAAATCAAGGGACACATGCTTTTTATTCAAATAAGTGCAGCAGATGCTACTAGGAAATGGCAAAGATGTATTGATAATGAGAAATTATTGTTTAAATGTTTTTTGGATCCACAACAACAGTTTTCCCTGACTCATGATCAAATTTAGCTGAAAAACATTCTTTTAGATTGCCATTAACAAAAATAAAAAAAAATACTGTACTGAAAATAATATGTGTTCATTTATGAACAGCTTCTCAGCACCTTTGATATTAATGAATCGGTTGAAGAATCGGATGGATTTGAGGGAGAAAAAGTGGGCCAGATCCTTCATGCCAACTTTGAAAGGGTTCCTGTCATCCAGTTTCAGGTGGGTGTGAACAGAGAGACGCAGGTCCTTCTCAATCTCCTTACACAGCTTGTCCAGCAGGTGCTACAAAGGTTAGATTGCATCAGGTATGAGAAAACAAGGTTTACAAATGTACAAGAGAAACATTAAGGTTCTTACTCTGCCTACACTCTTTAATCTGTTCTCACCTCGTTGAGCACGTCCATTATCTCCTTGTCGTAACTCTCCAGGAGCTGGTCGCATGACTCCATGTGTTTGGCATGCAGCATGGATGGCACACTGTCCCTCAGCGCACTAAACATGTACTGGTCCGGAGAAACGTAAGCAACAGCCAGAATAACAGAACATGCAAGCAAAGTAAAAAGAGGGAACACTTAAATCCAGATGAATAAAAAGATCTTCAGGTTGATATGTACAACAGAAATCACTTTGCTTACGTGTATTCGTGCTGCATCTACAGCATTGTCATATACATCATCTAGGTAGATAGGAAACACAGCTCGGTGCCAATAGAGGAAACTACAGTCACACTGCAGCTTGACCCTGAGCAATAAAGGAAAAAAAAAAAGAAGGTTTTTTAAGTATGCTAAATACTTTTAAAATAGATCAATAGCAACATCCAATTGCTTACATAAATGCACAAATTTGTGAAGAAAGCCTGCAAAACACTTAGCAGATGAAGCAAACATGGACTGTACCATTGTATCTCTGGCTAGAAATTCTGTACAAATTTTGTTCAACATGATCAAAACAAAAAAAAGTCTCACCTCTCACTCAGTTCACTAATAATATCCAGCTTCTTCAGCACAAGCTGCAGTGGAAGCAGCTCCTCATCTTTGAAGGTTTTCTAAGTGGAAGCCAGAGATCAATTCTTGTGTCATGCTGAGACATCAAATGAAATAAAAAGAAGTGTCTGTATCCCAACATACCAGCTGAGTGCCGACACACAAGGCTAGAGACACAACAAGGCGTCGTTCCTTTGTGCTGGGTCCACTGAGGGCATTTTCTGCCAGCACCAAAGATGAGAGCACATCCAGCCGCTGCTCACTGTACTTCTTATCAGAGATCACCCTTTTCTTTACGGAGGAAAACACACAGTGTCAGATAAAAAGAAGACCTTTAACAAGAAAATAAATAATATCAAATATATGCTCTGTAAATACTAATAAACTTATTTAATGTTTGTGTTTACTTTGGCGATGCTGATGGCATTTAAGGCCTGTGACTGCAGCTGCTGAGTGATGTGAGATACAGAGTCAGCTACAACCATGGACCGCCTGTGAAATGTCTGCTCCACAGCCTGAGGAGGGAGACATAACTTCACTTTATTAGTTGTACTCAAACAGACAACGAATACATTGGTAAAAAGTGTAGAGACACTAAAATATGCACACACCTTGAGCAATTCAACCAGTCGACAGAGCGCTTTGACAGATGTCTTAGTCATGGGCCGCTGCATCGACATGTACATGTTCATGGTCGTCTTGATAATGGTGCTAATGCTGTATGCATACAAAATGCCCTGTGAATGACGAATGTGAAAGAAGTTGTCAATGTTACTCTCATCACTTTTTACTTTCTTACATGGCGACATTTAAAGCTTATTTAGATAACAAATGAAAAAAGCAATGTTTTTGTCTTACTGAGTCTTTCTAGGGTCTAATAATGTCAGTCTTTACCTGTACAAATACATTACACCTGCTGTTAAGGTCGTCTGCCAACTTGTTACTTCTATGTTCCTTTGACAAGATGGACTCCATCTTCATCATCCAGGACGTTACAAACACGTAGTAGGACTGAACATCCCTGAAGAGAAAAAAAATACCAAAACAATCAGATTCTCAAATATAGAAATGCGATCTAATCAGAATATATGTGACAGATTTTTTGCCCCACTGACTTTGTCAGTGTTTGAGCTTTTTGTTGCAGGTAGGTGTCTCTTTGCACTCTAATGGCCTGTAGACTCTTCTTATCCATCTGTTTAGCTGCAGCTGGAACCTTAGTGGTGAGGAAAGTATCAGGGAACCAGATGATATTCGCAGTCAGAGTGACAGCTGGAACCTGGAGGAAAGCACAGGCACAAACACACGTGAAGAAGATGTTTCCACCATCAAGGAATAAGAAGGGGTGTAACAAATAAAGACCGCAGGCTGGCCAACAGACCAAAACTACCTTTTTACAGACATCAAGAAGGGACTTGTAGAGCTTTTTGTCAACGCTCCTGAAGATGTGAAAGTGAAGCACAAAGAGACCACAGATGCTAGCATATTTATCTCTCTGGTCAATCTCTGAGGGTTCACCTGAAAACCACACAACAAACAAATATTCTGTAGTTGTAAGAAAAAGCTACTACATGTGAAACCAAGCTTTCATGCAAAGAGAAACTGACCAATCTTGGACTCAACACTGGTGAATATTGTGCGTATATTGTAGGCAAACTCCTCAGCAAAGGCACTGTTTTTTGCAACAGCTACTCCTTCTCCAGGATCATCAAATCTCTGCTCCACACAGGTCTGTCACACAAGTGCACACATCATGAGGTTAATATTGATCAGAGGACATGAACAGAATATACTCAGTCTCAGATAGTTAATTCTCCAATGTTAAAAAGCTCTGATAGAAATTACGTCACCTGCAGTATCATGCCATCTAGCAGCTGTCCCTCAAGCTTAAGAAGGAGCTTTTCAAAAGGTTTCAGCTTCTCTTCAGGAATGGAAAATTTTCCAGGATTATGGTGTACTGATTTTAATAACCTATGGCACAAGGATGTAGTTATAGATCATTACAGTGCTGTGAAAAAATATTTACCCCCATCCAGATTTTTATTTTTTTTTTTCATATTTGTCACACTTAAAGGATTTAGATCATCAAACAAATTTTAATATTACAGAAAGATAACCCGAGTAAATACAAAATGTAGTTTTTAAATGATGATTTTATTTATTAAGGGGAAAAAAGCTTTCCAAACCTGCCTCTATGTAGACGATAAACATCTAACAACACAAAGTGCATACTACTACATTGATTAAAAAGATAAATATAGGTAGGTAGTACAATTTATTTCTTTATTTAAAAAATAGTTTCTATATCATATATATACACTTCCAGTCAAAAGTTTGGATACACATAGAAATGACCATGTTTGTGAAAGAAAAGCAGATTTCATAACATCAAATTGATC
>JAUMHL010000027.1:8042121-8053088 GCA_032362345.1 Sandelia bainsii | reverse complement strand
GAAGACATGTATCTTTTCATGAAAAACATGGTAATTCCTATGTGTGTCCAAACTTTTGACTGGTAGTGTATATATATGTTATATTATTTATGGAAATAAGAAATAAGCTTTTGATTCAATTTATTTTATCTGATTAACTGCAATAATGTGTATGTCGGTGTGCACATATTAACCTTTTATACATCTTCCAATGGTCTTTCAGTGTGCCATGATTTTCCATAATCTCATCGAGCGTGAGCAGAACCACTAACAATTCCCCAAGGTGCTCATAAACTATCTGCAGGAAGAATATAAAAATGTTTTGGATGAAGAACAGACAAAGTAAAGTGTAAAAGTAAAGGGTAAAAACAATTCATTCAGTCTTAAAACTCACCTGGAAGTGGACACCCGATGACTCAATGATTTTTGTTGCACCCCTTAGGTATAAAAAGAGATTTGTTTTTGTACAGTATGTAACAGAGAAAACATGCAGAAAGTGCTTCTACCAGAACTGAACTCTGTAGGCTGTTGTCTGCATGTGAAGTGCATAATGACTCTTTTGTCAATGTGTGTATTGAAACCAGTCCAACAAAGAACCGTATTGTGTAAGACCACAGTCGTCTGTTCATGCATCTTACTTGTTGGTGTTATAGACGGCAGCCAGCTGATGGACAATGTTGACCACCACTTCATAACATCTTGACACAAAGCAGGACAGTTCCTATCAGAGAACAAAGAGAGACACTGTCAGTGTTTTCTTGACCTTAACAAAACTTGTTATACCAAAAAATGACTTACTGCTCACCTGCAGGAATGAGATGAATCTGCCCATCTGAATCTGAGACTCTCCCTCAGGAACACTGGTGTCAGACACTATAACACAAACACACAAACATGTCTATATTTTATTAGTTCATCAAAAAGCCAAAAAGGAAAACTGGGGATAAAGTGAAATACCTCCTTCTCCATAGTATAGTAACCCATTGTAGAATTTGGTTTCTGCCTGCAAAAGACCATAGATATCGAACATCAATTTAGGAAACTGAAACTGAATTTGCATTTCATGGCACAACAATAACATGAGATACAAAATATACATATGGAAGGTGTGAATCCTTACTTAAAAGTACAGGGATGATGACAAGATGCTACACACAAGTCAATGTAACAATACAGCAGTGTGAAGTGTTCACACTGTGCTTACCTCATACTTGAGTTTCTTGACCTCACTACAAAGAGCAGCGTAAACTGTGATGACTTTATTCAGAACCTGCACACCCCACAAAATAAAACTGGTCGTTAAACAAGGAAAACAGGTGTGGCTAAGTTTGCAGTAGAGGTCGACTGATTGATCGGTTGGCAGATTAATTGGGCCAGTCTTTGAGATTTCGAATTAATCAGCATCGGCTCATGTCGATCATTATTTAACAGTTACAGATTCTTTACTTACCTTGTTGTCTGTTTTAATTAACTCCAGTAAGGATGACTGTTCATACGGAAGAAGCTGAAAGAGAACAGAAAGTATTGAGAAGGAAACAAGCAAAGGTTTTCACACAAATTGTTTAACACTAATGTCAGTTTGTCAGGTTGATTGTGGTGTTTTACCTTAAGGGCGATCGGATCCAGAGTGAAATCCCACACATCTCCGATGGAGTCATCTAGTGCCTCCTCAATACCCCTCAGCTGAGAGGTATATTCATCCAAAAACTTGCTGTAGTTCTTTAGTTGGACCTCTGTGTGTATTTCTGTAGGGCAGATGATTTGTTCAGATATAATTAGTGGTTGAGAGTAACAGTACATTTACAGAAACATTACTGTATATTACTTATGTGTGTGTGAGTGTGTAATGTTTCTGCATTGCATGCAGAAACAGTGGCTTGTGTAATCATTTACCCAATAGTGTGTAACGTTAACAAACTCCACCTTTACCAACAATAGCAGCTGCTATAAAATGCTACTTATATAATGCAGCTGTAATAAACACAAATAAAAATGCACAAATCTTGTGATTGTTGTGATAAACCTTTGACTTGGGGGACCTGTGCCTTTATTTTAAACGGTATTATTTTTATTATGTTTAAAAATTGCATTACAAAGTGAAGCTATTACAAAGTGTGGTACGAGAAAGCAGTATCAACACAATGGAAATATAACCTTAAATACAACTTAGAAGTCCTGCATTTAACGTTATAAACAATATATACTTTGGGTAACGTTATGAATAATGGGGGAAAGCATAGTGATATTACACAGCAACAATAAATGTCCTAACAAAACTTAGAGTTAGTAGATAACAAGCTACCAGACCAATATATTGTTTGAATATTAGCAGAGTAATAATATGAGTTATGAATAATGTCTGCCCAGCTAATTCAGCATGCTATATATCTATACTTTGAGTCAAAATGAGGAAGCACTATGAATACAGCGAATTTATTAAAGTAAATAGTCAAATCCCAGCGTTAATCTCGATAGCTACTGTAGTTGTCTATTCCATGTGTTTGAATGAATGGGAGTAGCCTTATGATATTTGCTTTATCATAATCAAAACAAACCAAGTGTTGTTACACTGGCAGGTTGATCAGCTGTATGACACTTGCTAACTTGTCGTTATCACTTAATTTAATTAATTTCCCCATTCACATTTCGACTCCTCCGAGCATGCTGTACGTTTACTTTCACAGTCTTAAGTATTGCGATGGATCTTTTTTTTTTAAATGATCTGAAGACCATATGTTTGCAATAAACACCAGCAGGGGTTCCAGTAAGTAGACGGTTCATTTTGCTAGCAGGGTAAGCTAGCACCCGTGGCTAATGTAGCTAAACTTAGCATGTCGCTGTCTTCCCCTGCATGTCAGGACGGGACGCAGCACTTACTTTGTGAACCGTCGTCAAAACGGTCAAATTCCCAGTCAGGTGCGATGGTTTCTACCGCCATTATGACAGTTTAGGTGTCCCAAAACACTGGTGTTAAAAAGTGGAGCTACACGGTCCCATGATGGGTCTCATGATTATGTGCATGGACGCTAGTGCTCATGGGAAATGGAGTCTATAAGACTTGACTGCCAGCTTAAATAGATCAGAATCAGTTTTATGAGCATACAAAGATGTAACATATAAGATAAGAATAGAATAAAGAATAAAACAGAACAAATTGAAAAGAGATAGATAGATAGATAGATAGATAGATAGATAGATAGATAGTAAACAATATGTGTGTGCGTGTGTTTTATACTGGCTTTAGGTTATATAGAATGCCATTGAATGTGTATGTGAATACCGAATATTGAATATACATGTCAATATTTGATTAAGCATGCACTCATGAACTAGACAAGTCAGAGAGAGAGAGACAGAGAGTTACATGGTATGAGTGTTTGTGCGTGTGTGTTTGCTTGTTTGTGTGGTGGAGTCCATGAGGCAGAGTCACGGTCAGCACTAGAGTGTGACAGTAGATGCATCTTCTTCTCCTCTGGTTTCACACTGAGGGTAAGTCACTTGTTATATTATTTTTCTGCTCCTAGCCATACACCAAATGCTGCTCAGGCTATCAAATAAAAAATACTGATACACTGTTTTTTGCATTACACATGTATGTAAACTAGGCATTGCAAATTAATTTGATATGACAATTAGAACTCTATCTGAAGGCCTCAGTCATTTGATCATGATTTTACAGATTTATATTGTATAATTGTAGAAAACCTTTAAAAATATAATTTTTGTTTGAAATACCCAGTACAGGGCTCCTTAACATTGAACTCTTAGCCTTGAACAATTTAATAACAATAATATGATATATACTTGGAAGTTTAGTGGCCAAATTGATTAGAAGTTGCTTGGCTAATCATAAGTATTAATTAATTTAAGATTTTAAAATATTGTATTCTCAACTGCCAAAGAAGTTACCATCTTTTAAGGTTTGAACAACTGCATAAAGGGGATAATTGAGACTACTGAAACACTGCTGACAACATTTTTACAGTCTGTGTTTTCTAAAAAAGTTGTACATTTTGTTAAATTCCTCCCTTGTAACTTGGTAACCACTGCTTTTTCATACCTGATCATCTCTTAAGAATTTCTAATGAAGTGCATTGTCTCTGTCAGACAAGGCGGCCTCAGTGTTGCTCATGGGAATCAGGCATGAAGAATGATAATGCAAGCAATCTCAGCCATCAGATGACTCTGAAAAAGCCTTATGCAGCAGACAAGCTTTCTACATGCCATTGTTTCTTTTCTTTTTTTTTCACAGCTGAAAAGCTTTAACAGCTATTCCTATTGTTACATTGCAATGTGAATACAATTTCTTGATTGCTATTATTTTATTTCTTTTTCTGTTTTCACGCTGTCTTTACAAAACAAAACTAATCAAATCGAAACGTGTCCTTTTGAAACATTTTTTTTTATGGGTCTATTGTTTTGGTTACAGATGCTGTTGTAACAGTTACATTATGTATTTTTTCTCAGAGTCAACTTTGAGCAAATCATTCTTTGTAGGCCAACTGTATGTGACCAGTGCAGGAGCGTCTCTGGAGCTGGAGCAGCCGGAGTGACATCCAGCCACATCACAATTTCACATCATGGATTTCCAAGAGTCACAGGATAAGCAACTTCCCCCAAGTGGCTCTGTGGGCAGAGGTATCAGCCAGCAGTACAGATTCAACCAATCCTTATCCCAAAACTTTGTAAATCCACAACATTTTAGCTCTAATGGGAGCAACACTGGTCTCAGTGAGTACTCTGAGACAGACTCTCTGCTGCCCAACGAACTCTACAGTGGATCAAGTCTCAGTCAGTCCACAAGAGCAAAGGATGCAGATAGCTCGGGTGCACCTGCGGAGTCAGTCTGCTCCATGATGCTGCAGATCTTAGTGCCCTTTGTGCTGGCTGGGCTGGGGACAGTCTCTGCCGGGGTGCTTCTGGATGTGGTGCAGGTGAGGAATCCAGAGAAAGCTGCGAACCACACAGAAGTCTAAGAAACATGGGAATATATACAGTAAACAAAACTAATTTGAGCACCTATTTCAGCATAGGTGTGTTTCTTTTAAGGCAACACTACCACAACTACAAAGATCATAACTGAAAATAAAAAGGATTCATGGTGTGTTTGTGGGTTTTTATTGACTGCACCTTCCATATTAAATTTACGTTTACTTCTTCACTGTGTGTGTGTTTTCATGGCAGAGCTGGGACGTGTTCCAGGAAATAACAGAACTCTTAATCCTGCTCCCTGCAGTATTAGGCATGAAGGGGAACCTGGAAATGACTCTGGCTTCTAGACTCTCGACTGCTGTGAGTGTTCGCATACACACACTCACACACACACATAGATACCCGCAAGCAGTTTCCATGATACTTAATGTGACATCTTGTAAGTAATCTACATGTGGTCTGAATATAATTTCAGTGCAATAACACGAGGCACAACATGTGACATAACACAAACTGTTTGTGAAGATTCTCAATCATCCACGTGAGTTTATCTGGAAGCTGAGTCCTGGCAACTGGATTTATCTCTCGTTAGATCAAAGTGTTTCACTACTCATCTAAGTAGCGTCTTTAGTCTGGGGAAAGTTTACAAATCTACCCTCCAGGGTGGTTCAAAGATACCAAGGACATATTTCAGACATGTGTTTAAACATTTTTTAGTTTATGGTTTATATCCATGTTAAGTGTTGCTTGCTAAAATAAAAGTTATGGCTTTTTCCAAAGTATTGTATGATGTTTTTGTCACTCTAGGGTAGTTTGTTCTTTCACCACATATGTACAGTATATTGCCTTCTTTAGTGACCAGAAGCTAGTTATTTTTATTTACAAGGTTCTATTTCTGTTTTACTTTGCATATACTTGATAAGTAACTAAATAATACTAATATTTTTGTTAAAACATAATTTTATATATTTTGTTGCAATACACTACAATATTAAATACCATATTGTATCAACTGGTGTTTTTACATTATGAAAAAAATGTACCTGTTTGAAATATTAGTTGACAGGATCTTGGGATCATGTCATATGAGCTTCATCAGTGAGATGTCTTTGTCCAGTTGTAAAGTCAATATGAAAATGTTCAAACACCTATATTTAAGGTAATATATGTCTGATCTTGTCAGGTGAATGCAGGAAGAATGGAATCTGCTATGGAAAAGTGGATGCTGATTGTTGGCAACCTGGCGCTCAAGCAGGTACATTGTTTTTATTTGCCAGCAATTTTGTGGATTATATGTTCCAAGTACCTGATTTTGCATCAGTATTTTATTATTTGCATAACTGTTCTAATCTCCCAAGACCACTACATATTTCTAACTATCGTCCTCATATTACAGCTACAAGCCACAGTGCTGAGCCTGTTAGCCTCCCTGATGGCAATTGTGTTGGGCTGGATGGCAGAAGGAAAGATGCCCTTTGATCATGCAGTGCTTTTGTGTTCAACCAGTGTTTCTACTGTGTTTGTGGCTTCATTGCTTCAAGGTAACAACACAACCTGCAACCACTGTCCTTGAGCTTTCCGATAGTGCTTAGACAGATACAAAAACACAACCACACACATCACCATTACATGTGTTCAAACATTGGATGTCCCATTTGTCTCCCTCTGTGCTTTGCATGGGAGGAATTGTTATTATATTTAACTACCTATAACACATAATACATTTACAGCTACTGACCCTGTCTCCTTTCACTGTTTAAAACCTGCAGTATTCATCTCATCATTCTTCGCTGCTGTTTCTACAAGGCTCTACAAGTTAACTACTCAATTATTTGCTTACCTGGGATACATTTCACTTTCTTAGTTCTTAGTTAAGCAAACTGCTCTCCATCATAGAATTGATTCTGTTACTTAAAATAAGTCTGCATGGGGTTTATTATTTTTGGGAATTCCTCCTGGCTTAATTATCAAATCCTTAGTGCCGCATACGCAGAGGTGTATCTAGGAACAATAGGCTACATGCAGAAGTGAGACATTTTTGTCTCCACATCACATGTATTTTATACCTACAGGTAAAATGAGGGGTAATTAAGCAACCTCATACTATAGTGGTTTTAATTTTGTGTCTTTAACTCTCTTAAGGTATCATTATGGTGGGAGTGATTATTGGCTCCAAGCGCATGGGAATCAACCCTGATAATGTGGCGACACCAACGGCAGCCAGCTTTGGGGATCTCATCACGCTTGCATTACTGGCCTACTTCAGTCAGTGGTTCTACTCCTTAATAGGTAAAGGAGTATGAAAACAATAATATTTTATGACAGTTTGAAACACATATAAACACAATGCTAAAACTAAACACATACTGTATAGTAACAGTGATGCCAGAGAACATGCAATTTTCACTTCTGGCCAATAGATGACACTTGTGACACCTGATTGGCATCATGGTTTTAGAATGAGTCCTGGTAGACTATGTATATTTAATATGCATGCAGTTAGTACTAATACATGTATATTAATATATTAATATTAAAAATGATAATATTAATATCAATGTTGTCTTGACAGATCTGCATCCCTATGTGCTGTACCTGGTGGATCTGTTATTTGTGTGCTTGATTCCTCTTTGGGTGGTTATTTCCTCCAAACACCCAGCCAGTCATATCCTGCTCCGCACAGGCTGGGAACCAATCATTACTGCAATGGTCATCAGCAGGTACTGAGCCTCATATCTACCCTCTAATCACTGTCAAAATGCTGATTTCTATTTATATTTTTGTTCAAAGAATTATAATTAAATTAATTTAATATCCATATAGTGAGCTTCACACATTCCTTTTTTTACTGTGTTAAATAAACTCTATACTTTACTTCCAACTTTCAACTTAAATATCATTCAGTCAGTATCATTTAATTATTTTTAATCAAAAAGCCAGCAAGACAAACCGTAGAAGAAAAATGCAGAACTGATTCAGTCTGTTTAAAATTGATTTGACACTGACATTTGGAAAATAGGGGCCAGCCTAGCAAGATCTAGAGAAAGCAAGATGAACATATACTTATCCAAACAGTATTGTATTGACTATAATTCAAGGTTTTACATACAATAGTAAGTAAAACAGTTCTCTTTTTTGTCCTCCTTAGCCTCTTTTTCTCTGACATCATGCATATTTTTGATGACTTTGTTAATATGGTATAGTGCCTGTATGTCAATACATAGACTTTTACAAACATGGTTTTCTTTCTTTTAGTATTGGGGGGCTTATTCTGGACAAGACTGAGTCAAATCCAAACTTGGCAGGAATGTTAATTTATGCTCCGGTCATAAATGGTGAGTTGTTATCTTTTGTTACATTTTCTATTACGCATGACCTGTCTTTTTGAAGATAGGCAGGAAGAAAATGTGCCAGAATGCTGGATGATGTAGTGGGAAACCTAGGGCCCTGTGATTTTCGCGATGCGGAAAACGCGGATGGAATCGCGGAATTCAACAAATAAAATGGAATCCGTTGTTAAACGCGCAATGTCGTATAATTCAAAATTATAATGCAAATTTACAATTACGGAATTCAACGCTTAGTGCTAAGTTAAGAGCAGAACAGTACCCAAACGACCTTTTGACTCGGGTGTTCCAGGTGTTCCCTCTGTTTATTTCTTTGATACATTTTTTATGTTGATTTCAAATGTGCTGCACTTTGATTTTAGAAAAGGAAGACTGTTTCTTTATTCTAATGTGAAATACATAAGGTTCTTTGTTTTGCACAAAAAATGAATGTTTTTTGTTGTTTACAGGTCAATTTTGAAATGCATTACCAAAGCAGTAAATGTTCTGCTGAATCCCAGCACTGTGTTGAAGTTAAATAACTGATTTTCCTATTGCATTGTTCTTTTTCCCCCATTCACTCCATAATTAGATACTTTTTAGATGAATAAATACGATTATAACGTAAAACATGGAATTCAGAAGAATAAAAATAGAAAAAACGGAATTTAGGAAAAAACTAAACGGATTTCATAGGGCCCTAGAAACCACTTGATCACAAACATACATATACATAGCTCACTGTACCTGTGCCAATGATGCCCATGATTTACTTTCTTACTTGCCTTTGTACCAGAAGTAGGCCTCATCAGTAGATGCAATGCCACTCAGTTTGTTTGCAAATGTTATCAAAGGACCTAGATGTGAGCACATTTATCCTAACCCTGCCATAGAAGGGTGCCAAATAGCCCCAGTCCCTATTCTCCACAGTAATCCAAGTAAATGATGGGTCAGTTGTGGGTCACTTAGGCTGTAGGAATGGTTTACCTGACATTTGTAAGTTTCTATTATATTTATGTCATAAGGTATTGTGTTAACCTGAACAAAATATTTCTGCTTTGTCAATACTGCACAAGACAATGACTATAGACTATAGACAGTAGTTGTCTGTACTTTTTTAAGCTTTCAACCTGGTGAAGGGGGAATGATTTATATACAGTATGTAGACACTACCAAAGTGAACTTCTTAGCAACTGAAAACTGCAGTGGGTGCAAGTTGCAGTATTTTCTTATATCTTTGTTTTTCTTCTTTTCATGTGTGATCGAAATATTTGTTGCTTGGAACAGATGGAAAATAAACAGGCCTGGCCAGTGTTTTTTGCCCTCTAGGGCTCCACGCAAGTCACACTATTGAAAACTATAAGTAAGCTTAGAGGTTAAAGGGGACTTGCACAGAGGTTTACTTGTCACGTTATGCACGTGAATGAACACTCTTCAAGCATGAGATGGAATGCAGCAGAATTGGAAGATGCATACCAGATGGGAATACCTGTAGGGCTTCAAGAGTTCAAAGGGGCATGGTTGACATATGAACTACACCTCTCAAAAATACAAAAGTGATAGAAGGTCCTTTATATAACCTTCTGACAATAACGGTAACTGTATGCAAGAGATAAGAACAGAGGCCCTTAGGATATAAGACTAAGCAATAAAAAAATCTTACAAAGCTCTGTATTCCCTCCAGCTCCACTACCAGTGGCACCCTGGAGTCCTCAAACCAACGGTTTATATTTGTTTAGGAGAAACTCACAAACTGCATTACGTCTAGTGATCACATAAGTGAGAGACACTTAATCCAGAATTAAGTCTATATGCTAACAGATTTATTATTTTAAGATTTGCAAACATTTGTCATGTGTGCTACTGACATTTGGGGTATCGGTGGTCGATTGAAAAGCCGATCTCTTTTGTGGTGATTTAAACGCTGGTGGGTTACACAGAGATCGTCTCAAACATACCTTTAAGACCACCGTCATTTGCAGTCTCCAGCAATTGATCCTCTTCCAGCATAATGCTCCAGGAATGTTTACAAACGGAGCGCGTCAAGACAAGCTGACCGCAGAGAATCCGGTTTTTCAAAATAAAACACAGTGATTGTTAATAAAACGGAAATAAAATAATTGTTCTCTTTCTGTGCGGCCCGGTACCAAATGACCCACGGACCAGTTTCTGGCAGAGAATCACTTTTTGGCACGACACCGGTCCGTGGCCCGGTGGTTGGGGACCTCTGGTTTAGCACACCCCCCACTTAACACATGTATATGTCAGAAAAATGGTGGGACAAATTACCTAGATCTAGTTTTAAGAGGGGACATTACTTTACAAGAAGAAAAACATCCTTTGGCCAGGCAGCATTTACATTAAGAGCTTCCCAGTTCTGAAACACCCTTACAAAAAAGAAGTATGTTCAAGTATACTATTAGTATACTTTTTTTAAACTAAAAATAAGCAAGTATACTTTTAGTTTACTTTATATGTACTTTTATAGATATACTAGACAAAATTACATTTAAGTATACTCAAAGTATAATAAGAAGTATACAGAAAAGTATAAGTACATTTGGCCTATATTTGGACTTATACTTAAATATACCTGAAGTACACTAACAAGTATACAGAAAAAGTATAAGTACATTTGGCCTATATTTGGACTTATATTCAAGATTCAAGATTCAAGATTCAAAACACTTTATTAATCCCAGAGGGAAATTATTTTGGCATGTTACAGCA
>JAUMHL010000027.1:8026822-8038309 GCA_032362345.1 Sandelia bainsii | reverse complement strand
AGGTTATAGTGCATTTTAGATTCATCCTGAAATTTCACCCGAAAGCCGAATATCCCTAACTTTTTGTGAGTAGTGTATATATATATAATATCATAAATGTATTTCAGACAAAGGTTACATACTGTAGCTTTAAGTGGAATTTCTTGTAATGTGCACCCCTACATTGACTCTTTTTGTCATATATTTTTAATGTAGTATAGAGAGCAATGCGACTCTTCCTGTTGTGTGCTTTCATCACTAGGCCTATGTTTTCTGCCTCCTGTCCTAAATGACTTACCCTAAATAAATGGAGTATATCTTCACGACCACAAGGGCTGTATGCATAATCTTGGTTTCCAAAGAAAGCTAGGACATGTAAGATTACTACAGCATCAAGATATGTTACTGTGTCAGAGTAAAGTGTTAGCCTCAGACATCAGACTTAACATCAAAAAGCATCAGGTCTCAGAAAAACATCTGTCAGACTTCAGATGCAGAAAAACGGACAGATAAAACGGACTCAGACAAAAAAAGACAGTTAAAGTGATTGTCTGCCAGAAACTGATTACAGTCCGTGGGAGCCACACAACCTGTTAAAGTCGCATCGCACAGTTTACATTGAACTAGAACTGCTTTTTGTCGGTATCAAATTGTTTAAAAGTGCAAAAACTATACACTACATGTATCCCTGAGTTAATAGCGAAGGTGTGAGGTGGGGGTGGGGAGTAAAGCACCCACTGTTGTTGTGCAAACGGGGGTAGGGAACACACACACACAAACAAACACAACATAAACATACTCTATATACTCACTGAGGCAGATGAGTATCTTGGCAAACCCACTGACAATCCACTTTCACCTTAGAAACACCAATAACGACCCAGAATGAAGTAAGCCCAAAGATAGTATATCATAGCGAGACTGCACACTTCTCTTTTAAAGCCCCATTAGGCTGATGTGTTTGCAACCAATTTTCACTACACTTTCGCTAACTAACGCAGAGTCACAGGAGTAGACATTAGCAGCGTTTCTTTGTGCTGGAATCTAACTTTTGGACCACAAAACAGCAAAGTCAAGACATGAAATTAGCAGAAGCACTAGAGTGGACATGCGCTGTTTTCGTGTTTTTGTTATATGCCCCTATAATTGCTTGGTGTTTGAATTGTGGTTTCTTACCGCCGTTTTGGAATGCTATGTGTTAGGAGTGATACCTCCTAGCATGCGCATAGATAGTCTCTACTGCACGCATCTCACGAATTGAACATTAAAAATGTTTGTTTTAAAATGATGACTGAAAATTGCTGTTTACAAGAAAGTGTAAATTATGGAAGTATTGAAACCTTACGAAGCACAGTTTTGTATGAAATTTTAAACTGTATGGTATTATCTTATGTGTTCAGTAAAAGAAAACTTGAACCACACAGTGAGAAGTCCCTCTTCCATCTTTACCCCCACCACTACTCCCCCAGGCTGCACATAGGGTCCATAGGGTCTTCACATAGGGTTAACATGCACTGAAGAAACCTGGTTACTGGAAATGCATGCATACATGCAGTAGATGCGTAATGGTAGATTAATCAGAGTTCTGGAATCATTCACTTTCTGGATTGAAACATCTCGGCCACTGTTCTTTCACTATTTATCTCGGTTATGATTCTGTTTTTGTAGTTTTGCAGCGGTTATTGTGTATTTTAAATATGCAGACATTCCTGATACAGCACACAAGCACAGCGTGTCACAAAATAATTTACTGTCACACTCTGACTGATCCTGAATCTGTGTCGGGGACAATAATTAATCCATCCATCCATCCATTTTCTTAACCGCTTGTCCTCGTAAGGGTCACGGGGGGTGCTGGAGCCTATCCCAGCTGTCGACAATAATTAATCGTAAATAATTAATAAAGTTAGTGCTTCGGACACCTGCAGAAATGCGCACAGAAGTTCTCACTGTGGAAATGTTCATACGGAACCTTTTACTTTTCTCCAAACGCACAAGAAATAATTCTACGTACAGCTGGAAGGTTCCAGACTGTAGAAATATGTTATTTAATAATAGAAACATAACAACAACATAACAAGGAAAATGCATTAAATTCATATAAATAGATGGTTTCGTTGGTGGGAATATGATTGGAAAAACACTGTTCTATCAAAGGGTTTACATGCACTCAAGTAAACGGGTTACAATCAGCTTTCTCAAGTAAGCTGATTTCTTAACTGCCATGTAAACAGAAAACCTAATTTAAAAAAAAAGTATTGGCAAAATCTAATTTCCCCAAGTAGAGTTCTCCCAGAGAACTCTGATTACTCTGCCATGTATACATGTAAATAAGGTTTCTAATTGGCTATTTACAAGAGCACATGTGAAGGACAAAGTACTCGCCACATTTCTAAATCATCATCATCCCAAAATCTGAGTAAAACTAAAGCCAACACAAAGTGCCAGGAGACTTCTAAATAAGTCAACTTTTCACAGTATATTTCTTCAATTCAGACACTTGTGCTGTAAAAAAGAGCGCTGTGACTGTCTCTGCGTCTCACAGCGCTGTCAGTCACCTCCCCTAACATGCATATCCAGAAAAAAAAAAGTGGTCAGGAAGCAGTGTCTTCTGTCTCAATACAGTTAAAATCTATGAACAGGGCCGTTTCTAGCTTTTTAGGGGCCTTATGCAAGATCATGTTGGGAGCCCCTGCTGATAAGGAGTTTAAACCCTTTGATAATCATCACAGCAGATTCTCGAAACAGAAACTAAAAACAACAACAAAGAAAAAATCAAGTTGACCCAAGCAATTTAAGACTATAGAAAATAATAAAGGTAAAGAAATGCGTCTTTTTGACCATATGACCAGGCCAACGATGTAGATTTTTTTTACTTAAAAGTTTATTTTAAATTGAGAGTAACTTTCCTCAACACAAAACTTCATAAAAAATATAATGTGAACATCTATTTTGTAGTGCGTAACTATATCAGAACAACAAAAGTAATACTTGTGTTGTAGTTACAAAACACACAATTTAATCACACTCTGTCATTCTTAAAACCTCTGTTTCCTGGCTGCGGGTTCATCAGGAGGTGCAGAAGCTTACTTTTTTTTAAAAAGAGGGCCAGATTTTATAATGTGAAGATTCATGTTGGCCAAAAGTGTTTTATAACAATTTTATTTTCATTGTGAAGTTTTTAAATGTCAATGAAACCACACAAGAATGAGCAAATGGGGGAAAAAATCTGCTTACCGAAGCCAGGATGCAAACTTTACCAGTTGAGCTAACAGAGATGATATTCAGCAAATGAACATGCCTTTGATAGAGCAAATTAGTTAATACGCAGGTGCAGCCGTTTCTGTAGTAATATTAAAGACTCTTCCCAATGTTGTATAGAAGTTTCTTTCAACATTACGGGGCAAATACAATCTGAGAGATATTTGAATTACATTTAAATCTACTAAAATGTAAGATGGAGACACCATAGTGGTTGCAGGACCCTATGCATCTGTGTAGCCTGCATAGCTCAAGAAACTGCCCTGTCAGTGAACCATGCTTCCAAAAACAGCCTTGGGTAGAGGATATACTCCAATGCACCAATTATTTCCATCCAGAGGTATAAAGTATAAGTAGGTATAAACTGTCTGTGGTGAGAAAGGGTGGTGTTAAAAATGAGCAAAGCAAATGCTACTTTGTGATTTGTATACAGACTTAAATCACCTGCTGGTATGGAAAGTTATTTCCTGTCAGAATGTACATGTGAGCTGGCCATTGGCTGTAGTCTTTGTAATGTAAACACATTACAAAGTGCTGCTTTTCAGCCCAGATGCTAGCACTCTCCTACTGCTGATAGAATGGGGACAGTAAGCTTGCTCTTTTCACTAAATCTGCATTCCTTCTAACATACCAAATATCATTTATCAGATTAACATTTAATGTTATGATATTATGATAAGAATTGTATATCAGTACCTGATATATTGGACCTAATATGCCTATTTCCAACAAAGGGCAAAAAATACAGGCTTGTGGGTATGCGTCATTAACCGTCAGATTGATTTTCCTTTTTTGTATGTTCAATTTAAATTTGGGTACTGCATGTTTTGCCACCAATTTGAATTGTTAATACAATATGTTAATATTAATATTTTTGGTTTTCTCTTACAGGACAGTTACTTTTTCAACCTACCAAATAGCTGAAACTAGGACAAAAATGCATTCTACATCGATGAACGGACAACACGAACAAATTGGACCAGCCTCACAAGCTATGACTCAGCTCACCTATGACACCATGAGGAATCAGCAAGCTGGGAGTGCAAATAACTTATGTCAATACAGGACGGGAGGCCAACTGCTGCAAAGGGCTAATTTCATCTTTCATGATGGAAGTAACAGACAGAAACAGACAAATTGGCAGACATCACAAGCTCCTCAACAGACAGTTTCTTTTCCGCAGCCAGCTGGAGGGAATAATAAGAATCATTATGTCAGATTTTTGCAAAACTCCACTGCTAATACTCAGACTGGAAACCCTTGTTTGCCATTCAGTACTGGATTTCAGGCCACCACACAACAACAATGTTTTCAGCACAGCTCTGCTCTTAATTCATCAACCCAGATGCCACCTGGCATAATGAAAGCAAACACTACATACCCTCAGCAAGACATGTCACTATGTTGGACCCAACCATTTCATGGGAAACAATCAATAAGGGTGCAGAATGGTAACATTGTGTCTGATCTTCAAAATTATAGCGTCCAGAAAACTGTGCATCAAAGTGTAAATAGAGAGGCAATGAAACCTCTTTCAGCACACACTACAAAAGCTACATCGCTTCTGCATGAACAGGAAGTTTGCACCAGCTCATTGGTATCTGCCACTGCACACAACAGACAGAATGTTTATAACCAGTATCCCAGACAAAACCACACTCAGCACAGACTCTCCTCTTCCTTCCCTACAAGTTATAGTGCAGCTCTCCTTCAGTCTTTCAGGAATAATGGCAATACAAACAGACATTTTCATGTTTCCAGCACGAGTCAGAAAACTCAACAATATGCACCTCGAATCAACACAATACATTACAATGGGGGTGAGGCCACTTCTACTGGAAACTCACATAGCAGGCAGCGTGAAATCAACCATTTCCCCTTAAAGGTAAATGAGACGCCCTTAAAGTACAATGCTGAGATTGCTAGAATTGTGGATAGTCTGCAGAAGTCATACACTGCTCAGTCAGATAATCATCGTCCATTCAATACTTGCTCACCTAACATAAGGCAGCAGTTGGTCAGTGAGGTCAGATTAACAGCGTCTAATCAACCTGCACAGCCTGGGTCATCAACATTGGCTCAAGCTTATAACTCAAACACCACTCAGCTGTTACCACTCCATCGTGGACAGTCTTTGTCTAAAACCACCCAGAATGTGATGTCAGAAGTGCAGCACTTCAGAAATACACCACCCCAGCAGAGCTCTGTAGGAGATGGTTCCTCTCTCACAACTACAGGTGACAGAAGTGGAAATGGCAATAAAGCAGACAGTGCACCACATGAAGCATCTCTGCTGAGGCAAATGCTTGAGAGCACTTCACCACAGGAAATAAAGACTCAATCTCCTGTAAAAAACATTCATGAAATACTTGAAAAGCTCCCATCAGTGAAACAAAGTGACAGCTCGTTTCATTCGTCTCCTGGTCGCACAGGGACGAGAGCTGTTGCTGTTGTGCAACCATTGTCACAAGAAAGCATCCAGGTTGCCAGCGAGCCTAACTCTTATAACACCAGCAGTCAATTGGGTGAATGCACCACAGCATATGCATCTCTGAGTAACCCTGATAAATTATGTATTTCACCAGATGTAGAAAAAAACAAAAAGGCTGCATGTTTGAGCGGAGGCTTTAACGTTTGCACAGAAAATGCAAATCAAAATCTAACCAAGCACTCAGCAGCGTCCAGTGATGGTACTGTTGTATCATCTTCCAGTTCATCTGAGCCTCAAGACTTGTCACTACAACAGTTATGTACAGATGACACAGGGTGTGAAATGGCTATTAATATGCAAGCAGACAAAGGGATTGCAACAACTGCTCAACAATCAGTAACTTCTGAAGTGCCAGTTAGTCAAAACAGCGAGATGACAACAGAGCAGAAACTTTCCTTAATCCCGACGACTCCATGGACAAGAGTTATGTTAACCAACTTGATACGGGATAAGGAAAAAGCCCAGATGCAGGTAGATGTTGCAAAGTTTGATTCTGCAAACAAACTGTTGAGAAAGTTTTGGGATGACAACTGCAAATTGCTCAAGCAAGACTGGTACAAGGATTTGATCACTAAAGTTCAAGAATTCTGTGACAAACATGTAACAACAGACTCCACTGTTCTGACACAAGTAAAACATGACTTTGGGAAAGTACTCAAACAGTACCATGTCCTGAAAGATAAGGAAGTTCACTCAGAACCACTTTACAAATCATCATGGTTGAATGTCAATGAGCAGTTAGATGACATTGATAAGGAGTTTGGCTTCCCATGGTCTCAGAAGCATCGTCTTAAAACATTTGAGACTGGCAACCAGCCAGATCAAGACAGTGCTGTCAACAGCGACCCTGCACAAATTGTGAGTGAAGTGCCAAGTGATCTCTCGTCAAAAACAGAGCTTGAATCTGTTGGCTCAGGTGAAGAAAAACAGGCCTCCACTCTTGTTACTACCTCAACTAAAACATTATCTACTAACAAGGCAGAAACCGCAGATTCAAGTGACCCATATTACTCCTTTGAAATTCAGGTCTTGCCTCCAGAAGAGGCCAAAGTTATCTTTGAACAAATACAAAGTAAGATGCCACAGAGTATGGACGTGGACAGTCAGCCAGAGGAAGTGATGGACAGTTCTGTGGAGGGTAACCTACATGAGGTTAAAGATGTCACATTGGAAGAGTCTAAACTGGAAAACAAGTCAGTCTCTCTAATAGAACAGGTTTGCTGCATAACAAGGTGGATGGAACTAGTAAGTGGGCCAAAGATGTCTTCTTGGAGTAAATGCCAGTGTAAGAAAGAACAATGCCATATAGACTGTATTGACAAGATCCCAGATGTGGAAGAGACAGCAGCAGAAAAAAAAGACAAACAGTGTTCGAGGAAGTCTGATACCAAACTCCACTCTGCTATAAAAGAAGATAATCAAGTGAATGGTGGCAACAACATCAACATGACATTTAGTTGCCCTGAGATATGCAATGAACTCAGTCACACCATTGCCTTAACTGAAGATGACAACAAACCTCACTTGTATTTTGACAAAGAAAGTAATATTTATCAGATAAACTTAAATGATAGCCAGTCAAGTGTTATAATCATAAGTGACAATGAGAATGAAGAAATTAAGTCAGCAGAAAGTAATCCGTCAAGACATTCAGACAATAGCGAAAAGGAAATCAAAAAGATCTTCAGCAGTGAAGTTCCAAGTCAGATGTCAGACCCTGAAGACGATTGTGCACAAGCTGAGCTGACATCTACAGATGTGACCAAGTCATCATTGGAATCTCATGAAGAAAAAACTCAAGTTAGTGTGACACCTGCCCTAAAGACAACATTCAAGCTTGGTGGTAAATGTGGAACTGTTAAAAGAAAGCGCAAGACACTAAGCAGTGATAACATAATTTTTCCAAAAGCGAAGAAATCAAAAAAATGCAAAGTTTCTGTTGATCTGGAGTCACAGCCTGTCTTTAAGGGCGTGAAATATAAAAAGGATTTAGTTGATGCTCCTGATAGAGTATCTCCAGCCGCAAATGTTAAAACGGTAGAACTAGCGCTGTTTGGCACAGCACGGCAAGGAAAGTGTACTTTAATTGGCAGCAGAAAGAGCCATATTTCATTTCCAAAATCATCATATATTGCAGCACTGGTGCCTCCAAAAGTTCTCACTGTGAATGTCAGTCCCTTAAGGGGAAAAGCAAATGTTCCCGCAGAGCCATGTTCACTGAAACATCGGATTTATGAAAAATGGAGAAGCAGCTTTCCACCAACTAAAATTAGGCAGAGAAGCAAACTGAAAACACCAAAGTCTACTTTTGCCTCTTTATCTGGGGTGAGTCTAAAGAAAGCTGAAACAGCTCGTCCCACCAACTTCACAGAGCTGCCAGTGTCCTCTGAAATGAGGAGCTGGAGCAAAAATACCAAGCGCTCTCTGAGTCTGAAGAGACGGAAGTCCCACTCTAATGGAGAGGACAAGACAAATAGGGTTGTTGTCACATTCAAACTGCCTGCTGATGAAGAGAGAAGTGATGCTGACAGTGGAAGCTGTGCTGTCATGTCTCTCCAGGAAAATAATGGCCTGAAGTTCAGCGTGTTACCCAACAACTTCAAGTTTAAATTTGGATCCAGTGGAGGAGAGGAAACCACCTGCCCTGTATCAGGTAGATCATATTACTAAGATTAATTTTAGAGGCATTAGAGGAATTTCAGTGCTGCACTTTGATAATGTTTAGGAACTGTAGGAAAGATAAAATATTGATTGGATTCTAAACTTTTCATAATGCAACATTTCTGTTTGAGATACAGTTGGATTAATTATCATATTAAACTGAATAAGGTTAAGCAGTCTATGCAAGGATGTGTTTAGAATCACCTGCTTTGTGTGGAATCTGCAAAGATGTGGGAGAGGAAAAGAGAGCCTTTCATGTTCTGTGAATAGATGGTTTTTCTGTAGCCTTGAATGTTATCCTGGAGCATTACTTGTGTCTTGTGAAAGATTAATGTTGTTCTGTATTAAAGCCAGGAAATTTTTTCAAGTTCTAATTGTAGAGGGGATTTCTGTATTTTGTGTTTTTTTGTTTTGTTTGTTTTTTTGTTTTTCTAACTCAGCTTGACCTCTTGTTTTAGATAAGCTGTTGAAGAAACAGACAAGAGCCCCAGCAAAACTGTCTTGAAGGCCAAAGGTAACAAATCCAACCAAAACATACGTACATTTTTGTGTTTTGTTGTTTTTAGTGAAGTAGGTACAGTTTTTCCTAATTATTATGAATGATTTGTGCCTAGGTTCATGATCTACAAGAGAAACAAAGTATTGCCCCCTACGCTCTCCTCTTTTCCCCATTACGTCCAGCGTCCTCCAGGAGTTTCCGAAGAAATGCATGGAAAATACACAGCAATCCACGGATAAATGACATGGCATATGGTTTGTTGACAGTTTTCTCTTTGGGAAATTCTTCATTTGAGAAGTCAGGAGGAGTATTTGATGTATTGCCAGTGATAAAACAATTGCTCTCAACAGTCTGTCAAGCAAGTTACTACTGTAATAGATACTAGTCCCACATTATTATATTTTATCTTTCGTTTATATTTCTGTAAAAACTCTATCTGCTCCATGGACAATGCCTAATGTGTCATCAACAGATACTTTGAATAGTATTAAGCATGTGAATTGTATATTTCAGTTGCCTATTTATATTTTTCTATAGATATTATATTTCTATGCAAATGTTCAATTTTGATCATTAAATGTGATTGACTTTTTTATGTTCTTGTTCTCCGTTTCTACATCAAACATTCTGTTAAATACAATGGTCATCAGTAAATTGTAATATTTAAGGCCTTGTTGCCAGCTGATAACAAAAATGTGCTAATCGGAACTGTGTGAGAATAAGGAAGATGATGGTAAACATCATTTTCTTCCAGCCTTTTAGAACTTATACAAAAAACCCACCATTCAATTGTGGGATGTTACAGACTGCTCATGCTGTTGCTGCATATATTGTTTGAATGAAAAGTTACGAGTGCTTCTAGTGTCAGTAAAAAAGAGGTGGGAGTGACGAGGAGAACAAAAGAACAATCCTTGGGTGGGTGTTTTTGTTTGTCGGGAACCAAGAGGTGACAAAAACACTTACAAATGGTAGCTGGAACTGGGGTGAATTCAGATTCGGGACATCAGGTAAGCTTTAAAAACAGCATGATACTTCTGCCTTGAAATGTGTAAATCAAAATCCTGCTGCACATGACCAAAGTCACACAACATAATACCTGTGACATCATGTGGGTGTGGTTGGTATCAAACAGGAGGTTGACACCAAAAAGCAAGAGGTATGAGCAATATCATGCTCCAGGTTAATTTTTTTTATAAGCAAATAAAATTTGAATTATCAGTATATGTATATATACAAATATAAATCATATATACATTTGTAAGTAATAGTGTAGCAAAATCATCTTCTTTCAGCTGCTCCCTTTAGGGGTCACAACAGCAGGCACAACTCCATCTCGCCCTATACCTAACATCCTGCTCTGTCACACCGCTGCATGTCCTACAGTCCTTCAGTACATTCATAAACCTCCTCTGAGGTCTTCCTCTTTTCCTCCTGCCTGGTAGCTGCATACTCAACATCCTTTGTTCAATATATTCACTATCCCTCCTCTGCACGTGTCCAAACCATCTCAACTTTGCCTCTCTAACTTTGTTTCCAAGTAATAGTGTAGCAAAATAAACATGTTTAAATTTTTAGGACATTTAAATGCACATTGGTGCATTTACCATAAACAGCATGTTTAAGGTTTACCTTTTAAACCTTAAAAATAATATTACAGAACAGTATAGAAAAATAGAAAAAAACAAAAACAAGATAATAAAGATTAGCACAGGAAAAACAAAGATTCCAAAGATTGATACAGGAAAAAAATACACATCTAAACAGAAACAAGAACAGGTTGTACATAAATTGCAGGAATTGAGGATCAGATGTGTAGTAATTGGAAATAGATGGAATAGTTGGACTGTTGGAGCAGAGCTCTCTGTCATAATGAAGTCATTATACAGGGTGATGGCTGTTGGCAGGAAGGACTTCCTGTACCTTTCCTTATCACAGCGGAGCTGAAGAAGTCTAGGACTAAAACTGCTCCGCTGCTTGACCAGCAGGCTGTGGAGAGGATGAGAGCTGTCCTCCATGATGTTCAGCAGCTTGATAAGCAGCCTCTTCTCCACCACCTGCTCTAAGGGTTCCAGTGGAGTCCCCAGCACAGACCCAGCCTTCCTAATCAGTTTGTTCAGTTTGTTTGTGTCTGTGGTTTTGATGCTGCTGCCCCAGCAGACAGCAGCAAAGAATATTGCACTGGCAACAACAGACTGGTAAAAGATCTGCAATATCTTGTTGCACACATTAAAGGACTTAAGCTTCCTCAAGAAGTAGAGTCTGCTCTGTCCCTTCTTGTGCACAGCTTCTGTGTTGCATTTCCAGTCCAGTCTGTTGTCAAGGTTGACACCCTGGTATTTGTACCCCTCCACCACCTCCACTTCCTCTCCGAAAATGGAAATGGTGTTAAAACTGGTTCTGTTCCTTCCACAACCATCTCCTTTGTCTTGGTTATATATAAGGTCAGGTGGTTTTTCCCACACAATTCCACAAACAGGTCCAACAGGCCTCTGTACTCTGCCTCCTTGTCACCACTGATGCACCCAACAACAGCTGAGTCATCTGAGAACTCCTGCAGATGACAGGACTCAGTGTTGTACTGAAAGTCGGAGGTGTA